>NW_004624818.1:5391162-5455330 GCF_000247695.1 Heterocephalus glaber
CTTTCTTCCTTCTTTCTTTCTTTTTCTTTTTTTGGTACCGGGGATCGAACTCAGGACCTTGCACTTGCCAGGTGGGCATGGTGCTGCTGAGCTACATCCATGGTCCTTTTGAGATTTATTTTTAAAAATTAAAAACAATTGGGCTGGGGATTTAGCTCAGTGGTTCCGCTGCCTCCCTCGCAAGTGCAAGGACCTGAGTTCAATCCTCAGTACCAAAAAAAAAAAAATTAAAAACAATTCACAGTCAAAGATTGCCAAGGCACTTTTGAAGTAGGGAGCTTTCATCTTTGTTGATTTGCAGACTTCGCCATGAAGTCGCAGGAACAGGGACATCATGGAATCAATGCAGAAATCGATACTTAGTGAGGGGGACAAAGTGGGGTACGGGAGACACTGCAGGGAAGGTGTGTGTGAGCTCCCATTGCCGCTGTAACACAGCACCTCGATCTCAGTGACTTCAAACAGTGCGACCATATTTTCTTACTGTTCTGGAAGTCGGAAGCCCAGCATGGGGTCTCAGAGGCTGGAGTCCAGGTCTCCACAGGGCTGCATTCCTGGTCTTCTCCCGTTTCCCAAGGTCGCTGCCTCCCCTCACCCACCTCTGCCTGTGGAGGAGCCCAGTGGCCTCTGCAGACCCCTTTCTGACAGCCTCCTGTCCCGCTTTTACCCACTGGGACTGTGGTGTGGGGGGACCCCCACCCAGACCGGTGCGATGTCCCCACTGAGGTTAGCAGGTGGGAGCCTGTGTCCCTTGGCAGTGCAGGCAGCCAGTGCTCACCAGGAGGTTCTGAGGATCAGGGTGCAGGCGTCTTTGGGGTGGGAGCATTTGCTCTGCTAATGCAGGCATGAGTGCTTGTCCATGTAGAAGATAGGAAAGTCAGTTGTAATTTCATATCATGCACAAAATAAATTCCAGATGCATTAAAAAATCAAAACTTTAGAAATTTTAAATTTAGAATTAGATTAGAAAGAAGGATTATAGAAAAGTTCCTCCAAATCAATAGGAGGTAGATGAGGAAGGAAGAAAAATGAACGTAGGATAGGAAGAGAGAATTGGCAGAGAAGAAACCAGAATAGGTAGCTAATGTATGAAAATTGCTCGGTGTCAGTAGCGATCAGGAAATGTAAAATAAAGCGAGAAATCATGTCAAGCCCCCCAAGCCCAGCTGTACGGGAGTGTGCAGATGCGGGTGGAGGTGTGTGTGTGTGTGTGTGTGTGTGTGTGTGTGTGATATGCAGCTCACACTGCAGCCTGGAGTGCACGTCTGTCCACTGCCCGAATAACTGCTTCATCTCTGCATGGGGACATTTTTACCTCATCTCATGTTCCTTCTGGAATAATTATCCTGTAGAGAAAATGGCCAGCTTCATCTCGTTTCCAGAGATGCCGTGAGGAAGTCGCATCCAGTTCTAAACTTCTGACCCATGCCTGTGATTTGCTTCCTTTCTGGTGTCTTCCTGAGAGCCGAGCCGCTGCCTTTCTGGGCAGCTGACCCAGGGTGACAGTGTCACCGGTCTAACCTTGGAGAACCAGCTCAGATTTATTTCATTCTGTTGTTCTTTCAATCTCAAATCTTATCTTTATTTCTAATTGATTTTGACTTTCTGTGCGTCTGTTTTTAATTTCATCCTCTTAATTTCTTCAGATTTAAAAAAAGTTGAATGTTTAATTTATCTTGTTTTTACTCAACAATAAAACATTTAAGGTTTTGCAGTTCTTCTCTAAGTATAGCTTCAACCCTGTTTCATAGGTTTTGATTTATAGTGTTGTTATTTCCTAAACTATTGATTCCAATTTGTGTTTCCTTTTTATTGTGGTACTGGGAATCGCACTCAGCATGCTGTGTACTGTGAAATACATCCTCAGCTCTGTGTTTCCTTTTTACCTAGAATTTGAAGTAGTGTTTTAAAATAGTCCCACATTAAAACAATAGGTTTTATACATGGAAGAACTTTCTCTTTAGCTTCCCACAGCCCTTTGCTATTTATTTTATATAATAGTGTGTTGTCTGTGTTGTCTACATTTCTTCTTTCCCTCCCTTTTCCTGGAGTCTATTGGTCAGCTTTGCTAAGTAACAAGTAATCCCCAAATCTCAATGGTTTAAAGCAGAACAGTTTACTGCATACTCTGGCTACACATCAGCTGCGGTTGAAAGTGAGCCCGCTAATCCTGGACACACAGGGGAGTGCCCCTTTGAGTGCTTCTGGAAGCTCCTACAGGAGTCTTTAGGGCTGAACCAATGCCTGCCTCTCCCCCTTCTCAGCCTGAGGAAGGACATCTCCCAGTCCTCTGTGCCTGAGGGCCACGGGGCTACATGCAGTCGGCACAGAAGAGAAGCAGCATGTCACTCCCAGGCCAGACCTTCACTGGTGGGACAAGGAGCTCCTGAGCCTCCCACTCCTTCTGTGACCAGCAGAAAGACCAGGAAGAGGAGGGAAAGAAGAACTGTAGACAACCCAGACAACACACTATTATATACAATAAATAGCAGAGGGCTGTGGGAAGCTAAAGGAAAGCTCTTCCATGTGTGAGGCTGGGCTGGGCTTTAAAGCTCAGTAGATGCATCCATAAGAAAAGGCCAGAAACTTAACAGTTTTCCCCTGTGCCGACCCCAGGGCTCCCGGTGACCCCAGGGCTCCGGAATCCCCATGGCTGGTTTGGCTCAGCAGAGTCCCGAGTACGGACCCCCTTGTTCTGCTGTGTCCCCGCCTTTCCCGGGACAGCCGGGGGCGCTGAGTGTGGGGAGTGGGTCCTGGCGCACACCTCTTGGGCAGGTGAGGGAGGGTGATTCTGCAGAGGGACGCGGCAGGAGTGCAGATTCAGGGTGAGCCACGCTGGCAGGGTAGTGACTGCGTGGACGCAGAGACTGAGCTGGAGTCCAGGCCTCCCGGGATGCTGCATTCCGCCGCTCCGCACCCTGCCCTTTCCAGCGAGCAGGCACTCGCCTTGCTGCATCCTTCCCACGGTGCGAGGACAGAGACCTTCGCTCAGTGGTCTGTGCTCTGGCAGCTGCTGTCTGGGCCCAGCTCGGGGAAGAGTGACCACAGCCGGCTGTGCGGGGCTGGCAGTGGAGAGGCTGGGTCTCATTGCTGCCCAAGGGTGTCACTGCCCACGGGCCGCATCCAGCAGCAGTTTGGCTTGAGATGCAGAGCTTCGGGCCTCCTCTTGTCATCTCCCTGTCAGGGAGGAGCCTACCTTGTTTAATGGAAGGGCCAGGAATTGAGCTGTTGAGCGAAGGCACCACAGCAAAGCACTGCCGTGCGACCTGCTTCCATTTGGGTTATTTAATTGGATTTATGGCCGCCTTCATGCCATGCTAATATGACTGCCTCTGGCCCGGGCTCCAGGCGTTTGAAGACATTGCCTCTCAAGACCCAGGGTAAGAGACTTTTAAATACCCACTAGTGTTTAACTTATGATGGAAACTTTTCATACTTCAATATTTTAACGACTTATACGGCTCCCGTGGAAATCTTAATGATATGTGGCTGTCACTTTAGGTGAGGTACTTTGGCTTTCTGTTATGAATAATCCTTTTATTTTCCCTATGAAACTGCCAGGGGTTTATTCATCAGCCATGCTAAAGAGCATCACAGAGCCACTAGAGGGCACTCTGTCTTCATTTTTTGTGACTCAGAATTTCCTTGACCCATATTTTGCTTTTTGAACATTCTGCGGGGCCCGAATCTGGGATTGTTTGCTTACTAGACTTGAAAACATCCCTGCAGCAGGGGTCATTGCAAACACCCGACCTTGCTGTTTGCCGGGATAGGTGGAGTTGCGTTCGTGCCGCGATGCTGTCGTTGATTCTTTGGAGCATGTTCTCCGCAGGCCGCCCCCTGGCTGCATTCGGGAGCTGTCAGTTATGCAGCAGCAAGGGAGAGTTATAGCTGGAGTTGCTCTCTGCTCAGCCTTTCACAAAGGAGTGCAAGTGAGCGTGCCGATGATAAGGAGCATTTTGCTGGAGAAGGCTGGTGAGCGTGGTTCGGGGCACAGCTTCGATGTGGGTCGGGAGCTTCCAAGCCTGGCCTGCGGTGACCCTGCAGTGACCCGGGGGGCTCTGGGCAGCTCACAGGACCCCCACCACACTGGGCGTGATCAGCCACCGTAGGCCCTACTGTTCTTGGCTGCCCTGGGTAAATGGATTCCGCTTGGAGACCATGCCCACTCCATTATGTGATCTCCTTTTATTTCTTAGATTTTGCCCATTTCCCCATTCCTGTGATCAAAGTCTTAGGAAGAATGAATTTTTACCCACAAATAGGAATAAAGGCCTTTCAAATGGGTTTGCCTTGTGAATGGTTAGTGTCTGGAGTGCCATTAGCCACTGATTCATCCTTTCACGGTCTGCAGACAGGAAACTGTCTTTGGCCACCGTCTTTCCTGGCAGCGGCCCCTCCTCACCTCCCTCCCCCCCCCTGCCCTGCCCGGCCGGCCCTTTCCCTGCCTCTGCCGAGCTGCTGCAGGTTGCTAGGCAATGGCCTCCTCCTGCCGCCCCTGCTCGGGACTGTGGTCCTCCCCTCTGGTAACTGGCCCTTCAGCCAAGCACAGGCAGGGCGCTGTCCCCCGGGAACGTGCCCTCATCCTGCTGCATCCTTGGTGGGCCATCAGTGGGAGGATGCTGGGGACCCTGTCCATGGCTCCACCCTGCCCCTGATCCCTGATCCCAGTGTGCGCGGGGCGGAGATCACCACCCAGTCCTGTGTTAGCCATTCACGAGTCTTCACGGCATGTCTGAATACAGGCAGGCGATGAGATGTTTTTCAGACAAATGGATCAGTGACACAGAAAAGCAAAGGTGGTAAAAATGCTGTCCTTCTTTCCCCTTCTTTCTGGTTTTCCTTTTAAACGGCAGCGTAACTTGCATACTGAGAAGTGCACTGCTCGAGGGGACAAGTGGCTGCTCAGTGACATGTGGTGCAGGTGACAGACACTGAGCCCCGCTCCCCAGGCCCCCTTGGAGTTGCTAAGCAGAACGGGGAGGTGATACTGGAGGTGAGAGGCCTCAATGCCCTGGTCCCCATCCCTGTCTGCCACCAGGTGGGGTGACTGACTGAGAAGCAAAGCCAAGCGCACACTCCATTTTGGGGACAGCCCTGAGGCGGGGTGCTGGAGTGACCAGAGCTCCCTGTGTGTCTGTTTGCACTCCCAGTGCTGCTACCAGGGCGGTGTGTTCTGCTCTGTTCAGTCTGGTGTGCAGAGCAGGCCTCGAGTAGTTCGTCTCACCTGGCTCAGGTGCCTTCTACGGAACCCTTGCCCCGGGACCAGAAGCGCTGTCTGAGAAGCGCCGAGCAGCGAGGCGCATTCCTGCTCCCTGGAGGCAGCCTCGGGTCCTGGGGTCCCCGTGTGATCCAGCAGGAGAAGCAGAAGCCCAGTACTGTCAGAGTGCAGGCCCTGGCCTGGCCTCCCGAGGCCTGGGCTTCGTCAAGTGTGGATGGAGCCGAGGAACTTCTTGAAGCTAAATTGACAGAAAACTGGAGTGGACTCTCGAGATTTTGTTGACAGTGGTTTCAGTGCACAGAGACTGATTGGAGAGTAATAGAGTGTCAGGGAAAATTAGTGTTCAGACAGGAGGCAGACCGCGCTGCAGCTGGAAGCCCAGGCATCCCTGTCTCCGGCCGTCAGCCCTGGGGTCTCGGGAACTGCTGCCTGGGTCCCTTCCCATGGCCCCGAGCCACCTGGCACAGCTGTGGAAAGCGCCTCTTGGGGTCTCCATGCTCAAATTCCAAGATGCACATCTGAACCCAGAGCCTGTGCTCGGCAGGCGCCCAGGGAGGAGCCCATGTTTGGTGCAAACCCAGGGGGAGGGGTTGTGGGGACAGGGCCCGGCTCTGGAGCCTCACTGCGAGCCTCGCTGGGTGGTGTGGCAGTGCAGCTGGTCCTGAGGGACATCATGGCAACGTGATGGTGACCGCAGCCCTGAAAGCGAGTGCGCTTTGTAGCCCACGGTTGAGGCCGAGGATGCGCTGGGCCGTGAGTGTGCAGCAGGCCTGCTGCACGCGTGGCTGCTCCCTTTCTCCCCGTGGTGGCCGTGGAGTCACAGGACGCGCAGTGCCTGGTAACTTGCCCTTTGCCTGGAGACCCTGGGCTGCCCCACACCAGCCTTCCCGCGGCTCTGGCTGCACAGGGCGTGTGCCAGCTCACACGCAGGCTCCTCGGTCTCCTCAGCCCAGTCTCCTGGTGGGGCTCCCCGGGCATCGTGCGCGTCCTGTACACACGTGCTTGCTGCCAGTGGCCCTCAGCCAGGCAGAAACCAGGCTTCCTTTCTAGCTACATCTGTTGCACCGGAAGTGCAGTGGGTGCCCCTGGGCAACGCCACAAGCCACCGCATCCGCGTTAAGACAGAAAGATGTGGAGCGTGGTGATGGTGTGGTCTTGATAGATTTCCTTGGACCGAGCTTCCCTGGGATGTGGCTGTGGGTCCGCTGGCCCCGGCTCACAGCAGGTGTCGTAAGCCATCTGCCAGGGCCTCTTTTAGGCTGTTTCACTCTCTCAGAAAGTAAGAGTGCATAGCAAGCCTCCACATAAGGAAGGACATGGAGAAGCACAGCACAAGTACCCACTATGAGAACCGGGAGAGCATGCGCAGACCCCTGTGATGTGCCCCAGCTCCCTGGAGTCCCCAGCTTTGACTGTGGGGGCTGCGAGAACCTTCTCATGTGCCTCGCTGCTGCAGCGTGCCCAGCACCGAGCCCTCCTGGCCAGGAAGATGCAGCAGGCCTGGCTCCTAAGTGCAGCTTTCTCCTAGCGGAGGATAATGGAGCCATTTCCTCCAATTTTCCTCCTTGCCAGAATCAGCCTGCGGAGCTCTCCGAGTCCTCGTTTAGGGTGGAACAAAGCTGGACTCCACTAGTGGCTTTTGTGCTCCGTCCTCTGCTGTTCAGGAGGGTGGGCAGGGCTGCTGCGCCGGGCCCTGATGTCTGCGGAAGGTGCCTAGGAGCCGGGAGAGGCATTTGCTCAAAAGTGACCCTGTCCCGGGTAGTGTTGCTCCTGGGAGGGTCTGCTAGGCCTCCAGGAGGGCAGCTCATGTCCCGAAGCCAGCTCCTCCCTGGGGTGTTCAGAGTTCCCGAAGCACTGTGGCTGGGCTTGTCAGATGCCTTGAGGCTGGCGAATGTGCCCTGCCTGGGAGGCACTGGACCATGAGCTGCAGGCCAGAGTGGTTGGGTCACCCGAGGTGGGGGAGCCCTGCCTAGGGTGGCTCAAAGTGCCTGGGCAGATTCTGGAAGCTGCTGGAGGGGTCTGGGCCTTTGTCTGCTGATGGGCAGGAGCTGCGTGGGCGGCTTCTCTGTAAGCAGCCTTTGTTGTGGTTATTTTTGTCCTGCTGTGGTCCAGAGTGGGGCGCTGGGGATAGGTGCACTGTACTGAGAGTTGTAGATTCGAGGGCAGAGGTGGCCCCGCCTAGGCCACGGGCCGTTGGGGATTCCAGGGGTGGTGAGAGACCCATTTGCCTGATGCTGATGGCAGCAGAAGCCATGGGGAGGGCAGCAGCGCCACGGAGTGACAGTGACGGCCACATGAGGCTGACGGGCGGCAAGCCTGAGCAGAGGGTCCCTCTCCTGAGTGGTCCAGGTGACTGGGAAGACCCGGTGGGGTGGGGCCGGAGGCCTGGGGACCAAGGCTGTGCCCCTAGGGTGCCAGGCTGATCACCCCTCCAGCAGGTGCCCAGGGTTCACGTCTGTGGGCCACACCTGGCCTGTCTGCTGGGCAGCCCCCACTGTGGACAGGAAGTGGTGACCATGGTGGGTATGCAGTGACCACAGATGGATGGATCTGCACGGACAGACACCAGGCGGCCCTCCTCAGGGCACCAGAGCCTGGAGCGAAGGGCGGGCCTCCCTCCCACCTCCGGCCTCCAGTGAGGGTTTTGTGCAGAGCTGGACGGTGCCTGTGCTGGTGCTGAGCTGCAGGCTGGGTGGAGAAGGGCGTTGAGGCCCAGCTGTCCGGCGCTCAGGCTCCCTGGACTCCCTAGAGGCTGATGGCACCTTGTGCTTCCTCCCAGGCCCACCAGCACCGACGCCCCAGGGTCTTGCTGCCACCCAGAACTCTCCCGTGGGACCAGGGGTAAGTCCGGGCTCCGTGGGGCCCACTTCTCAATTCCAGCAGCAGCACCCAGGAGCCCTGGGTTTGAGGACTCCGCCTCTGCAGAGCGGTTGTCCCCGAGGGGTCTCTGCAGCTTGGGGCTGGGGCTGGGGAGGGAGGAAGTGCAACAGACTGCCGGGTCCCCGCCTCGGGACACGCTGCCTCACCGCTGCCAGGCCTCCCACTGACGCCTGCCGATGCCCACTTTGCCACCTGGCCTGTGCCAGCCCTGGCGGGAAATGCCACTGCTCCTGGAGGTCCTGGTGGCTGAGGCCCTCAGGACCAGCAGCCTTGGTCGTTCTCCCGAGAGGACACCAGGTGTGGTTCCCTTCCTCTCCCCACCCACTCTGTCGGGACCACAGTGAGTGAGGGACAGGCAGTAGCTCGTGCTGCCGGACCCAGGGCCACAGCTGACGGTGGCTGTCACGAAGGGCGCCCCACTGAGCTGGAATTTCCGGTGGGGCTAGGGCTCTTCCTGGCTCGGCCAAGCTCAGGCAGTGAGTGCTGAGCTGCCCACGGGGACTGCCTGTGGCCTGCTGGCTGCTGCTTCCTGGTTTTGAGAGAGGTCAGAGCTGACCTGTTCCTCCTGGTGACTTTGGGAAGTCAAACAGTTCATTAGTCTTGGCTTTCCTTTGGACCGCTCTGGGGCTCCCCGTTGGCCTAACCCAGTGTCTTCCCTGCGTGGTTTCCATGTCCCCCGAAGGGCATGACATTTCGTAGGGTACTCTTTTTGTTTCTGTGGAGTATTTTTTTTTTTCAGCACTGGGGATTGAACCCAGGGCTTCCACACTAAACTATATCCATAGCCCTTTTTGAGACACAGTCGTGCTCAGTTGCTAAGTTGCCCAAGCTGGGCTTGAATTTGTGATTCTCCTGCTTCAGCCTCCTGCGGTGCGGGGATTGTAGGCATGTACTACTATGCCTGCTTGAACATTTTTTGCTTCTTATGGCCATAAGAGGTTTAGAGTCAGTCTCTCTCTCTCTCTCTCTCTCTCCCCCCACCAAGTGCTGGGAATTGAACTTAGGACCTTTGCACTGAGCTACACCCCCACTCCTTTTTTATTTTTTAGTTTCAGACACGGTCCTCCTAAGTTGTCCAGACTGGGCTCTAACTGTGATCCTCCCACCCCAGCCGCCTAGAGTGCGGGGATTACAGGTGTCCACTACCACGCGAGGCTTCGTGAGGTGATCAGAGGAAGCTGAAGAGACCCTCCCTTGTGATCTTTCCCACTCCCTGTGGGTGCCGCAGGGTGCCTCTCTGTCCCCTGCACCTCTGCCCTTGCCTTCTGCTCCCTCTGCCCGCTCAGTCTTCCTCGGGAGAGCCGTGCCTCCTGACAGGGAGCATCCCAGGGGCAGTGTGGCCTGAAAATAGACCCATGTCTCCAGCGGAGGGCAGTCCCACCCCGCCATGCCAGCCTTTCTATAGTGGCATTCACTTCCCAATCTAAGCCTGAGCCCTGATAGAAAGTTTGCCTTGAGCCAGGTGCTGGGCCAGCCTTGTCCCCGAATTCCTGCTTCCTCTCACAGTATTCCTGTGAGCCTTCAAGGTGGGGGACAAAGGCCAGGAGCCATGATCCAAGGCTGTGGGTGGTGAGGGGTGGGCTGGGGCCTCCTCCCTGGCTTTCTGTCTCCAGCGCCAGCTGGACACCACAGTGGTCAGTGCCCTGGTAGAGGCTCCCTGGGCCTGGGGGACATAGGGGGCTGGAGTCCGCCATGAGGGAAGTGAAGCTCAGAGGCCCCGGGACCGCCCAGCCCTGCCATTGAGACTATTCCCTTCTCCACTTGCTCTTCTGTGCTAACTGTATTTCTGTCCAGGTTTAGTCCAGGAGCGATCACAGAACCACAGCTGTCTATAACCAGGACCGAGTTGGTCAGGAGCGGTTCTGGGATCCAGGAGTCCGCAGGCGTCCCTGCCCTGTGTGGCTGGGTCCCGAGTTGTCCCCACACCCTGTGTGAGTCAGTGTGAGCTGACTGAAGAGCGCTGGAACGCCTCACCCAAGCTCTCTGCCTTCCAGTTGTCACTGTCCCAGCTGGCGGCCTCCCCACTGTCCCCAGCTCAGCGTCATTCAGCCAGAGTGAGTCCACAGCCACTGGACGGTTCCCAGCCCCAGACAGTAAGTGTCCCTGTGCCCCCACCCCGCCGCATGGTGGCTGCACCCCGACTGCTGTGGGGAGCCTGGGGTCTGCCAGCCGTGCTGGTCCTCGGTTAGGTGACAGGGACTGCGGGGCCCTCTGTCCGTGGGCCTTGGGGTGGGGTGGCACGCTGCGCACCCTCATGCTGCAGACATTTGCCACTGTTCTTTCTCAGTGGCATTTGCACTCTTGCCACAAGGCTCCATCTGATTGAGATAGCAAAGTTAGAGCCCTGGGTGTCTGCACTGAAGGAGGGAAGGCGTTGCTGGGGCTATGAGGGGCTGAGCCCAGCCCACGGCACCCTGACCTCTGCCAGCAAGGGGAGGGGCGGGGGCTCCTTGGGCTTCAGCTGTAGCCCGCATCCTCCCTGCCCTGGGATTCACGGACAGCTTAGGCTGGAAGGCCGCCCCCTATAGCACCTCAGGTCTCACCCTGTGAGGGGCTGAGGACACACGGTTCCTTTAATTGCTCACTTGAGAACATGCGCTGTGCTGTGGATCTGCTGCCCTATTCACCTGTTGATGAAGGGCCTTCTGGCTGGATTGTTGCCCCGGGGCACTGCCTGGGGTCGCCTTGCCTGTAGTGACCCTCACAGTCCAGCCCAGTGCTCTGGGCCCCTGATACCTGCCTTTGCCTCAGGGCATTTGAGGACTAGAGCTGCGGCCCTATCTACAGTTTAATTGTGTTTAGAAGGACTCATGCCCTTTCTGTTCCATCCACATCTCTTGGTGTTAATTTACTACCTCAGGTGTCAGATGTTTCGCATGGTGCTGACCAACACATCAGATCGATGGTTATTTTCCTCGTTCTTTTTTTTTTTTGACTCACAAATCGGGTCACCAGGTGAAATAAAGGATGCCCCCTTAACGTTGAATTTCAGATAAAAACAAATAACTGTTTAGCATAAGTATGCCCCAAGCACAGCATGGGACACTCTTGTACTGAAATCATTCGCTGTTCACGTAAAGTTGCACTGTAACTGAGCCTCCTGTACTTCCGGTGGCTGAGGCTGACGACCCTGCAACTCGAAGCCACTCCCCTCAGATCAGAGCATCCTTGGGGGGTCACAGCTGGGGTCCTCGGTGGCCTCATCCCGAGGCCCTGGTTTTGTTCAGGAGGACTTCCCGCTGGAGGGCAGGATCTCGCACCTGGAAGCTGACCTGAGCCGGACTCCTGCCTCCCTGGAAACCTCTGTCACCGAACACTTACAGGAGCTGCCGTTCACCCCGCTGCACGCCCCCATTGTGGTGGGAGCCCAGACCAGGAGGTGAGGGGTGGGCCCAAGAGCATGCCTGGCCTCTCACTGACTCTGGCCCTTGGGCTGTCTGCGGAGGGGGCCTGGGGGCCCCGTGTCTCTGTTGCCATCTCCTGGGAGGCTGGCTGAGGAGTCTTCCTGTTTCAGCTCTGGAGGCCAGCTCTCGAGGGCCACCATGGCTGTCCTGCAGTCCTCCGGCTTCCCGGAGATTCTGGACACCAACAAGCAGCCCGCAGAAGCCGTCAGCCCCACAGAGCCCGTGGAGTTCAACCCGCAGAAGGAAGAGGCAGATCGTCTGCAGAGCAACGAGATGGTGCTGCACTTCTTGGCCTTCAGCAGGTAGAGCCTGAGTTGCCAGTCTGTGCCCTGCCAGGGAGCAGCGCTGAGGAGCGCGGATGGGGGTTTGTCCTGGGGGCGCTGTGTTCAGGTGCTGCTGGATTAAGCAGTGCCGGCTGGCTTTTAACTTAGTTAAGTAGTTGTTCTTTTAAATTTCTATAATTAACACATAATTGTAGGTATTTATGGGGTACACTGTGGATATGTGACACACATGTACGGTGTGTGATGTTCAAACTGGTCATCATCATTTCCCTCTCCTTAAGCCTTTATTGCTTTTGTGTGTGGGGAGCCTGGAAACTGCCTTAACTTCATTTTGGCGGGGACCCACTCAGCGGCATTCTGAATACCAAGAAGCCTGCCTTGCTCTGCGTTCTGTCCTTGATTAAAATGTGGACAGCGTTTCCCTGACTCTCAGGTGTTAGGGCTCACCTCGAGCACAGTGCAGCTCTTCCCGGTGGGGACCAAGGCAACCCCTTCCTGTGGCCCCAGTGACCACCGAGCTTGGACAGTCTCCCTGCACAGGTGCACGTCACTCCCTAGGTGCCCTGCTGTGGATGCTTGATTAATTCAAAGCTGTTGTTGAATTCAGAGTGGCCCAGGACTACCAAGGAACACCGTGGCCAAAGACTGTGTATTTCACCTTCCAGTTCTACCGCTTCCCACCCGTGACCACGCCGCGCCTGCAGCTGGTCCCACTGGACAGGGCTGGGGGGCCCAGCTCCGCCTCCCTGTCCCACCTCCTCGTTCCCATCAGTAAAGACGGCTCCTATGACACAGGTAAGTGCTTGTGCAAGGGCGCGTGTGAGAAAGCTTCGTGTTGCTGCTGAGGAGGGTGCTGTCAAAAGTTGGCCGCAGGTACAGGGTGCGAGTGAATGGGGTGCCTGCCAGCCAGTGTGCCAGGCGCGCTGTCCACCACCCAGCCGTGCCCACCCAGAGCCGCCCCCCAGCTGGGCTTAGTTTTGAAGCAGATCCCAGACTTTGTCATTTTGTTTATAAATATTTCCTTCTGAGCCTCTAAAAAACAGAGTCTTTTTGAAAAACGTGACCTCAGTATTAGCCCATACAGAAATAGAAGATAATTCCCTAATACCATCAAGTGTGTACGTAGCCAGTGGTAACATTTCCCCAGTAACTTCCTAACTTTTTCTAAAATTTAATTTTATTTATTTATTTTCCGGTACTGGGAATCAAACCCAGGACCTTGCACTTGCCAGGGGACACTGTGCCACTGAGCTACATCCCCAGCCCCAGCTTTCTACCTTTTGAAATTGATTTGTTCAGTGCATGTCGCTCGCAGTGGGGCAGAACCTTAACCTGGCTCTGTGCCTTGCTTCTGCGGTGACTGCCACCAGCCCCAGTCTGTTTTCTCTTTGATTTCTTTGTTGAAGAAGCCAGGTACTGTGGCTGTCTGTAGCTGTCACCCCAAAGCCTCATGCGGTCGTAGGTGGGCTTTGGAGGTGGCTGCATCTAGAGTGTGACGCTGGAGTTGGTTCATGGTGCAATGCTAGGCCCAAGGGCGCTAGGATTAAGGGTGTGAGTGCTCCCTGCCCTAAGGAGCCTGGATGAGATAGAGGGGCAGAAAGACACTGTTAATGTCCCTTGTTGCTTTTGCTACCTTGTGTGGGCCATGAACTATTTCTCCTTTGCCTTGGAGCCAACCAACTGTGGACTAAAACCTCAAGAAACTGTGAGCCAAATAAACTTTTCCTCCTTTAACTCTGGGTGTCAGGTGTTTTGTCTCAGCAATGAGAAAACTAACTAAGACGCCATGTTATCTGGTAGAGCATCCATCCCGCAATCTGATTCCATCTGTGCATCCTGACACTAAGGGTGTCCCTCTGTCACCTCTTTTCCTGTAAATTGCGAGTAGGATCTGGGTATGTGATCAGATGTGTGCTTTTTGGTTTTGGCAAGAGTCCTTTGTGGCTGGCGGCGTGGACACTGTCTCTGCAGCACCTTGGCGTCTGCTCGCTGCTCTCCGCGCTGCATCTGTTCCCGTCAAGATCTCGCATAGGGATCACTGTTGCAGAGGGGACATCCTACTTAGGACACCTCCAAGTGGCAACTGGAAGCTTCCAGAGCTGACACGTCCCCTGCTCAGCTGTTGGGCCACCTTGAGGAGCACAGGAAAGTCAGGATAGCGTTATGACCTGGCTCCCTGGTGTCCCCCAAGAATGGGACCAATGGCCTTTTCCCCTTCTGGCTTCATGTTAAACCAATGGATTTTAAATCACAATAGATAAAAACCTACCGAGAAGTTATTTTTTTTGAAAGTTTTCCTGTCTTTTGGTCAGTAACAGGGCTTATCAGGGCTGCAGCTAGGATCTGAATTGTGCCTGCTGCTTGAGGTAGACAGTAAAAGGTGAGAAAAGTTTGTGTTCAGATACTGACCCCCAAGGAAGGAGTTTGACAACATTAACATCAGATAAAAGCACCAGGTAGAGTGGCAGATCCCTGTAGTTGTAGCTACTCAGAAAGCTGAGGTAAGGTCACAAGGTGTGGGGGATTTAGCTTGGTGGTACTGCCGCCTGCCTCACAAATGCAAGGTCCTGAGTTTGTTTGATCCCCAGTACCAAAAAAAAACCAAAACAAAAAAAGCTCACAAATTTGAGGGAAGTCTGGGCAATGTAGTGAGATTCTGGCTCAAAACAAAAAGAAACAAGGAAATGGAACTTTGGCAAATGGGATGAGATGGAGGGAGGAGGATGAGCGGGAAGGAGGGAGAAGGGATGGGATGTAAAAGGGATTAAGATGCATTATGCACGTGTAACAACTTCCCACAAGGAATGTAATCATTATATACTGCAAATGTGCACCAATACAAAGAAAAATTTCTTGAAATTCCAAAAAAGAAAAAAAAAGGGCCAAGGATATAGCTTAGTTGTAGAGTGTTTGTCTGGCTTGTGCAAAGCCCTAGTTCAATCCCTGGGACCAGGGGGAAAAAGACAGAGGCAAATGCAGTGCTGGAGATAAAGGAGGCGAATAAATAGTAACCGAGAGAAAAACTCACTGGGATCCTAATTCTGAGTCCAAGAGCTAACATGACCTCAGGTTAGAAAGGAAAAATGGATGGACTTGTAAGTAGAAATTGACAAACCTGCAATCACAGGGTGATTTTGACATGCTTTTCTCAGTAAAAATAGATTTAAGAAAATTAATGAAGATGTTATAAAACACAAGAGAACTTGTATATCCAATTTAAAGAATATCTAGTATTTCCAAGTGTCTCTTGCAACTTATAAAAACTGATCGATTATTTGTTTATTTATTTATTTATTTTGGTACCGGGGTTGAATTCAGGACTTTGTACTTGCGAGGCAGGCGGCAGCACCACTGGGCAAGCTACCTATCAAGTATCTCCCTCTCCCAAGACAACTGATATCAGAGAACTTCATCTAATTTTATAGCATTCTCTGACCATAATGCCCCAACATCAGAAATCTCGCCCTCCCTCCCAAATGCGTATAACCGCTATTTTTCTTTTAATTTAAAATGCACTTCTATATTTAAAATGTACTTCTATCCCAAGGAAAGTGGCACATGCCTGTAATCTGGGCACTCTTGAGGTAGGAGGATCACAAGTTTGAGCTCAGCCTGGACAAATTAGCAATTTATTGAGACCCTGTCTCAAAACTAAAAAAAGCTGGAGATCTGGCTCAGTGTGAAGGACCTGGGTTCAGTCCTCACTACTACAAAACAGCATCAAGCTTCTTTTTTTAAAATTCTTTTTTTGGTACTGGGGGTTGAACTCGGGACCTTGCGCTTACATGGCAGGAGCCAGAATCACTGAGCTAAATCCCTGGCTCAAAATCAAACTTCTAATGATGGATCAATGAACAAATCAAGGATGAATAATTATTTGAAACTAAATAACGATATTGCACATCGAAACTGAGGAGATACAAGTAAAATGGTTGTAATAGCTTTTTAATTCAACTGTCACATTCTGCCCTTGTTCAACTTGACCCCCAAACATATCTCCTGAGACTGTACTTAATCTCCAAATGAAAACAAGTTCATAATTCTACCTAACGTGACACAGCTACCTTGAGGATAACTGAAAATGCAGTAATCCCTTCCCTAAAGTCTCAACTGTTCCAACGTCGCTCAAAAGCCCAAGTCAAAGCATCCTCTGAGACTCAAGGCAGACTCTTAGCTGTGAACCTCTATAAAAAAATAATCAAAAAAGATTCCATACTCCCTAGGTACAATGCACAGGGAAGACATTTCCTTACCAAAAGGGAGGACTAGGAGGGTAGAAAAGGATTGGACCAAAGCAAGACTGAAACCCAGCGGGGCAGGCATTAAGTACTGTGGCTCCATACCCAGCATCCAGGCACATGGGGGTGAGTTGTGGGTTCCGGAGGGCTTGGGTGGCCCTGGTTCTGTGGAATTGTCAGTTGCAGCTTGTATAGCCTCTCTCTTGGGCTGGCTCCTTTCCCAGCCTGCAGCCATTCCACGCTCCTGCCCTCTCTGCATTCTTGGAATCTCTACAGTACCTCTGGTTTCATTCCCACAGCTTCACATACCCAGCTCTTGAGTACACGGTCGGGGCTCCCAGGCCTTACTTTGAAGTCTGGATGGAAGCCCCTGTGACCCCCAACTCTTGGATTTTGGATTCCTGAAGAAACAGCATCATGTGGATGATGCCCCTTGAACCATGCCTGGATGGCTGAACAGGGTAAAATGAAACCTGGGGAACCAATTCCAGAACCTCTTCTCAAGTAAAGGGCTCAGGGGCTCTCTCTCAAATGAAAGGTTTACATTTCTGCACCCTCGAACATATGATAGGTGGGGTCTTGCTGACTCTTGAGATATGCTCAGGGCATCTTTCTTCTTGTTCCAGTTTCAAGTATGCGGTGTCTTTTAAATGACACTAATCTCTTCAGCAACCACAGCTCCTTTGGCCCCAACTTTACAGGTGGTTGTTTTGGGGCCAAAACTTAAGTTTTTCAAGCATTTCTTCTGTTTTTCTTTCTTTCTTTTTTCTGGTACCAGGGATTGAACTTGGGACCTTGCACTTGGGAGGCAGGCAGTGGAACACTGAGCTAAATCCCCAGCCCTTCTGCTCTGTTTTTGAGCCCAGTTCTTACTATAAATCTGGATGAAAGCAGCTAGTGATATCCATGCCACTGCCTAAATATTGGGCTGCCTTGAAATTCCCTCTATCAGATCATTTAGTCCATACCCCTTAAATTCAGCCTTCCACAGACTCTCAGGACATGGGCAAAATGGGGGCAATTTTTTTTTACTGGAGTATAATATATATGGCCTGTATTCTGGGACCCTAGAGGCTTTTTTTTTTTTTTTTTTGGACCAGGGATCAAACTCAGGAGCTTGTGCTTGTAAGGCAGGCGCAGTGAATGGCCTGTATTCTGATTTCCAATAAAGTCTAAACTGTTCCAAACTAACACCTCCTGAGCCTGGCCTTACTGCCTACATTCTTATCAGCATTCTAATCTGAATTCCTACCAGAATCACCCTTCAAGCTCAGCTTACAGCATTCTAGGACTTCTTTAGCCACCATCTCCAAGCCTTTCCGAATTCCTCCTGTGAACCAGTTCTAAAGGCTTTTGAATCAAGGTTTCTGGTCAAGTGTAGTCACAGAGCCTACTTCTCTGGTACCAGTTTTGTGTATTAGTCTGTCTTGTTGCTGGTACAAAATACCTGGCACCTGTAGCTTGAAAGAGGAGAGTTTTAATTTGGCTCATGATTTCAGAAGTTTCTATGCATAGCTGGCTGGCTTCAAGGCAAGAACATATGGTGGAAGGGCACAACAGAACCAAACTGCTCTCTTCTTGGTAGTAGGGAAGGAAAGCACAGGATAAGAGTACCATAGAGAAAGGGGCCATGGGCCAGATACGGAGCCCCAAATCGTACCTCCATGATGCACCCAGATACACTGAGAAGTAAGCTTTACTAATCCTATAGGTGGCTCCCAAGCTAGTCAAGTTGACTATTACAGGTACTTATAGGGAATTCACAGTTTTGAATGTGATGTGGAAGAAGAGACTATCCTTTAAGAGACTGGTTCAACTCAAAAGTTTGGAAGAAGAAAACAGAGCAAACTCAATAAAATAGAAGGAAAGAAATTTGAAAATGAACATAAATCCCTAAAAAGGATCAGCCAAATGATTGGCTTAGGGAGTCAGGTACCACAGGTAATGCCGTTTCTTGTCCATGGGCAGAATTAATTGAGTCAGGTGGTAAAGATCCAAATGCCACTGTCCTTTACATTTGTTTATAATGAAGTGGTTGTGGGAACATGGTTAATCTGAGACCCTGCTGTGCCCATCCCTGAGTTCCATGACCATGATGCCCCAGAGATGGGCAGCAGCAGTAGCTCGTAACCTGGGGCCCAGTGATGGTGTCCCTGGCTGTCCCTCCCATACCTGCAGATCTGTCTCTGACTCTAGCGTCTCCTCCTGTGCAGACCTGGAAAGGGGAGCGTGGGGAGGACCAAGCATCCTAGGCCCTGTCTCTCTCTCTCACCTCAGTCACATGAGCTGCTCCTGCCTTGAGGGGAGATGGGCTGGGTTGAGACAGGGCCGAGGTCCCTGCCTGGAGCCACGATGCCAGGGGAGGGACTCGTGGTGGCAGCATTTCTGAATCACATGGTCTTACCGTTGTTTGCAGCCAACCAGGCAGGGTTGTGGCTGTTGCCACTGGGGAAGGATCCAGTCGCCAGCAGGGTGACTTCCCTCCTCCCCGGGGCCACTTTTTCCAGTCCAGCCACCTTCCTTGGTTGGTCTCCCCAGGACCCTCAGTGGAAGGTTCAGTTTATGTCCCCAGAAGGCTCGAAGACGAATGGGAATAGTGCTTTGGCTTCAAGGCCCTTCTGTGCACCCGCGGGAGCCTCACTCCTGTTCTGCTCCCTCTAGGGTCCGCCCTGTCCTTATCCAGTTAGTGCCGCAGAGGTTCTGCCAAGAGGTTAAATGCTGGCATTGAGATTATTCAATAAAGGAGGCCAGTCACTTAGAGATGCCCCTGATTTGAATGTAAACCCTTTTCCAGGGTGAATTTCCCAGACAAATTAAAGTCCCCAAATTCAATTTCCTTGCAAGTTGATGTCTGAAGAAATTACACTCCAAAAATCAAATTTTCTTGCCATTATGCATTAAAATTCAAAGTCCAAAACTCGCAAGTTAAAGTCCAAGAAAAAAATTAAAGGTTCTCTCCAGCTTCCTCCATAGCTGAGCCTCAGGCCTGTGTGCTCTGCCATGCTGGGTGTGGGACCCCTTTGGTGGCCACAGTGTGCAGTGGGGGGCTCCTCCCGGGACTGGTGGTTTCCAGGCCCTCAGAAGTTGCATCAGTTCAACATCGAGTCTCACGAACTGCATGGAAAAGATGATTTTTGTTGTTGAAATAGTGTGTGCAGTAAAGTGCCCAGGTCTCAAGGGTGCAGGGTTATGATTTAAGAAAAGAGATTTGAGGGGCTGGGGATGTAGCTCAGTGGCTCCGCTGCCTGCCGCGCAAGCGCAAGGACCCGAGTTTGATCCCCAGTACCAAAAAAAAAAAAAAAAAGACAATAGATTTGACTTGTTTAAAGCAGCTGTAGGTTTGCACAAGAGTCGAGTGAGTAGCACAGAGTTCCCATCAGCCCTGCCCCTCAGTGTCCTCCCTTATTAACACCCTGCATTGGTGTCGGTTTGTACAGTCGATGGGCCCGTATTGATACAGTATTTTAATTGCAGCTCATGGTTCGGGTTCAGGTTCCGCTATGCGTCATAATGGTTTTGGCAACTGCTGTCATCTCGAGCCCACTGCTGTGTCACACGGGACAGCGCCACTGCCCTAAGAATCCCTGTTCTCTACTTCTTCACCCCCGCCCCTGGTGACCACTGATCTTTTTCACTGTCTCTGAAGTTTTGCCTCTTCCAGAATACCACACCACTGGAATCATACAGCAGGTAGCCTTTGCGGATTGGCTTCTATCAGTCAGCGATGTGCATTTAAGGTTCTGTGTCTTTTCATGTCTTGACAGCTTTTTTTTTTTCTGGTGCTGGGGATTGAACCAAGGGCATTCTCACTGAGCTTTATCTCCAGTCTTTTATTTATTTATTTATTTAGAGACACGCTCTCTCTAATTTGTTACATTGCCAATGCTGGGCTCAAACTTGTGGTCCTCCTGCCTCTGCCTCCCAGAGTGCTGGGATTAGAGACCTGTCTGAGCTCATTTCTTTTTATTGCTGAACGTATTCCATTGTATAGAGTTACCAGTTTATCCAGTCTTGGTTGCTCCTAGCCTTTGGCAGTTACTAATACAGTTGCTATAAACGTTTGAATGCAGGATTGTGAGTGGATGTACGTCTCCCAGTCATTTGGGTAGAGACCAACGAGTGTGCTTGTCACTGTGTGTGTAGGTAGAGTATATATAGTTTTGTAAGGAACTGCCAATTGTCTTTGACAGTGGTTGGGTGTTTTGTGTTCTTCCAGCAGCGCATGGGTAGTTCCTGTTGGTCCACATGCTTGCTGGCATTTGCTTTTGTCGGTGTTTTGGATTTTAGCCACTGCAGTGTGTGTGTAGTAGATTCTCTGTTGTTTCAGTTTGCAATTCTCTAATGACATGCGATGTTGAACATCTCTTCAGGCACTTTTTTGCCATCTTTGTATCTTCTTTCACGAGGTGCCCTTTCAGAGACACCCAGATGGGCAAATCTGCACACTTTGGTTGCAGCTCCTTTATCAGACCCGTGTTTTACAGATATTTTTTCCTGATTTATGGCTCATCTCTTTCCCTCTCTTACCAGCCTGTTGGGCAGAGCAGAAGTGTTTAACTGTGAGGAAGCCCAGGCCCTGTTATTCCTTTCATGGACTGTGCTTGGTGTTGTCTAAAATGTCATCTTCAAACCTGGGTCTTGTCCTGTGTTCTCACCTGGAGCTTCCTGTTTTCATCTGGGCTGGGTCTGTGATCTGTTTTGAGTTCATTTCCATACAAGGCATGATTTTTACAAAGTGAACACTTGTGTGTCGCTACCAACCGGAAGGGGCTGTGGGACATCGGGCAGAGGCCTCCCTCTCCCACTCCACACCCTAATCGCTGGCCTCCACAAAGGAATTGCACTTCTGAATACTGTTACTGTAGGTAACAGCACTGGGGATTGAATCCAGGGCCTCCACACTGAACTACACCCCAAGCCTTTTCATTTTGTATTTTGAGACAGGGTCTAAGTAGCTTAGTTGCCCAGGCTGGGGGCAGACTTTTGATCCTCCTGCCTCAGCCTCCCGGAGTGCCATTAAACTTTGCCCATTTCTTTGAACTTGAGTGGTGGGATTGTTGTTTTGTGCTCTCTCATGAAAATCTAACTTTTTTTGTTGTTTTTTTTGGTACCGGGGATCGAACTCGGGACCTTGCGCTTGTGAGGCAGGCGCCCGAACCACTGAGCTAAGTCCCTGGCCCGAAAATCTAACTTCTGCTCAGCATGGAGATTTATCTGTCTGAGATTTATCCGTATCAGCACCTGTAGTTTCTCTTTCTTGGCGCTGGCTTTGTTCCCACCAAATGTGGAAAATGAGCCCATTCCCAGCCCTTGATCAGTTATTCTAAGAAAAGTTATCTTCCCAGAATCGAAAACTCAATACTGCAGCAGCTCGGGTGTCTGCCTGAGAGTAGATGGGAGCTGCCTTGTCTGAGCTTCACTGTGCCATGCCACTCTGGTCCCTTCAGAGGAAGTGGCCCTGGAGATGCTGTGTTCTTGGCAGAGCCCTAGCACGCTTGTCCAAGTGCCTGACAAGTGATCTGGGGGGCTCTGCAGCCTCCTGGATGGACGCTTCCAGAACCTGTGCTCAGTAGGCCCGGGGAGCTGTTGTTTCTCTTGGCGTCTTCGTCCTGTGTGGTCTTCCCTCGTGTGACGGCTGTGCCCACTGAATTTGGGCTCAGCGGGGGTGTCTGTTGTCCTGCAGAGCGCCCATCCAGCTTCTCGCCTGGCTCCCAGCAGAGGGGAACCCTCCCATTAGACCTGGACATGGGGGCCGCCTGGCCCGTCCCAGCTGTGGTGGGTCCTCCTCTGTGCCTTCTCCCAGAGCCCAGGCCCATGTGGCATCCATCACCTCCAGGAACTACTGGTACCTTGTGGAACGCTTGCTTCGGCTCTGTTTATCTTTGCCCCGAACCACTTAAAAGCAAGGTGTAGCCATGGTGATACTTTACCTCGCAATCCACAGTGTGTGTCTCTTAAAAGTCAGGGTGCCCTTTCATACATGCACAGCAACACGGTCACACTGGAGACAGCACGCAAGCATCTCAGGTCGAAATTCCCCCATTTGGGGGGAAATTTTCCCCATGTGTGGTTCTCGATGCAGGAGGCCCAGCCTGGATTCCTTCTTATCTTTGTAGTCATCTCTTTAGTCTCTCCAAGTCCAGAACAGTTCCTGAGTTCGTTCTTATGACATTGGCTTTGAAGAGATCCGGTGAGGCCTAGCACGTCCCACTTTGTTTGTCTGATTGTTTCCTCTCGTCGGTGAACCTGCTGCTCTGTCTGCAGTAGTTCTTGTACGCAGGGATTTATGGTGAAAGCCCAATATGATTCTGGATCATCAACGCTACCTGTTTGCAATCTACCCCACCCGTAGGCCTGAACGTTGGGTTCTTACCCCGGTGTCTCCAGAGGAGAGAGAGAGCTGTCTCTGTGCTTGGAGAAGAACACTTAGGGCTGCTCTTGGGCCCACTTGAGGATCTGTCTCCAAACCTTCCCTCCTGGTAATGTGCTCGGCTGAGCTGGGCTTGTGTTGGCTATTTAATTGGAGTTTTCAGAATGGGTAATTTTTCTGCTGTTCTCTCTCCTCTGATCTCCTTTTAATAGCTGGTGTTCTTCTGTTTAAGAAGAACTTTGCCTATTAACTAGGGATGAGCTACATGTAGTCTGTCAAAGAAGACAGGACAAGTATGTGTAACACTTCCCTTTTAATTGCCCATTTTCACAGTAAGAAGCTGGTGTCATAGTTGCTCCACGAGTGGCGCTGAGGTTTTGTGAGTCTGATTTCCATCTTCTTAGTGTCATTGTGATCCCTGGTGTTCTGCCCGTGCATCTGGTTTCTGGTTTCAGTCGCTGTTTCCACCTTTCACTGTGAGGAGGTGGGAGATATATTAAAACGCAGTTCGGGTTGGTACTTCTCATTCAGACTTAGAGTCGTGACATTCCCTTATTTTATTTGTGTTTCTCTTCCACAGAAAATCACAGGTCATGGTCACGTATTTTCAGAGTCACACTGCTATGTTAATGTCCCCAGTGTGGGTCCTGGTGGGACAAAAGTTCTTTGCAATTCTGTCTTGGACTTTGTCTGCACTCTGCTGCTGTAGTATGACCAGAAGTCCTCAAAATAAGTCTTCTCTCTGTGGAATTACGTTAGGAATTTGACATTCAGTAGGATTCATTTGTTTCAATTTGTTTTCAATTTTATGTTTGCTTTCCTTCCTTTCTGATTCAATTTTTAAATCAAATTAAGGCTCAAAATATAAAACTATAATCAAATGCATGTTCGACGCTCCCGGCCACCCTGTCTCTCTTGCTCAGCCCCACTTGCTCAGCCTGTTGGAAGTTTTTAGTTTCTAGTTTATCCTTCTAGGGTTTAAAAAAAAATGTTTTTTTATTTCCCATTTTATTCTTCTTCAGTAGGTAGCATAGCAAGTACAGTCTTTTGCATCTTTTTCTAGCTCACAGTACATCTGTTATACTTCACTCCACATGGAAGTCACCCACATCTTCTTTATGGCTATGTATACTGCCATAGGTGGATGTTCTGCTGTTTATTCAACCCATCTCTTACTGATGGCATTTGGGTCATTTCTAGTATTCTGCTGTCTCACAGAGCAGTAGTTAGTAACCCAGTAGAGCTGACTCTAGAAGTAGGATTACAGAGTCAAAGGCTTTCGTGATTGTCTTAGGCTGTCTTCTGTTGGTTTCCCCAAAATACGAGCTCATACCTGAGGGTGAGTAACGTATAAAGAAGAGGTTCATTCTGCTCACCATGCTGGAGGCTAAAGTTGGAGATGGTGTGACCTCATCAGCTCAGCCTCTGGCTGAGTCCATCCTGGCGGGTGCGTCCATCATGGCGGATTCAGTGTGGCAGGAACACCACAATGGTGAGGGAGATGTCCCGTGGTGAGCCAGGAAGCCTGAGGGATTTAGCTCCAGTCTGGCTCTTTCTATACCATCTTACTCTTTGAGAGCTCACTCACTCTACAAGACCAGAACTAATCCCTTCTGAGGGGGAAGTGGTAATCCCACGGCCTCTGACTGTGCAGTGAAAGGTTCTGCTGGACCCTTCTGCACCCCGGGGACCCCGTGTCCAGCACAGGAGCCCACCCATCTCTGGACCTTGGCAGTGGTCTGACAATGTAGTCACACGGCCTCTGCTCTGGCAGGCTCTGCCCCTTTGTCTGTCACCCCAGTTTGTTTTTGGGAGGCCTCGCCCTCATAGTGACTGTTCAGTTTGGGGATTTCATAGCTGCTAGACGTGGACTTGGTTTCAGTGAAGTTGAGCCCCTCTTTGTTGGTCTTTGTTTATCTCTAACTTCTATCCATTCTTTCCCACTTTTCTCTCAGGCTCTTGGTCTTTCTTGTCCTCTGTTTCCAGGAGCTCTTTCTTTCTTTCTTTCTTTCTTTCTTTCTTTCTTTCTTTCTGTCTGTCTTTCCTTCCTTCCTTCCTTTTTTTTTTGTACCTGGGATCGAACTCAGGACCTTGTGCTTGCAAGGCAGGCATGGTGCCAACTGAGCTAAATCCCCGGCCCAAGGAGCCCTTTATTTATTAGGGAAGTTAACTTCATCTATGATATGTATTGCAAACAGGTTTCCCTGCTTTGACATTTGTCTTTTTACTTTGCTTGTGGAGGGATTTTGCTATATAGAAATTTTATTTTCACGTAGTCTAGTGTGTCCGTGTTTTATTGCTTGTAGGTTCTTCAGTTTTGATAGAAGGGCTTTCTCCTCTCCTCCCTCATGGAATGATTCAGATGTGTTTTCTTCTAGGACTTGTGGGTCTCACTTTTTGATTTTTGGTACCAGAGATCGAACTTGGGACCTTGCGCTTGCAAGGCAGGCAGCGGAACCACTGAGCTAAATCCCTGGCCCTGGGGTTCACTTTTTACAGGAGATTTCTGGTCTCTCTGCAGTTTATGCTGCTGTAGATGGGAGGCATGGAGCCAGTGTTACCTTGTTTAGATGTCTATCTAACTAGCTCAGGGCCATTTATTAAAACGTCCATGTTTCCCCAGTGCCTTGAGAGCCACCCTTATCAGAAACAACCTTTCTGAATACTTGGATTTATTTCTGGATTAGAGCAGAGGTTGGCAAACTCTTCCTGTTAAGGATGGATAGTCAACACTTTAGGCTTTCTGGGCCACATGTGATCTCTGTCACATTTTCTTCCTTTTTTTCCTTTAAAGTAACTTTTAAAAAAATGTGAAAAGCATTCTTAGCCCCTGGGCCATCATTGGCTGAGCCTGGCATTGGCCTGAGCCTCTCTGCCCTCTGTCCAGGCAGTGTTCCGCCTTTTCATTTCCAGCGAGCCAGCCGCAGCCACAGGACTCTTTCTCGCTTGTTTAGTGCCCACTGAGGCACGCCCTTGTCTCTGTGCCCGGCAGGCGTGGGTGGCCAGTTCCTGTCGCAGCCCTTGCATCTACAGCTGAAAGTTTGGGGGAAGTGTCTTGGCCAGCAGCGAGGCCGCTTCCCACAGGGTCATTTCCAGTCCGGGGACTCTGAGGAGTCCTAGGGTTCACTGCCTCTGGGTTTTACTGTTGTTTTCTAGTTAATTAAGCTTTGTCTGCCTTTCCTGTTTCCTTCTTTCTCCTCTCTTTTAGTATTTATTATGATGGGCCTGGTTTTCTCTAGCTGTGTAGTGCCTGCATCTGGTCCCTGTGTTCACAGTGGTCAGGGGAGCGAGCTCCCCTGATGACTGCTTTGTGTTTCGTTGATTCTGACAAGTTGTATTTTCATCATGGTCGCCTGTGGAAAATCTTCTAGGATTGTGTTTGCCCTTTGACATTGTTGTTTATGAGTAAGTTGTGTAACTGTTCTCAGAATTTTGTCACTGATTCCTAGTTTATTGCAGTGTGATCAGAGGACGTCATTTGTGTCATTTCTGCCTTATGGAATGCACTCAGGTTTTCCTTGTGACCTAGTTACCGTTGGTTTTTATTAATGTAGCAGATGTACTTGCAAAGATGTATTCTGCGTTATTGGGGCACAGTCTTTTGCACCCTTACTCGCTCACTTCCTGTTCACTGGATCTGCCCTTGGATGGGGGTGGCCGCTCCCCACCATTGCTGCGTTCCCCTGCATCCCCGGGTCCCCAGTTTATGTGCTATGTAGATCTTGACAGCTCTTCCACAATGACAAGTGTTAGTTTTGTTTTTTTTCCTGGAACTTGGGATTGAACCTAGAGCCTTCGCACTGAGCTGCATCCCCAGGCCTTCTGTACTTTTTATTTTTAGACACCATCTTGCTAAGTACCAAGTTGCCCAGGCTGGGCCTGGGCTTGTCATCCTCCTCCTGCCTCAGCCGCCCAAAGTGGTGGGATGACAGGCGTGCACCACAGCGCCCAGCTGGATGTTAGCGTTGTGAAGTGTCCATCATCCCGTGGCTGTGGGTGCCTGCGAAGGGCCGGAGGAGTTTGAGAGCGGTGGTTTGTGAGGGTGGCAGGTGTGGGGAGGACGGAGCCGCGTTCTTGGTGCTGAGGGTGCTTGGGAGCGGGTGGGTGTCCTGTGTGGTCCCTTGGGCAGCACTTGGCGGACTGTAGGGAGCCTGGTCTCGGGCACGGCCACCGAAGAGCTGTTTGCCCCTGCGACAGGGAGTCAGCCGTCTGCGCCTGCAGTGGGGAGTGGAGGCCTCTCCTAGGGGCCGAGACTGCCACCCCGGGCAGTCCTCGCCGCCCGCCCCTCGGCAATGCCCAGTGCGCCTGCGGTCACAGCCGGGCCCCTGTGTGTGCTGGTCTCGTGCAGGGCCGGCTGTGTGGAGTGAGTGGCAGCGTGGAAGGGAGGGCTCAGGTGGCGGTGGGGCAGGCAGCCAGCTGGTGGGGAGGGCGGAGGGTCAGCGGGCAAGGTGGGCAGAGAGCGCCACCCGGTGCCACCATGGAGGTCCCGTGTGCTGCTGGGGTCCTCCTCGTGGAGGCGGGCGGTGCTGGCCCATCCTCCGTGACCCAGGGCGCTGGTGCCCCAGGGGCCGGTGCAGGGCTCCCTCGGGATGGGATGTGTGCTGCGCGCTGGGCGCTGGCCTGGAGCGCAGGGCACTGAGAGTGCAGCGCCGGCCAGCGGGGCCTGGGGATCTGCCTGCGGTGTTCTCGGTGTTGCCAGCTCCCCTGGGCCCTGCCCATCGTCCTTCAGGCTGCTTATGGGGCCCCTGGGCCTCCACACCCACTGCCCTGAGCCCTCACAGCTGGGCCTGGGTCTCAGGCTGTGGCCCTGTCCCCGCCATTGCCCCCCCCCCCAGTGCAGGCACTGTCACCTGGTCTGTGGCCAGGCTCTGCAGACCCCAGCCAACGGGTGGAGCAGACTGTGCCCCCTCCGAGGTGGGGCTGGGCCCTGCCTAAGTACAGCTGCCGTTACTGACAGCAAAGGGAAAATGTTTGGAATGTGTTTCCCAGCATCGCTGTTCCCTGCGCTTTACCTAGGGATGCTTTCAGTGGTGTTTCTGCCAATTTAGAATGAAGCATGTGCGCCCTGTCCATCTGTCTGTCCACCTTAGGGCAGGCTTCCCACGTGGCAGGTTCAGAGCTGGGTCTCTGTGAGCTGTGTGTGTGTGCTGTGTGTGTATCTGTGTGTGAACCTGCCAGTTTGGACAGCAGATGTAGCTACGTTTCCCCCTCCACTCTGGCCCTGGGGTCTCATCAGGGCACCTGTTCCCATCCGTCGTAGACTTTTCCAGGAGTTGGTGAAAGCCAGGAATCCTGCTGTGGGACTTCACTGTGTGTATGGGGAAGCAGTGTAGTCTTCCAAATGCACACTTGGTTTTGTTAATTTGGGTATTTTATGGTGTTTTTGATGAATGTGTTTATTAACTGTCGCCATGACGGAAGCAGAAGTTAGTAATCATGACCAGAGCAGAAACTGCTTCAAAGTGTAAAGGTGATAAATGACTCCAGTTACTCCCAGACTCAACTGGGGCCTCCTCTGCAGGGCCCCCAGGCTTGCAGCTGAGGTATGCAGTGGGCCCCGAGTTCCTGAAGCCAGGCGAGCAGCGCTGGTTCCTCCGCTACCTGGCCGTGCACACGTTGCAGATCGACGTCTGGGACGGGGATTCGCTGCTCCTTCTTGGATCGGCCGCTGTCCCAATGAAGGTAGTGAGCTTCCTGCCCGGTGGGAGGGCTTGGTGCATGTCCCCCTGAGACCAGCCACACTGGCCTCGCTGGCTGGCAGTGTTGGTCCCCTTCCAGCCTGCCTGACTTGGCCATGCCCCCCCAACCTGGCAGCCTTGCAGCAGGGAGACCCCGGATCTCTGCGCCTTCTCCCCATGTGTACCACGTGCCTCCCGCCTTCCCTCCCGACTGGTCCCTGGCGTTGTCCCTGCTGTGTGTCCAGCATGGTCCTGATGCTGTGCTGTGCTGAGGAGCCAGGCAGAAGGCGGTGGTCTCCACTGGGGTTGGCCTTGTCCCTCAGCCCTTGTCCTTCTTTGCCATCCCCGCTGGGGACAGGGTGGTCTCCCCTGTGAGAGTCCTTTCACCCAATGCTGGGCTGGAAGCCAGGCCACGCTAAGTGCAATCGGAGCTGGGTTCTTAGCCAGTTCCGACTCCAGCCCGCATTCCTCACTGCTCTGCTCCCCAAGTGGTTGAGGCCCCCTTGCCCGTAGGACCAGTTCAAGAGGGCGGTGTCCTGGCTCCCCTGCGTTTACCACTCAACGCCTTGTTCTCACTCTGACTTCCTTGCTTCCCAGTGAGGCTGAACGTTGTTTTTTATAACTCCTGGCCTTAGGCCGAAGGAACCCTCTTGTGTTCGGGGGTGAAGGGGTACACGGAGTTGGTGGGGCGGGCAGTGTGCATGAGCATCGCTGGCCGAGTAGGCTGCCGGGGACAGGAAACCCCAGGCCCTCCGTGGGGGCTCAGGGCAGGGCGGCTCTGCTCCCAGACACAGAAGCAAGAATTGCAAACACCGGGACCTTAATCGGGCCCCCATCTTCTGTTAACATGCCAGGGAACTCAGTCCAGAGAGGGCAGCCGGGAGCCCGTGATCCCGCCCTGTCCCCCCGAATCAGGGCTCAGGCAGAGGTCTGCGATGGCCTGTGACATGCAGAGGGCATGTATGTGGTGAAGAGTCCTGGTGGCCAGGGTCATGTGTGTTCTGTGCTCACCCTGCCTAGGCCGCCCCGCCTGGCATGGAGCTCCTCACCATCTGCCCCAGCCCCGCAGCCCCTGCGCGGCCCTTGCTCTGGCCCCTGTGCAGCCCCTGGGCCCCTGCTCTGGCCCCTGTGTGGTCCCTGGGCCCCTGCTCTGGCCCCTGCTTGGCCCCTGGTCTGGCCCACCCTCCCTGGACTCCCAGCTCTGCTGGGCACCGGGCCTGGTCTGCAGCCTCTGCCCAGCACGGGCTCAGCTTTGTCCTGCATGTCCAGCCCGGGTCTCGGTCCTGGACACCCAAGGCTCAGGGTCTCTGCCTGTCCTGTTGTCCCTTCCATGGCCTCTCCTCCCCAGAAAGACTGGCACGTGCAAGCCCCGATGTGTGGGCAGGGGAGGCAGCTCCGTGCAGTTGAGCGGAGCTGCTCTTTATTAGAGTCTGTGGGAAAGACCTGTGTTAAAGACTCGGTTTTTAAGTAGCCTTGGCCATGGGTCCCTCTTGATTACTCCCACCCCTCCCCCATCTCCGCGGCCCTTCCCGCTGGCTTGGGCGCCGGCCCTGTCCCCCTGCAGGGCCACCTGGCTGTGGGGCACGGTCGCACGAGTGCTCTCTCCTCCGCAGCACCTCCTCCGCCAAGGCCGGCCAGCCGTGCAGGTTGCCCACCAGCTGGAAGTCGTGGCCACCGAGTATGAGCAGGACACCCCGGTGTCTGGGTTCGGCAGTGTCAAGCCCATCGGGGTCCACACGGTGGTGCAGGGCCGGCTGCATCTGACCTTGGCCAACGTGGGTGAGTGTGGCGACCACGCGTTCCCCAGCTGGAGCACCGGGCAGTGGAGCCCAGAGCGTCACGCACACGAGGGAAACCAGCAGGATTCACTCAGCGCGGCCCGGCCGAGTGGAGTGTTTCCTCAGAGCACTGTGACCTCGGGTCGATGGTGTCTGGCTGTGGGCGGGCGTGGGTGGGCCAGTCCTGTCCTGGACTCCTCAATCGAGAGGTCAGAGGCGTCTCGGCCTAAAGCCAGGGGCTGCTGCACCCACCCGGGGCAGAGATGCTGGACCTCGTGACACCCGCTGCCCCTCCCTGGAGGGCGCTCAGAAATGCGTGGGGGCTTCTGGGCAGGCAAAGTGCAAGATGCAATGGGGCCGAGTCCTTGGAAGTTTCTGGAGCCCTGTCTGTGAGGAGGGTACTCGGCTCTCTGTCATTTTACCAGGGAATTTTCCACTCCCCTGAACCCCACCCGGTTTTCAATCCCAGAGGCCCGAGGCCCACGTCCGCTGCCCTCGTGGGACAGCTCAGGGTGGCAGGGCCGCGTGGTGGCAGTGGAGCGGGGCATAGCTCATTAAGTCCGGCCGAGGTTCTGCCTGCTTGTTTACAAATGTAGAATCCGAGGCAGCCGCAAAATAGACAATATGGAAACAGCAAAACTCAATTAGGTTCCGAAGAAATAATATGAGCCTCGTGTGGGGGCAGACGCTCCTCAGGAGCTGCGTGCGTGCGTGCGTGCGTGCGGGGCGTCCTGCTCCCTGGGCCGCAGCAGTGATTTTGTATTTAATGCACCAGTCCACAGATGTGCAGTGACTCCAGGTCCTAAAATCTTATCTTCAGAAGAAAGATGGGCCCCGTTCTCTGTTATCTTAAATTGTCATTTCCATACTTTGCCTGCAAGAGAGAGATAAGCCCGTGGGAAGCAGAGGCTGATAGGCAGTGCCCGGACGGGACTTGTATGCGGCGGTCGGGAGAGCTGCTCCCACGGACAGGTGCTCCACACCGCTGTGCTTGGCCTTCCTCTGGAAACGCTGCATTTTTTGAGAAAAAAAAGAGTTGTGGTCTTTATTTCTCTATCAGCCTGGGGAGTGTGTGCTGGCTGCGGGTGACGCCTGTGGGAGCCTGCAGGGAGGCAGTGGACGGAGCTGCGCCCCAGCTGTGTTCCCAGCGTGTCTGGGCGTGCTCCAGCTCCACCCAAGGCTCCTGGAGCCTCGGGTCTGAGAGGATGTCTGTCCTCTTCTCCTGCAGTGCCCCTGGGGAAGGCCCCAGGCTGGGAATCTGCATCTGGCTCGTGAAACAGCTGGAGGAGGCAGCTGAGCACCAGCACCTTCCAGAGTTGCCTTTGGAGCTGTGATTTTTGAGGGACCTGGGGAGGAGACAGTTGCAGGGCTGTGTGACAGGGAGGAGAGTCACAGGGAGCACCCCAGATGACCAGCCTGGACGGAAGGGACCCTGCACGTGCTGTCTCGTCAGCTCGTGGGCCCCAGGCTTTTGCTGGAGTTGCTCTGTGTGCTGCAGTTGCAGGGCCTGCCTCCCCTGCCCACACATCTGGGCTTGCACATACCAGTCTTTCTGGGGGCATGGCCTGCTGTTGCCCCTGTGCCTTCAAGTCACCAGCTGTCATTCAGAATCAGGAATTTGGCCACTGTTCCCTCAGGCCTGGAGGGGCTGAGGATGCCTGGCCAGGGCCCCAGGAGACATCCTGCTGGGCTCCCTGGGGAGGATGGCACCCTGCCCAGTCCAGCTCAGGTCAGAGCTGCTGTAGGGAGATACGTCTGCCAGGCAGCTGGAGCTGTCACCCCGCTCCTGGGCTGGGTGGAGGGTGTGCCCTGCCTGCACAGGCACATAGCCTCGGAACACCCAGCATTGCATTGGCCCTGAGAACAGCAGAGCTGCAGGCAGGGAGGGGCTCCTGCTGCTGAGATGCCCAGAAAGATGCCAGGATCCCCAGGCCTGCGAGTGTTTGACTCCACCCTGATGGGCTTGGGGAAATTGACAGCCCGCATGTCACTGTGAGTGCTCACAGACATGTGTGCGGGATGGGCACCGCCCCCTGGGTTCATGACCCTTTGCATATTCCTGGACAGCGCTCCCGTCCAGCTGGTGCAGCTGTGGCCATGGTGGTGTCTGCTCTGTGGATGTGCCGTCCCGAGGCCGTGCTGCTGCCTGCATTAGGGAGACAGCTGTGTGGGAATACACCTGGGCAGGCTCTTTGCCCTCAGGTGTGCATGTGGCCAGGCCTGACCTTGAACAGCCCTCTGCTAGAAGAGGCTGAGATTGCAGGTCAGAGACCCCCAGCATGGTAATTAGGACAGAACAGCATGGGAGCCAGAGAGCAAGGGGCGACTCAGTGCCGGCAGTGGGTACAAACCTACTGATGAAAGGATCCAGGAGAAACATCTTGCTGTTCTCCTTACAAGATGTGTTCTGAGCAGCGAGGCAGGGACAGGGGTCACTGGTGGTCTGAGGGGGTCGATGGCACCACGGGCCAGACCTCCCGGAGGTCCGATCCATTCTGCCTGCGCCCCTTTGGACTCAGGGTCTCACACCAGGCACTTCCCATTCAGGTCACGCATGTGAACGCAGAGCGAAAGAATCCTGCTCGCTGCCACCGTCCAGATCTCGGGTCATCTCGAACGACGGAGCCAGCCGCTTCCCTGGGGGCAGCCTCCTCACGCTGGGAAGCCAGAGACGTGAGTGGGTGCCGCTGGCCCACACGGGTGGTGGCAAACTGCATGTGTGAGGGATGGAAGCTTACATATGCACATGTGTGTGCATGTGTGTGCGTGTGTGTGGTCCACCGCCCTCTGCATCTGGGGCACCTGACAGTGGCCCTGTGTCCTGTAGGCTGCAGACTTCCGTGTCCCTCCATGTGGGGACCAGGCAGCTGGCTGTTATTTCACAGAGACACAGTGCTGCTGGTGGCCTTGTGTGTGCTCTGCTGCCACCACAGAGAAGGGAAACAAGGGAAAGGTCAGGGCGAACGTGGACTGATTTTCAAACATGGGTTTGAAACTCCCTGTTGGTTTCCTAACCAGTTTCGGAGCTTGGGGAAGAAAGATTTGGGTCTGGGAGCGAAAGACCTGGGTGGGTGAAAATACTTTCTACAGCAGGGAAGCTCTGGAGATTTTCTGTCCCCTTAAAACTGAAGAGCCCACAGGCCATTTGCATTAGAGGTAGGAAGCGCTCTTCAGGTAGAGCTTCCCCCAGATGTGGCAGCGCCTATGTGAATCCCAGCTTGGCCTGAGCTGTGTCGTGTGGCTGGGCCTCAGACCCCACTGGCCTTGGACTGGGCTCCAGCTTGCTGGAGGGGACAGGGCCTCTTCGTCCTGTCTTAAATCTCGGGGACCCACACATCCGGTCCTGGGGGCTTCAGGGAGAGGGGCCGCATGCTCAGCTGGTGCAGCAGGCCACTCATGACCCAGGCATGTCATCTGTTCTGGGCCTCCGCCCTCATCCTAATGTCAAATAGAGTGAGGCGGAGTGAGCCGAGGTGACCTGGCCAGTGATGTGGGGAAGGGTGGTGAGCTTGGACGGGAACCTGGATCCCCAAGCCCAGAAAGTTGTGATCCGGAGGGTGCAGGTTGGGGCTCAGTGACCCCAGGGGGCGGCACCAGTGAGGACCTGCTGAGAGGAGTGGCCGGGAGGCGTTCTCTAGAGAGGCTCTGGGACCAGAGGTTCTGCAGAATGTTAAGAAGGCTCCAGTGTGCCCTGCTTCTCAGCAGGCATGAGCTTGGTCACCCTGGAGCCTCATTTCCGGTTCCACTGGAGCCGGGAGAGGCATTCGTGGGGCTGATGCTTTCCGAACACTTGAGCTCATCCTGAACCTCCCAGCCCCTCCACAAGGCCGAGGCATGGGCGTCTCAAACCTGATTCCAGGCTGCACCCGAATACCACAAATGCTCTTCCTGGGCAGTGACTGAAGATGTCTAAATTGGCTCCTAGCATCAAAAAAGCAATTAAATGGCTTTAAAATGGAGCAGAGGCGAGGCTTGGAGATGGCACTTGTGTCCTTGTGGTGAGGGAGCCGCAGGGAGAGAAATGGCTTCTGGGAGGCCATGGATGCCTGCTGATCGGAAGTGGAGCTGCCTGGGGATCCATGGCTTCCCATGGGAAACTTCTGGTGGTGCCAGAGTTCTGGGGGAACCAGGCCCAAGGCTAGCGTGCTCGCTCTATCACCCACCTTACCTAGACTGTCAGTTGGGACGTGGTATTGTCTCTGAGCACAGTTCCTGGGACCCCAGCAGTATGGGAGAGGGGACAGGCGTGGGGCAGGGCTGCTCACCTGCTGAGCGCCTCTCCTGTGTCCTGGGTTGGAGTAGAGCCACTCGCAGAGGATCGGGGCTGCCCTGGGGCTCAGGCAGCCCGGGGTCAGCTGGGGCCCTGCTGGGAGGCCCAGGCCAAGGGGCCCCTTGCAGCCTGGTTCCTGACCTGAGCTCGAGCTCACCGGGCACGAGGTGGCGTGGGGACCCAGTCACTGGAGGCAGCTGAGAGCTCCAAGCCCCGCCCAGTGAGCAGGGCGGGTGGAGGTGTGGAGTGGGGGTTCAGGGGCTCCCTGGAGGGGCTGCCCGAGCCGAGGCCTTGGTCCCGGGCAGCCAGGATCAGACCTCTTTTGAGTGAGAGGCCGGCAGGGGGGGGCGTCATGGAGCTCAGACTCCAGTCCCCATCTTCAGCCGCGTCTCGGAGCTGCACAGAGCAGACCTGTCGAAGAGCCGGGCCTGCCCTAGGAGGAGGGTGCAGGTGCCCTGTCCGCTAGCACAGCGTGGACGCCATGCACCACCCCGACCCCTCATCTGGCCCTCGGCAGGGAGGAACGTGGTCCAGGCGCAGAGGCTGGCCGACGTGGACAGCGAGCTGGCCGCCATGCTGCTGACCCCTGCGCTGGGCGGCCGGGGACCCTGGAGCAGCGGCCGCGAGGTGGACGCTGTGCGCAGGCGAAAGCTGGAGAGGATGCGGTCTGTGCGCCTGCAGGAGTCGGGGGCGGAGCCCGTCAGCCGCAGGACGGCCGTGCTGGTGAGGGCCTCCGAGCACAGGCCTCCAGAGGCCAGGTCCTCGCGAGCTGTGTCCCCTCACCCCCTCTACCCAGTCCTGGTGCAAGGAGAGGGGACAGCGGGACTCTGAGTCACCAGGGTGAGAAGCTGGCTCATGGTTGGCTTGGTGGAGCCCTCGGAGCCAAGGATTTAAGAAACCTGAGGGCCCGGGCTGAGTTCCCGTGCCTTGGGTCGTGTAATCACTCTGACTGGAAGGATCCCCTCGTTTCTCTGCACATCGAAATAGACCCTTTAATAGTTTGCAACTAAGGCAGGGCAGCTGGGTGGGGTGGTGCACGCCTGTAATCCCAGCGCTCTGGGAGGCTGAGGCAGGAGGGTCACAAGTCTGATTCCAGGCTGGGCAGTTGAACAATTTAGTGAGGTTTTTGTCTCAAAAGAAAAAATAAAGGGCTGGGGATGTAGCTCAGTGCAGAGGCCCTAGGTTCAATCCCCAGTACTAGAAGGGAAAAAAAGAAGGAAGTGAGGAAGAGAGAGTTTGCACCCAGGGTTTGCAGGAGGAAGGAGCTGCAGGGTGCTGAGGAGGAGCCCTGGGTCTCGGTACCTCAGGGCTGCCTGTGTGTGAAGCACCGCAACTGCCCCAGGGGCTCCAGGGTAGAGCCCATGCCCACCGCTTCACAGGGCAGCGCGCTGCTCGGGGAGGCCTCCTGGGAGCATGGGGGAGACCCCACCCCCAGGGGCAGTGGTGCTAGGGTGCTAGGGACCTCCAGGGGGAGGGGAGGCGGCCCCCTGCCCTGCTCCAGTGGCAGCTAAGGCCCTGGGAGTGGAGTGGCCCGCCCCCCAACCGCACGGCCAAGAAAGGAGCAGAAGAAATGGCACCCCGGGGAGGGGCGTGTGCCCAGCCTGTCCCCAGCGGGCCCTCGTGTCCACAGGCCCAGCAGAGCGCGCGTATGCAGCACTCCCGGGACCTGCAGGTCATCGACGCCTACCGGGAGCGCACCAAGGCGGAGAGCATCGCCAGCCTGCTGAGCCTGGCCATCACCACGCAGCACACGCTCTACGCCACGCTGGGCACGGCCGAGTTCTTTGAGTTCGCCCTGAAAAACCCCCACAACACGCAGCACACGGTGTCCATCGAGATCGACAACCCCGAGCTCAGGTGAGAGGCCTGGCCCGGCCTGACCGGGGCGTCTGTGGCAGGTGGGGCCAGCTCTGCGTCTGCTCACGCCCTGCCCGTCCTCTCCCGCTGGGGCTGCGCGGCTCCTCACCGCCGTGCTCTGGTGCAGCCTCATCCTGGACAGCCGGGAGTGGAGGTACTTCAAAGACGCCGCCGGCCTGCACACGCCGCTGGAGGAGGACGTGTTCCACCTGCGCGGCGACCTCACCCCCCAGCTCTACCTGCGCCCCCGGGAGACCGTCCACGTCCCCTTCAAGTACCAGAGCTTCTCCGTGGGCCCACCAGAGCTGGCACAGGTGCTGGGCATGGGCAGAGTGGGACCCTCCGTCCCCGTTCTCGGTCTCAGCGTCCCCAGGTCTGCAGGGGTGGCATGTCCCTTAGTCCCTGTTGTCCCCTTGTCACTCAGCAGGCTCTCTGCACCTGTGTGTCGCCATCCTGGTCCTTTTCTGCGGGGACAGGGTTGAAGGAGCGGCTCCTCTTGTAAACCTGGGCAGGGCTGGGAGGAGAGGTTCAGCGCCTCACCCTCACCCGTTTGCCGCGTGCAGACTCGGCCTGGGGTGGGGGGGTCCTCACCAGGTGTGTGTGGGGTGCAGGGTGCGTGTTGCAGCTTCTGCCTGAGCTCTTGTGCAGCTCTGGCTATGTGGCCAGGCCGCAGGACAGAGGCGACGGCAGGTGGAGTGGGGACCACCCTGAATCCATCCCTGAAACGCGTCCCTGACAGACTGCTCTGTTTCCTGCCTGCTGGACGAGGCTGGTCAGGGAGACGGTGGTGGTCGCCATGGTCCATACTGTGACCGCTTGTGCTGACCGGCTTCTTGCAGGCCTCCACCGAGCTGAGGGCCGAGCGGGGCAGGGATGCTGGAGCACCCTGGAAGTCTGGTGCCACGCCCACTAAACATGCCAAGGTAAAGGGGCAGAGGGGACGTCCTTGGCGTTCCCGGGCTGTGCTGTGAGCCAGGAGTCCTCTGTGTGGACTCGGTGAACCTTTCCCTAGGGATCCTGGCTGAGCTCGAGCTTGGGGCAGGGCTGGGTGACAAGGGCCTGCGGGCAGCCACTGGCCACTCCCTGTCCCCAGTACAGCTCAGTGAAGTCTGAGTGGAGACTTCGCCAGGCAGGCCTTGCTTTACTCCCTCCCGTGGAGTTTGGCTTCGGCTTTGCGGAGGGAGCTGTCTGCTCCTTGTCTCACGCTTGGCCTAAGCCTGAGGCTAGCTCTTCCCTCTCAATGCGCGGGGAGCCCCAGCCACCCCATCCTTGTGCCCAGAAGTTTTGGGAAGAACATTTTCCCCTGCCAGCTTAGCTCAGACAGAGAAGCCACCACAGGCGCGCATGCCTGTCCTAACACCGGGGCTGCCGCTGTCCCTAGGTCCTGTTCCGCGTGAGTGGCGGCAAGCCCCTGGCCGTGCTCTGCCTGACTGTGGAGCCCCAGCCCCACATGGTGAACCAGGTCTTCCGCTTCTACCACCCGGAGCTCACCTTCCTGAAGAAGGCCATCCGCCTGCCTCCCTGGCACACCCTTCCAGGCAGGTGCCTTTGTCCCTGCAGCTGGCAATGTCGGGTTCAGCCTAGTGGAGCGGGCGTCCGTCTCCCCTAAAGCGAAAGGCAGCACGGCGCTGCCACCCCCACAGGGGGCTGTGATTCCTGCCACCTGCTCTCGCAGCTTGACATGGACGCTTTGTGCTGCCTCAGAGCTGGCATGTTGGTGACTCCTCAAGTCACGTGGGACATGGGACATGAGGCTTGTGCTGGGGACGCCGCTTCCTCACGACAGCTCAGCATGTTCTAGCTCTGCCCTAGAGGCCACTTCCATTTTCCTAGTCCTCACCCCTGTGGGTGGCGGGTCAGGTGGCACCCTCGTCCACATCCCTGCAGCTGCCACGCTGCATGCGTGCCACGCTGGGGTAAGGTGGTGGCACGGTCCCCGCTCCCTGTTCCAGGAGCTCCTGTGGGAAGACCAGGGGAGGAGCCAGCAGTCCACGTGCGGTGCAGCGACCCAAATGTCATCTGCGAGGCCCAGAATGTGGTACGTCCCATTGGCCCCTCAGGCGGGTCCTCCCTAGTGGTCCCCTCCGGCCTCTGGCAGCCGCCTGTCCTGGCATCGGGCGACATACTTCTTCCCATGCCGAGGGTGTTGGACGTGGCCCTGAGAGCTCCGCGAACGAGTCCTGTTTTCTCTGCCGGCGGATCGGCTCTCTGCAGTCAGATGTTAAGAAACGGCAATTAAGGTGCTTATTAATTGCCATTGTGCTAAGGATAACAGCAATAATTGTATTATGACAGGTTAGGAAGCCAGATAGAATCTGTAGAATGTAATTATTGAAATCAATATAAAATCAAGAAGCCAATGATTTTCTCTTGCAATGAACAAAGCAGTGAATGGCGCTAGTGCAGGAGTGAGCACACTGGAGGGGCGGGACTCACAGCTGCCAGGACCCCCAGCCTGGGCCCTGCCAGACCCAGTGAGAGGTGGCACTGGTGCCGACACGCTCTGCATCTGTGCACAGGGCCCCAGGGAACCCCGGGATGTGTTTCTGAAGGTGGCCAGTGGTCCCAGCCCCGAGATCAAAGACTTCTTTGTTACCATTTATGCGTAAGTGCACAAGCGCAGCAGAGCAGGCAGCTGGGGGGGGAGGGGGAGGGGGAGGGGTGGGGGAGGGAGGGGGCAGGGGCCATCCCCCCCATGTCCCATTCTGTCCCAGATGCAGGGCAGGTGACCGTGCCTTTGCTCTGGAGCCACAGCCTGCGTCTCTGCACTGAGGGCTGGGGCCCAGGGCCCGGAGGGGCCATCCCCAGCTCCAGGGTGGCACAGGTGGCCAGAGGGACGTGGGTTGCACCTCGAGCCCTCCAGTGGAAGGGCAAGCCGACTTGTGCCCAGCCAGGGCCGGGAGGGACCATGGCTCTCCTTTTAGCCCTTGGGGGATTTGCATGGCTGCTCCTGTGCACCTGAAGGTGGTGACCGAGTGGTCCCTGGAATTCTCTCTCCTGGTTGAGTCCCCAGTGCAGCCCCTGTACTGTCCTCGGAGCTCTGTTTCCCAGCCCTTCACAGGCCTTTAAAACCGGGGCCTGGAGGTTCGCTGCATGGCTTCTGAGGAGGGGCGAGGGCTGCGCCCCCTCATCTCCACGCCACAAACAGGTCACTGAATGGGCCTTGTGACCACCTTACCGTGAGGCTGTGTCCCCGCAGCATCTTCCAGTAGACCTGGGAGTCCCGGCGCTGGGCTGGTGCCCGGGGCCTGGGCGGGTGTGGACCTCATCTCCCCTCTGCAGGGATCGCTGGCTGGCGGCACCCGTGCAGACGTGGCAGGTCTGCCTCCACTCCCTGCAGCGTGTGGATGTCTCCTGCGTCGCGGGCCAGGTGACTCGCCTGTCCCTTGTCCTCCGGGGGACGCAGACTGTCAGGAAAGTGAGAGCCTTCGCCTCCCACCCCCAGGAGCTGAAGGTAGGACCGTAGGGCGCGGGTCCCTCGGCTGTCGAGGTGCTGCCCGACTGTTCTTGTGACAGCTCTGAGCGGGGATTTGCGTGGGAACCAGGGCGTGGTGGGGCGGGGAAGGTAGAGGCCTGAGGTCTGGGCCCCTGCCAGGCCGAGGAGTCAAACCTGTGGGTTCAGCGGGGAGCGGGGCTTGGACGCAGGGAGGCTGCTGTCTGGAGCGGAGGGGCTGCGTGCTGACCATTGTCTTGCCCTTGAAGATGGACCCTGCAGGTGACTTCCTGCTGCCCCCCCATGGGGTGCAGGACCTGCATGTGGGCGTGCAGCCCCGCAGGGCTGGCAGCCGCTTCGTGCGCCTCAACCTGGTTGATGTGGACTTCCACCAGCTGGTGGCTTCCTGGCTCCTGTGCCTCTCCTGTCGCCAGCCACTCATTTCCAAGGTCCGTACAGGGGCCACACAGGTCCAGGGCACGGGGGCGTTGCTGTGACGTCAGCGACAGGGAGTCACCGGGTGTCACAGCTCCGTGTGGCTAGTGGGAGGGCAGCACCGGAGGGCGCTCTGTCTCACCTACACAGACCGAGGGCCCCGGGGTCTGGGCTGGGCGCATGCCAGGCTGGCTCAGAGTAGTGGGGAAGGCCCGGTGCCAGTGGCTGCGAGCATGGCTACAGCTCTCCTGCCCTCCTCCCCAGGCCTTCGAGATCACCATGGCAGTGGGGGAAGGGAAGGGCGCTAACAAGCGGATCACCTACACCAACCCCTACCCGACCCCGAGGGCCTACCGCCTGCACAGCGACCGCCCGGACCTGCTGGAGTTCAGGGAGGATGCCTTCCAGGTGCGCGCTAGTGGCCTGGGGCACGTGTGGGGTAGGCTGTGCCAAGGGGCCTGGGTCCTGAAGTTCCTCTGTTTGGGAGCCTCAGCGTTTCCCATCAGGAAGGACCAAGGCCCAGGGCGGTCCAAAAGTGTCAGTCTGGAGGTTGGTGCAGCTTCTCCCGAGGGGTGGCAGGGCCTCAGGTCCCCTGGGGTGCTGGACACTGAGCTACATCAGGAGCTGCGCCTTTCAGGCCTGGGGTGACCTCTGGGCACCGAAGCTCAGGTGGCCCTGGATGCCCTGAGGGTGACAGTCGCTGCTGGGAGCGTGTGTACCCTGTGTCACACATCTGGAAGTGGCCAGCAAGGAGCAGGCCGGCATGGCTGGGCCCAGCTCTGCATTCTTTCCAGGTGGGGGGCGGAGAGACCTACACCATCGGCCTGCGGTTCTCCCCAGGTGGGAGGCCGGGGCAAGAAGAGATCCTGATCTATATCAACGACCATGAAGACAAGAACGAAGAGACCTTTTGCGTGAAGGTCACCTACCAGTGAGCGCTGGGGCCCTGTCACCGGGCCTGGGCCTGGCTGAGGGGGGAAGTGTCCCCTGGTCGTTTCTGTGGCGGCTGCGTCCAGCTGAGCTGCTGCTCACACTGCCCGCATCCATGGGGCCGAGATCCCAGGCCTGAGCGTGAACCCTGGTGGCGGTGGTGGCCCTGCCCTTGGTGTGCATGAGAACCACTTTGTCCCTCCCCAGCCCAGGGAGATCGTCACCGTCTATAACTTTGTTTTGATTTGCTTTTAGCAAAATGTATTTTATAAATCATCCTAAGTGATAAAATTATATTTTTCTTACTGGATTTTGTACGAACATAAACTATGATTTGCTGTAGTGTTTTACAGCAGTGTCACTTTGCATTTGTTTTTAATAAGTTATTGAGAGAAACACTGTGCTTCCCGCACTGCCCTGACAGCGCTCTCGAGTGTCTCCTGCTGCCACTGGGTCACAGAAGCCTGGCATCCCGAGGAGGAAGAGTCGAGAGCCCAGGCAGGCCCCGCACTGGGGAGTGCGGACCCCAGTGTGCCGGGCGCTGGCTTCTCGCAGGGCTCGCGTTCCTGTGGCAGTGCACAGTGACCAACGCTCCGCTCTGGGAGGCAGTCAGTGGTGGCAGTTGGTGCCCCGAGTGGGACACCGGCCGTCTGTCCCTGCGGCTCAGGGAGAGGCCTCGCGTGTGTGTCAATCCCAAAGGTTGGAGCCCAGGCTCTGTCTCATCCTTGCTAGAGATGCTTCCCAAGGTGCCGTCCGCTCTGCTGGGCAGAGGAAGCAGGAATTCACCGGTGCCTCTTCCCCTTCTGGTGCTGGGCTGGGGACCACCGACCCTGTGGGCCTCGTGGCCAGGTGGGCGTCTGTCCTGGAGAGGCGGATCCTGGGCCCAGGAGTCCCCTACCACTATTCATCTGGCCAAGACTGGAAGAGCAGCCGTGCAGGGGCTCAGGCTCTCATGCCCCAGGTTGGTGCCCATGATGTTCCCATGTGTGCCTTGGTGAAATGCCACTCACACTGTCACTTGGACTTGCCCTGCAGGACAGTGTGGCACTGTGGTGTCTGTGTGGGAGCATTGTTACCACCCTGATGAGCAGGAGCCACGGCACCCAAGGGAGACAGTGTTCCAGGCTTGGGGAGCAGGTGGCCAAGTCCCTCCAAGGTGGGCTAGGGGCAGCGAGCTCCCTGTGGGCAGAACACAAGTGTCACTGGGCTGATGAGGGAGCACTCATGCCCACGAGGGAGCAATGGCCTGGCCCAAGCACCTTAGCTGAAGCCGCGCTCCTGCCATACCTGGCACTGCTCGCTGCTTCATCTGGCCCGGCCTGGAGGGCAGGGTGTCTTCCTGAGATGGGCCTCGTCTGTCCCCCCAGAACTGGCCTTTGGGGACCCCAAGGCAGGGACCAGGGGGCACGCTGTGTCCTGTCAGGCGGCACTGAAGGCTAATGGAAAAGTGAGGTTGGGTGTGAAGAAGCCCAGATGTCGGTGTTAGGACTTGGAGTCCTCTCTGGGCAGCTGATGGAGGGAGGGGCAGAGGAGCAACAAAGGCTGAGAACAGCCAGGAGGGCCGAGGGCACAGACCAGAGACGGTGCCAGGCTGAGCATGGGAGAGCAGGTGCCAGGGCTGGAGGCTCTGGAGTCTCCTCTGGCCCTGACCCCAGCCCTCAGTCAGCAGCCTGTGTCCCGCTCGCTCCCTCCCAGGCCTGATCTGCCCCCTCATCCCCCTCTCTGGCCCATCCTCCTCCATGGCATCCTCCTGGGCAGGGCCTAGGCCTGGGCGCCGTGCACTCCCCTCTTGTGCTGGGGCTGGAGCTGGGTGTGACGTTGGGTGTCCTTTTGCCTTTGCACGTGGAGAGGCATTGGGGTGGGGGCTCGTCTCCTGGGCACAAGACCCCAGGCTAAGGTTGCTGTGTGCTCTAGGCTGCAGAGGACAGCCTGCCCCTTCCTTGTGAACCCTGAAATGTTCTCAGAGGATGCTTAGCATGGACCAGCGCTGCAATTCACTCAGGTGATTTACATGAGAAAGCAGCTGCAAGGAAGCACCCCCTCTCCCTCGCTTCCCTGCCTCCACCAGGAGCCTGATAAGGCTGGAGCTGAGCAGCTTTCTCCTTGCACAAAGGGAGGCCATCTTTCAAAGGAGCCTTATCATCTCCATCAAGGGCGTTTCTGGTGTAGTATTTTATTTCCTCCCTCCTCCCACTCTGCTGAAAGCTGCGTTTAGCTAAATGGAGTCAAATGAAAGCCAGATGAGCTGCTTTACTTTCTCACATCTGATGTGATTTAATGCTGTTTGTCTCCATTTAGAAATAAATTAAAGCACTTTTTAAAAATTGTTATTCTAGAGTACAAGAGGCTGGGAAAACAGTCATTATGTGTCCCCAGCAGTGCTTCCCTTCCCAGGGACTGATGGATGTGCTGAGCTCTGACCCAGGGCCTCGGGGCAGGAATAGTTGGCTTATGTCTGTTGTGGCCTCAGCACAGTGGGGACAGACTGCGTGGTCCACTGGGTGGCTGTGCAGATGCAGAATGTGGGCACCCTTCCTGCCCAGGAAGGGGCTGGAGCCCCACCTGCTGTTGCAATCTTAGGGCCATCTACTGGTGACCTGAGCTGGTCCTCAGGACCCTTGTGAGCCCTGAGCCCTCTCTCCATGCCCAGGTGCCCACCTGGACTAATTGGCCATGTTCCCTTGCTGCCCTGGCCTTGATAAGGCTGTTGTGGGAGCTTTCGAAGCTGCCTGCAAGTTGGAGGATCGATGATTGAGGAATGTTCACCCCATCCCCTATCTACAGGGGTTGATTAGTGTCCCCTTAAAATGTGTCCACCCAGACCCCCAGAATGACTGTCTTGCTTTCTTGTTGCTGGAACAGAATACCTAACACCCACAAGTTAAAGGAGGCAAGGTTTATTGCAGCTCAGAATTTATAGAGGTTTTGGTCCATTGTTGTTTGGTTCCAAGGCAGGGCAGCATGGCCGAGGAACATAGCAGAGGAGAGAAACAGTCCATGGCAGGGTAGGCAGGAAGCGAGCAGTGAGTCTTCCTTTCCCTTTTTCTTCCATTCAGACTATAAACCCATTGGTTAGTTCCATCCATCCCCGGGGTGGGCCTTCCCATTATCCACACACAGAACTGTGGTAATCCAATCAGCGGACTAATCCAGTTATCATGCACCCATGATCCAGTATCACACACCCCTGAACCAGCCACCTCCCAAAAGCCCCACCTGGGAGTGCATGAGGTTTTGGGGGACATTTTAGATGTAACAGTGACCTTATTTGGGAAACAAGGTTTTTGTGGATGTCATTAAAGGAGGGATCAAAATGAATCTCATTGCGTTAGGGAGGTCCCACAACCTAAGGAATGTTCTTAGGAGAGAGAAGGAAATGAGACCTCACTCTCCCCTATTCCCTTGGACTGCTGGAGGGGGTGTGGTCTCACCAACAGCTGTCACATTGTCCCCTTACTCGTCCTTGCTTCCCTGAGGGTAGCATGGGGCCACCAGCCCCAGTGTCTTCCTGCCACCACCATTGTTGCTTTGGGAGCTATCCTCTATGCTGCACTGACAGGAGCTGCATTCTTGGCTGACTGCAGTGATTCCCCTGTCACTCTGGGCCACCATTGCTGCCTCTCTATGGAATGGCTGAAAACTGGTGCTCAACAGGGCAAAGATGGGGAGGACCAGGGGCCATTGCTGCTATCCCCGAAATCCCTGAGCCTCAGAGGGTCATGGTGACCACAGTAGCCTCTCCTGGAGTTCCCTCAAAAGCAGTGGTAAGTGTGATTTTATCCCCACTATTTCTGCAGAAATGCAGAAGCTGTCAGTCAAGCCACTGCTTCTCTCGCAGTTGGGCCAAGCTGTCACCATGACAGCAGAGGTGTCTTAGATGCCCCAGGGTGCTCCAGGAGAGGTTTGCTCTGGCTGAGGCAGGCTTGGAACAGAACTTTCCCAGATGACTCCGCCCACCAGCCTCCAGATGTCCCATTCCCCTCTTTGTCACTACTTCCAAAGTCCCCAGGTAGGTCCATAAAATGCAGGGAGCACCGTGTGTGTGAGCCCATCCTCTACACTCTTTCTGGGAAGGGCCTACAGGGCTTCCTCTTGTGCCTTTAACCCCTTGTACTGCAGCATGAGTCCCTGGAGAGCTTCACTTGGCTCATCCTATTGCCCGCTCAGGATTTTTATCCTGTGTAGAGTGAGACCAGCAGGTTGCACTAAGAAGAGCTGCTGACACCAAGAACTCTGCCCCGAAGAGCTCCAGAGAGTGGCAGAACAAGGATCCCAGACCATCAGGGCCCTGCCATGAGTGGTGGAGAACCCCAGAGAACAGCACAAGCTGCTGGAAGAGCTCTAGAATGGTGTTGGGGGCCATGAGCAGGGCTGCTGAGGCCAGGAGCCATCAAGAGCTATGACACTAAGAGCTAAGAGGTGCTGGCACTCAAAGCTTACAGCTGTGACACTAACAGCTGGCAGCTACTGGAACCAAAAGCCTGGAGCTGCTAACGTTAAAGGAGCTGCACTTGACAATTTATGATTTCTCTCTGAATTGAACAAGAGAACCCCCAGCTGGTTGGAAACACAGGAGACAGGAGGGGACACGCAGACAAGGCAGTTATCAGATGACTGGGACAGATGCAGCTTAAAGCTGGAGAGGCCTCGATGGGCACTTTCCAAGCCTCCAGAGAGACCCAGCCCTGCACCCCTCAATCTGGGATTTCTGGTCTCTGGAACTGTGGGAAAATAAAGTTCTGTTGTTAAACCACCTACTTTGCAGCAGTTTGTTGTGCCAGCCCTAGGAAAGTAACTGAAGGGGTTGGGGGGCCTCACAGCCCCCCAGTAGCCCTTAGATATCCACATAGCCAGCAAATCCAAGCCTTGGGAGGGGAGGGCCCGTGTGAATCTAAGGAATGCCTCCACCAACAGCGTGATGCTTCGGTCCTGTAGAGAAAGCCCCAGCGTGGCCACCTCTGGCCACAGGGGACCCCAGGCTGCACGAAGGGGCCACCACGGCCTCTCTTGTCCATCACCTGCTGCCAGCCATCATCAGGTATTGGTCTGTGACGCAAGGCTGTAAAGATGAATTTCATCACAAGAATTTAGCCTTGTAGTAACCGTGCACTGATGTAAGGGACTTGGCAAGGAATGAATAGTTCAAATGCAGGGCAAAAGCACACAGATAATTAAACCGTGGGGCAAAAGCACACAGGCTCCATGAGAATCAAATGGTTAAACAAAAAGCTTAGATTAGTGAAGTATGTTGTGTCTGGCCACGTCCTTCCCCTTTCCCCAAGAAAGACGGCTGAGCGTGAGACAGCTCTATGCCCAAACTGCGTTTCTCCTGCTTTTCGCTCTCACGTTGAGATTCTAAATAAAAGCCAGACAGTTCTTGGCGCGGTGGCTTTTCTTCTCCAGAGACTTCCTGATGGCTGGGTGCTCTCAGGTGAGGAGCAGCCCCTCTGGGCCTCTCGGGGACTGAGCTAAGTCTCATCTCCAAGGGATCTTTTTCCATCCTCCACACTGCCCGTGGCTGCTCACTGTGACACAGTGAAGCATCGCTTCTCCACAGGAGAATTCTGAGAGCTGGGGCGCCCTGTGCAAACAAGATCCCCCCTTTCTCTTTCAAACGGGAGCCCGGGATTTGTGACTCTATGTGTAAAATTCCGTGTGTATAGGGTTTTTCGTGGCAGGGGACCTGGAGCCTTCACAAGACGCTCAGAGCTGTGAGGTCCTCAGGGCTCAAGACTCGGAGGTCAGACACTTCTGCCTGGAGCCACACGGCCCCATGCAGCCCAGGCAGGTGCCACCCCAAGAAGGGGCTTCCCATCTCCCCCAGAAACCAACTGCCTGCCCAACTGGCTGGGCTGGAGAGCTGGCCTGCCCTCCCCGCCTGGACCACCCCAGGCCTGCTTGGGAGCTGGCAGGCCACAGTCAGCATCAGCAAAGTTGGCGCTCCATAATAAACCTCCCTCTCAGCTGCACCTGGCACCACCCTCAGGGATGGGGCCATGGGCCTGAGCCTGTCTCTGACCTATCCCGAGCCCTGTGGCAGCCAGAGCACCCTGTTGCTGTCCCGGGAAATGGAGGAGTCTCGGTGGCTCCCAGCTTATTCAGTCAGAGCCTGCAACAGGCCCCAGGCCCTCAGCTACCTCTCTGCCTCATCTCCACTGAGTCCACCCCTTGTGCTGTGGCTTTGGCTATCCTTTTCTGTCTACCCTTTGAGTATGTCCAGTGGGTGCCATCCCAGGGCCTTTGCATGTGCAGGTTCTTCTGCCTGGAGTGCTGCCCTGCACCTGCCCATGAGGCTTGCTCCAGGCTTTAGTCAGGAGTGAGCTTGGATTCCCCTGAGAGGCCTGCCTGTCCCCCTCCTCTGACATTGCTCCTCACAGCTCTTGTCTCTCATTAGTCGGGGCGTCTTCATTCACTGTCTGTGGCTGGATGTTGTCAGGTGATGCGGGGTCAGGTGCCACCCTGCCTGGTCCTGCTGGGCCTTTGCTGCTGCCTGAATCCCATGTGAGCCTGGTGACAATCCTCACCCTTTCTGCTGCCTCAACTCACACCCCATCTCTGAGGTCCTTGCCTTCCTCTGCCCTACCTGGAAACTTCCGTCGGGGCCAGTTCTTTTCACCTTGTGGTTTGCTACCTAGAGACCTTGCCAGGTGCCTGACTAAGATGGAAATGTCCCATGACAGGTCACAAGTGTGGCCAAGCTTCCCCAGCAGCCTCCATCGGGGTGAGCCTGTGTCCCCACCCTTGGACCTAGCCGCTCTGATCACTAGACTAGGGCAGGTGTGACCTGGACCTTTAGCAAGGCCTGCTCTGCTGCTGCAGATCCTGAGGCCACCAGGGGGACAAGGCCACAAGAACCCACGGAGGAAGAGGGGCTGCAAGGAGGGGGGAGGCCCGCGTACCCCCATCTGCCTGCGGATGGCATGAACACGAGTGGCCCAGCCAAGCCACCACGTTCCTCTCAGTCCTAAGCACTGGCCCCCTAGCTGGCCAGGGCTTCCAGAGGGGTGCTGTTGCCATCAGCCACAAGGGCTTGGGTGGCTCGTCACTCAGCTCCAGCTGGTCCTGCTCTCCCGCCCCACCTGGCCTTCCCCGGCCCTGCCTCAGTCTGTGTGCACCTGTTTACCTGCCTTCTTGTCTCTCCCAGGACACTGAGTCATGAGGACGCTCCCGAGTCCTGGCCATACCAGACTAACCAAGTCACAGTGAGCAAGAGTTGACTCCTGATCTTCCTGTGCATAGCTCTACTCACCAGGTGGGGTGTGACTGACTCTTCAGTTCCTCCTGCCAGTCATGGTGCTGGGCAGCCTCTTTATTCAGGAGGCTGAATGTGTGAGTGGCCAGAGCCATGGTTTCCTGATGGAAGGTTCCAGGGCCTTCTAGAAGGTTCCAGTGTCTTCCTGAAGGTTCCAGTGTCCTCTTGAAGCTCCGGGGCCTTCTAGAAGGTTCCAGTGTCTTCTTGAAGATTCCAGTGTCTTCCAGGAAGTTCCAGTGCCTTCTTGAAGGTTCCCCTCCCATTCAGCTCCCAGAAATGAAAAGGCAGTGGCCCTGGGGCTGTGGGCTACATGTCCCATGCCAGGTCGTGGTCAGCTCGCATTTGCCCTTCTCTTTTGAGGAGACCCTGCCCGCAGCAGAGTTTGACTCTAGAAAACCAGGTAGCCATGCCTAGTTTTTGGCAGAACAGAACCAACGTTTTGGCTTTGAGTCCCCTTTGACAGATGTGACCATTTAAGCTGACAGAAATTATCTAACATCTTCCAAGCAAGGAGGCCCCAGAAGCTCAGCTCTCAGGTGAGCTGATGTTTTGGAGGTGACAATGCTGTTGGTTGAGGACCTCTGGAACAGCAGTGACCGCAGGGACAGCTGTGGGCAGCGGTGCTCTGACAGGCTGCTGCTGCCTGAGGCCCCGAGGTCCAGGGACCCTGGCTCTTACAGACACCTTCTCGTTGGCCGCAGAAGTGCCATCTGCTCCTGCTGTGTTCTGCTTCAAGGTATTTTTTTCTATTTTAGAAATATGGATTATTAGATTTTTGCTTCTCACTAAACTCCACATAAACTCTGCATCTTTTTAGCAGCAGTGAATACCTAGGCTCCAGCTCCAGCAGCCAAGTGCTGGGGCTTCTGGTGGGGTGCAGAGGTGACAGTCCCCAGAACCCGTGGGCTGGGGAGAAGGAGGAGGCACCGGAAGTCAGTGCTTAGAGGGCCTGGGGCTGTGGCTCGCCTTGGCCGGTCCCAGGTGCGGATATGAATGCTAATCACCCCAGAGAGCAAGGTCGCACCACGGCGGGGACAGCAGGGTGACCTGCAGGGCAGCACCCAAGCCTCGTCCCTGCCGAGCTTGCAAGCTACTCTGGAGGCTCACTCAGGTGAAGCATTAGGTTGGGTCAAGAATTTAACCAAACCACTATGTTTGGTTTTGCTCTGGTCAATTAATTCAGTTAGTTGGCCTCTACTTTTTTTTTTATAATGGAGGAAATGGGATTTAAAAAAATATATAAGGTTTGTAATAGTGAAGGAAGACTGGTTTATTGCCTTGCTGTGTGTTTGTGTGTGTGTGTGTGTGTGAAATGCCCTGCATTCATTGCTGTGCCTGTGTCTCCGTCCCTTCTAGAGGGTTCCTGAAGAGAGGCTGCACTGTTAGGAGACCGTGGGTTTTGGGGTGGGCCCCCAGGAGCCCCTTACCGGGAAACACCAGTAGGGAGGGGCTGGGGAAGGGAAGGACCCATATCTGGCGGTTCCCAGATGTGTCTTCCACCCAACCTAAACCCCGAATTCTGGCCAGCATGAGCACAGGCTGGAGAAAGCTGGGATGGGGAGTTCAGGCCTGGACTAAAATTGAGGGGTGACCCTGGGTCACTTGGTGGATGAGGGAGCGCATCCACCCCAGTCACACGTTTCCTTTTCAATTTATGCCTCAGGGTGCAAGAGGGCGGGGCCCTGGCAGGCCCGCTGGGGTCCACTTGTCACTGTGCTCACAGACTCTACATCCGGGGCCCCAGAAGTGCTCAGCAACCCCAGTCAGGGGTCTCGGTGCAGTGGCAGAAGCACTTCCCTCAAGCCCAGGTGGCTCGGTTTTGAGCACAGGGGTTCAGGAAGCCAGGGACGGCTCTCCTTGGCCAGGCGGCTGAGCCACCACCCTGCGCAGCCGAGGGCCTGTGGCTCCCAGCAGAGTGCAGTTGAGTCCTTCCTTTTGCTCGTGTGTGAGCGTTTTGACCCCTTTGGGCGGCCACACAGACTACTGCCAGTGGTAACTTGATCAGCTCACATGCTGGAGGCTGGATGTCCACACTCGAGGCGCCCCTGCACTGGTGTCTGGAGAGAGCCTGTTCCTGCTGATGGCAGCTGCTTGCTGTGTACGCACTCAGTGGAGCAAGCAAGCCAGCTCGGACCTCTGCTGTGAGGGCACCGACCCCATCTGGGAGGCACAGCCCCCGGGACCCAACCCCACAGCCCCCGTTTCACTATTGCCCGGTGGTCAGGCTCTGCCATAGGAATTCGGGGCACACAGACCTCAGATCACCCGTCTGCAGAGGCAGTAATCCCAGCACCCTGGAAGGCCGAGGCAGGAGGACCACAAGTGTGAATCTAGCCTGGTCAACTTAGCCACTAAGCCAGATCCTGTCTCAAAATAAAAAGTAAAAAATAAAGATTGGGAACATAGCTCAATGCAAAGGCCCTTGGCTCAATCCCCAGTACTGCAAACAACACGAAACCGAAACCCAACCAGTCAGTGGGCTGTAGGTGACGCTGATGGCCGCCCGTGATGGGTGGGCCTTGCCCGTCAAGGGGAGACTGGAGGGAGACGAGGACAGAGGCTCCAGCCGCCACCTCCATGGCCCATGGGTCTCCAGGCTGCGGCAGGTCCCCCAAATCCTCGCTCTGACCACAACCGTGCGAGCCAGTTCTTAAGCAAATGTCTCCACGTGCTGACACCCGGGAGCCCACGGGCTCAGGACTGCTGTCCCCTCCGTTGCCCCACAGAGAGCTGTACTGCCCTGCCTATCACCTTATTCTGGGGGCACTGGGCTGGGCACAGGCAGCCATCAGGTGGCAGACGCTGGGTCGGCAGGTGAGGGAAAGTTCCAGAGGGGACAGGGCAAGGGAGAGAGGCCAGCTGGTCACCCGGCCGACCTGAATACCAGCTACTCCCAGATTCTCCTTCTCCCCTTCTGGGAGCCTTGGATGTAGAAGCCACCTGGGACAGGAGGCTGAGGGTCACCCGGAGTCCCCATTCGGAGGTCATGGGTGCTGGGCTGCCCTGGACTGCAGCAGGTCCCACTTAACAGGGTCTCCAAATCCCTGGCGCTGTCCAAGGTCACAGGCTGAGGGGTGAAGGCAGAGGCCTCTCTTCACTCATCGGGCCCGCGCCTGGCTGCAGCCCTGCTGCGGACAACTTGTAGGAGCTGGGTTGGTGCAGGGTGAGTTCCGATCCATCACCTGCAATAACCCGTTGTGACAGGAAGCTGGGAAAACAGAGACAAAAATCAATGAGCATTTGGAAACAGACGCTGCTGGAAACGATTTATTTCTGGGAGCAGCCCGGCCTGGAAAGGCCCGGGAGCGGGCGGAATGGAGGGGGATGAGGGGCAGTGCTGACCAAGCCCAGCCCTGGCTTGCCCTGCCCCATGGGCCTGGTCTCTGCTGGCCTTGGGCTGGATGGGTGCTGCTCAGGGCAACACGGGGTGGCCCTGGTGGGGTTCAGGATGGTGTCGGGTGGCAGGATAGCAGTGGCTCCTCCAGAGGCCGGCGGGCTGTTGCTTCCTCTGCCCTGATGTGTGGGTTGTGCCCACCCCCCCGCCACCCTGTCCTCTCTGCACCCTTGGGCTCAGCATGGCACTGCTGCTGCCTACATTCCTGGGCCCAGAGTGTCCGTGGAGGGGACCCCAGGTGCCCAGGGGCCAGGTGAGGGGCACATCAGGGCCGTGTGGTCAGGTGTGGACCGGGCAGCCTGGTCTCTTCTGCCCTGCTGCTCCCCGTGCACCCCAAAGTGCACCATTGGCTTGGAGGGTTTGTCCCACGGGTGGAGGCATGTGGCCAACGGGCCCCTGTTCCCTCCAGTCACCTCTACCTGGATCCTGCCTGCCAGGCACCCTAGGGGACCCCCGAGAACAGAGCCCTGTTGCTCCTGCTCAGGCCCTGTGGTGGCTCTTGTCTACTTTCAGTTTTATGCCCAGGCTACACAAAGGCAAAGCGGTTGTGACAATTTAGGGCGAGCCTGGTCCCTCAGTGGGCAGGAGCAGGAACACAGAAAGCTTCAGTGAGAGATTCAGCCTGGAGGACCGCGGAACCTACAGGCTGCAGTGGGAATGAAATGACGCGGGCTGCTGAAGAGCACATGGGACCTAAAGGCCACAGAGTGTGTGATCCCTTTCTATGAGTCATCCTGCAAGGGCCATCCATGGAGACAGAGGTAGAGCGATCCCTAGAGAAGTCCGTCAGGGATGAGTGTGTTAGGGGACCAGGGTCTCAGTCAGGTCTAGTGTGCCAGTCGGGCTAGCAGGTCAGTCAGGGCCTAGCGGTCAGCCCAGGGCTAGTGTGTCAGTCAGGGGCTAAGGGGTCAGTCAGACACTAGTGGGTCAGTCAGGGACTAATGTCTTAGTTGAGGGACTCATTTCTCAGCAGGGAACCCGCATTTAGTCCACAGAAATCGAGGGAACAGGACATTTCTCCCTTTCTCTAGTTGTGTGGCTCAGGAAGTGGCCACTCTGAAGGCCGCAATGAGGTGTGTGTGTCCACGTGTGCCTGTGTACATGTGTGTGTACATGTGTGCCTCTGAATGCATGTGTGTGTATGAATGTGGGTGCATGCATGCATGTGTGTGTGTGCTTTGTATTAGGTGTTCCTGTCACTGAACACCGGAGCGGAGGAGGCTGACCCTGCAGCGCTGTGCCAGCCATCAGCTTCCCATTAGGGGCAGTGGGGAAGGTGCTGGGAGTGGGCTGGGTCGACTTCCGGGAGGCTCAGGTTCCAGCTGGGTCCTGTCCTGGATTTCCTGCATGACCTCAAGTGACTGAACTCAGGTCCAGCTGGTTGAGTGATGTGGTTCTTGCTCAGCCCATGGCCTGAGGGGCTCCTGAGATTTCTCAACCCTGGGCTGTCGCTAGAGGCTGGGGCAGGGGCAGCCTAGGTCTCAGTCCTAGGGCAGCTTCCGGGCCCCACACCCTGTAAAACCTCCCCTCGCAGATTTGGTCTGAACCACTAAACTGTGTCCTGCCAGGCCCCTCTGCCTGCAGCCCTGTGGGTAAATTTTGGGAAAAGGCTGTGGTACAGGAGTGTTCCCACCTCACTGGTGCCAGAGCCAGACCCATGGAGGTGCCCGGCATGCTGCACCCTGCCAGCCCACCCACTGATAAAGTTGTCCCCATTAAGGATGCCACGCTCCCACCAGTCCCTGCTTCCGTCTGCCTGTCTTTGTTTTTAGTACGGGGGATCGAACTCGGGACCTTGTGCTTTTGAGGCAGGCGGTGAACCACTGAGCTAAATCCCCGGCCCTCTGTCTGCCCGTCTTAATCCTCCTACTGTTTCTTTCACATCAGGAGGAGAATTAGGTCCCCATAATGATGGGGTGCATTTACAGCTAGGACACGTACCCCTCTTCTCTGCAGGGTGTTGGAGGGCACACACTAAGGGGCTCACACAGTGCCTCTGCCAGGGACACGGCCGGAGTGCCCCAGACACCACCCCTGAATGTCCCATTGGCAATGCCCAGCCCGGCCTCCTGACCCGAGGGCTGGTGCGTGGCAGGCCACATTAGCACATTAGCAGCTCTGACTTAATGAAACATAATTGTGCTCCTGACTCCTGCTTGCCTCTGAAGAGATTCTTCTGATTCTATTTTTATTGCTCTAGGCATGGAAATTAGGAATGGAAGCTGCTTCTGCTTCCTGGTGTTACTGCTTGGAGTGGCATCATCCTGGTCCCATGCTGCTTGTTTGCATTCTGCTCACCAGCGATTATTGTGCTATCAAGGCAGAGGCTGTGGCCAGCAACCCAAAGGCTCCTGGGTGGGTCATTTTCTAAGGGTAAGAAGTTTTATCCCTTGAACCGGTAGCTTTTGCATTTCATGCATTGATAACATTTAAATTTTTTTTAGAAATCAGAGAACATTGTTGATTTGTCAACTTTTTTTTCTTTTTTTCTTTTGAGAAAGTCTCACTATGTGGGCTGGCCTTGAATTCACAGTGATCCTCCTGCCTCAGCCTCCCAAGCACTGGGATTTCAGGTATGCACCACCACACCTGGCAGAATTGCCAACTTTCTATCTGCCCAGTAAGAGCATTAAAAAAATTCCTTCCGGGGCCGGGGATTTAGCTCAGTGCTTTCATCGCCTGCTGGGCAAGCGCAAGGACCTGAGTTCGATCTCCAGTACCAAAAAAAAAAAAAAAGAATTCCTTCCAAACCTGAAGAGCTAGTCTCACCTGTGTTTTGTAAGGGCAGGAACGTATAAGGCTTCCGAGTGGGACCGGCACGAGGTAGAGGCAGGCGCGGAGCATTAATGAGATACACTTGGAGTGGAGCTGCTCTCTGCGGAGAGCAGAGTGGAGACCTCCTGAGTGATGGACCTCGTGCTCCACCCAGCAAGGGGACCCTGCCCTAAGCTTCAGCCTCACTGTGTGGGCAGGAAGTTCCCAGCAGGCTCTAGAAGGAAGAGGGCAGATGGGCGGCAGGTCCAGGGGTCCAGGCAGGGCGGGGCTCAAGGTGGAGTGGCTTTGGAGCCCCTGCTGGCCTGGCGTTGCCTTCAGTGTCACAATCTGGAGGGAAAGCCAGGTGTGGTAGAGCACGCCTGTCATCCCAGCACTTCTGGAGGCTGAGGCAGGAGGATGGCAAGTTCAAGCCCAGTCTGGAGAACTTAGTCTCAAAATAAAGGATGAAGAAAAGAGGTGGAAATGCTGCTCAGCGTGGGGGCCTATGTTTCATCCTGGCTGGGCTGTGGGGCAGCTGACACCATTTTGCTAAGAAGCAGCACCTGAACCAGCCTGGCACTGAGCACCGGGCTGTGTCCACATGACGTCCTCTCAGGCCCTCTCCGCTTCATTGCTAGGAGCAGAGGAGCGGTGAGTGGGCCTCTTGGGCGGGAGGCAGAAGGAGCAGACCAGACCCCTAGGAGGGTTTCACAGGGACCCCTAGCACACTGGGCGCCACCATAGCCTATGGAGCTGGCTCACGGCGAGATGCCCTGGCCCCAAAGTGTGCTTGGCTTTGCTTAAAACCATTCTGGGGAGGAGTCGAGGGTCAGGGAGCAAATGATGCTGGAGCCCCAGGAAGCACTTGGGGATATGGGGCTGACAGGTGCACGTGTGCACATGGGGGTCATTCGTGGGGGTGGGGCTGGCTCTTTATGATGAGGAAGCCCCAGCACCATGGCCAACGAGGGCCAAGGACCTAGGAGCCAGCACAGTGACAGCCACTCCCCTCCTTTCTGGGCCCCCGCCTCTTGGCCCGTGTCCGCCAGAGCCTGGGCCCAGCCTTCTCCAGTGAGCGGAGGCCAGGGTGGACGTCAGAGACTGCAGGGACAGCTCAGGAAGAAGGCGTGGGCGACCGTGGCCCGAGGTGGGGAGTAGGCTAGGGTCCCAGAGCTTCCTGGGGCTTGGGCACCTAAGTCTGGGTGACCAGCCAGACACCCTGGGCAAATGTCTGCTTAGGGCGCAGAGGGGAGTGAGGGGCCAGCATGCGTAGCTGTGGCCTTGCACCCTGGAGTCAGCCCCCAGGCTGGAGACGGAGTTGAGCATGGGGACCGCAAGGGAGGGTCAGGGACAGTGAGGGACAGGTTCCAGGTGGAGCAGGGAGCCAGCTGCTTTTGGGATCTGTGAGTCTAGGCCTCCTCTGAGGATGCTGATACCTAGGAACTTCCTAGGCAATGGTTTCCATCTGGAGGTCCCCAAGAGAGCAGGCACTCATAGGTGGGGCTTTTGGAGGGTGACTGCATGATGGGGGATCAGCTGGCTCACTGGTCAGAAGAGGCAGGTCTCTGGGGGCACGGCCAGCAGGCATTTGTCTCCCTCGCAGGCTCCTTCCTCTCGCTTTACTTCCTGTCCACCATGCTGTGAGCAGCTTCCTTCCTCCAGACCCTTCCACCATGCTGCCCTGCCTCGAAGCCTATGGCTCCTGCATGTGTGTCACCTGCTCCCGGATCTGTCTTGCCCTGGAACACTCCTTTCCTCAGCATTCTGGAAGCCACATGTCCCATGGTGACTGTCTGTCCCCTTCATTTGTTGCATGAGTAGTGACAGAGGCTTCCTGGGCCCTGGGAATACATGGAGCTTGCATCTTGGTGATGGCTGTGTCCTTCTGCACCACCCTGTGGGGAGCCCCAGCAACCCCAGAGCATCACGCCCCAGTGCAGTTTGGAGAAGGGGCAGCAGGCTCGTGTGGCGGAGAGGGATGGCACCCAGCTTGGCCTCCGAGGAGCTCAGGCTGCAGAGTGATGAACTCTGCTCTGGGCCGCCGGGGGCCGCCGGGCTGGGCTGTTAACCCTCACCCTCCTTGGTACCTGGAGGCCCCTGAGGCTGCTGTCCCGCCACTGACTGGATGTGGATCTGGGGTACCACCTGGGGCACACCCTCTTTCTCCACCTGTCCTGCTGTTGTTTCTGAGTGTCTGGCTGGGGCCAGGGGCAGAGGCTGCTGTCCCCACAGCTCCCTGTAGCTCCTCCCGGCCCAGCAAGGAACAGGGGGATGTGGCAGCCCCTTGCTCCACGTGGATGTGGGGTACAGGGGGTGTTGAACAGTGAGGGCCAGAGAGGACATGTATGAGCTGCACTGAGCCAGGCACACAGGTGACGGTCCTGTCTCCTGCTTAGGAATGTGGTCCTCACCATGCCCTGTGTCCCCTCTGCCCTGCAGAAATTCCGAGTGACACTGGGCAGATGAGCTTGAGGTGGTGGAGTCTCCAGCCCTGTCATTCCCAACAGCAGCGACAGCAGCGCCTGCCCTGGATGCTCCTGCTGAGTTAGGGAGCTGAGCCCTGTCCCCGAAGGCGGTGAGACACTTGGGGAGGCTTCGTGCGGATGACAGCTGCCCAGGGCTGGCTTCACCGTCCCCCTGGCTCTGGACTCCGTGGCTCCTGTGTGTCATCAGAAAGTATGTGACAGAGGTCGGGGTGAATGTGTTGACCCCTCCTCAGGAAAAGCCAGTGCCCACCGTGGTCCCAGCTGGTCTTTGAAGCAATGATGACCTACTTGGGTGACAGGTGCGTCTGCAGAAGGATTGCTCCGGCTGAGTCCCAGCTGGACAGACCACAGCTACATGCTGGTCACATGCAGAAGTCAGAGCACAGGGGAGGGAGCCCAGGTGAGCATTCGTGTGGCAGGGAAACCAGCGTCTACTGGGTGCCGTTGTGTGTGGACGGGCCTCGGGTCTGGCCTGGGCTCTGGTGGGGAGAACCGGACCCAGTCGCTCGTCCCATTGTGGGGGCGCAGAGCAGCCCAGGAGCAGAGCCAAGTGTGTCGCACAAGGTGAGCCGCGGGTGCTCAACAATGGGCCCCCACCCCTCTTTTTCAGGGGTCACGTCCCGTTTGGGAGCTCTTGGGAGCCCACTGTGGGGAGCTGTGTGTAGGTCAGGGCCACCAGGTTGGGCATGCATGGCCTAGTCTGCCCTGGCTTTGCTGGCCACTCACATTGCCCACCTGCTTCTCTGACACCAGCTGGGTGTCCAGTAATTCCATCGGTGTCTGACTCTGGCTCCCTTTGGGCTCTGGGTTGCTCAGTGGTCAAGGAATCAGATGTCCCTGGATGGCACAGCTGGCTCTGCCATTTACAAACTTGGTGGCCTGGGGCAGAACCTGCCTCCACTCACTTTGCTTCCTGGGAAATGGTGCCGATTTCAACTCTTCGAGGACCTGGTGATTTAGGGAGGTTGAGGCACTCAGCCCAGACATGCTGCCATTCTGTCTTGGAGACAAGTCAGAACTGCAGTCCTCCAAAGCTGTGCTTGTGGTTCTTTCTCCTCCTGGAGCCTGCTGCTGGGGGTGGAGGCCAACAGATGCTCCTATGTCTCTGTCACACTCATCACCTGATGCTAACCCTGACCTTAGTCAAATCACAATCACCACCACCAGTGCCACCTTCTAGCACAGTGATGATGGAGCTCTTAGAGCCTTCAGTGATAACAAATAGCCTACTTCGGCCCGTGCGCCATAGGCTCACCACCACTGTGACAGCAGAGAGCATTTCTGAGCTCCACGTGGCACAAGAGCCCTTTGTTATGGACAGAAGGCAATGTTGTTTGGTAATGATGGCTTTTAAAGGAAAGGGAGGTCTCACTTGGGGAAATAAAAGCTCACCTTAGAAGTAAATAAGGGTGATTTCTTAAAGGGCAAAATAATTTTTGCAAGTAGCTTGAGCCATGCATCCCCCCCATAACTTCTCCCCCCAGAGGGACTGACTGGGTCACTCTTGAGCAGGGGGTCCCACCATCCCTTTCGGTGTTGTATGTGGGTGGGACACCCCCACTCTGTGGTCTGTGGGGGGGCACATTTCCTGGATGCTGGCACTCCAGCCCACTGAGCAGTCTGCAACAGATGGGAGCTCTCAGCCATGCCCACTCCTGGCAAAGGAAGCCAGAGGGAGGTCTTCCCGCCAGCAGGTCAGGAGGACCATCTTTGCTGGGGAGAGGCAATCCTCCTCCTCCCTGCAGGGAACATGGTGCCCATCTGCAGCTTTTATTGATCCATTTAACAGCTGAGCAGGCTCTGTGGAGCTCATTTGGATCCACTGCACACTGGAGTTACTTGGTCTGGTAAATGCTGGTAGTTTTTTTCCAGGGCTAAAGCTGCTTAGAAGTCAGAGGCTGAGTGCAGGGGCAAGCTCAGGTGTGCAGTGCTGAGCTTGGCCACTCCTGCGCCCCGGGGCCCCGCTTGCTCACTAGGATTCTGCCCCCTCCTTACTAGCCCTGCTGCTACATCAGGGAGGCCTGGGATTCTGCATTCCCGCAGCAGCGCCCACTGCCAGGGCCAGCCAGGGTCTTGCCTCTTGTTTTGCGCCTCTTGTTTCTCTCTTCTCCAGAAATAACAGCTGTGTTGTTTTCTCTACCAGCAGGGAGACCCCTTCCTCCATTCTCAGCCCGGGTGAGACTGAGGGCTGGACAGCCCCTTGTCGCCTGCCCGAGGGGACGTATGGTACCAGCACCACCAAATGGAGTTTCTCCCAAATAACAGGATGATGACCCAAGTCGGCCCAAAGAAGGTCTATCCTGGGCTCTTGTTTGGAAAGAGAAAATCTCTTTGCTGTGATCTGGAAGGTGGGGAATGTGGCCATCTCCATCGGGGGTGTTTCAAAGAATGAGCCTTCCTGGAAATGAAGCCACAGGACTTGGGCAGAGCTGAACAGCTGAGGGGAAACTGAGTCCTGGTGCCTCCTTCAAGGGCCTGGGGCTGGTGGTCTCAGTTCTGTCCTGGAACCATTTGTTACATGAGCCAGAAACATCCCTGCGGATGGCTGAGCAAGTCTGGGTTGTGTGTTTGGAAGTCTCAGGACCGCTGCTGCCACCCACCCTGAGCACCGAGGCTCTGCTCCTGCTGTCTCCGGGTCTTGGGCTCCTGGCCAGCCCTGGTGAGTCTCTGGACAGGGCTGGAAGGAGCATGACCATCACTCAGCCTCGCTTGGGGGTGGGGACAGGCCTGTGGCACCTTCGGGTGCTGTGGGAGGTGGGGGGAGCTCCAGGAAACCACTTCACTGACTCCCCAGTTGGTCTTTGATCTGGTTGTGAATCCCATGTCCGAAGAACATGTAGCTCAGTGACCTCTCTAGAGGTACAGTTGTTTTTAAAAATGAAAGTGATACTTTGCAGAAAGCCTAAGTAGGATAGTAAGAGTTAAACAGTTTATACCTTCCTCTATTGCTCCTTGTGTCATGAGCCCTAAGTCGAACACATCCCGAAAGTGAACCCAACCTCGGATTTCAGCTGTAAACTGGGCAGAGAGAGGGCAGAGGCTCCCTCTGTCAGGGGTACTTGGAGCATGGGCTCTGGGTGTGTCTCAGAAAGGAGGTTGTCAGAGGCCATGACGGGCTCTGGAAGAAACAAGCTCCAGTCTGGGCCTTTAGGAGTGAGCAGGAAGCAGAGGGCCCCTGCTCCGAGTGCAGCGCAGTACGCCAGGACGCCGGAGCAGTCACCCCATGACGAGTTGCCACCCTGAGCCCATCCCTGCTTCTCCCCAACTGTAGCCTCTAAACCTCAGCTTCAGCAGCAAGTTGCTCCTGCATAATGTGGCCCAACTGTGCCTCAGGAAGGCGCGATTATCCCGTCCTCTCGGAAAGGAAGGACTCCACGTCTCCTCAATCACCATGATCCAAACTCTGAGATCGACCACCCACTGCCCACCGATGTATGGTGGTAGGGGAAAGGCAGCGGAAACGAAATCTGACACAGACTCCTGTGCGTGTGACTGGCTGTGGGCCACGGCTAGTGTCTGGCTCCTCTTCTGCCTCACATTCCATGTTCTTCTGGCACCTTGGCTGGTTTGGGATCTGTTCTAGTCACGTTCTCGTTGCTGGGACAGAATACCCAACACCTACAACTTGAGAGAGGAGAAGTTGATTTTGACTCATGTTTTCAGTACATGGTTGGCTGGCTCCAAGGCAGAAAAGGTATGATGGAAGGGCCTGGGTGGAGCAAAGCATGGTGCCCAGGAAGTGGAGAAGGGAGGAGCAGAGGAGGGAGATACGTGCTTCCGGGTCACTCCCCTAGTGGCCCCCTCTACTGGCCAGGCCATGCCCTAACAGCACATTCAGCCACCGATTCCCCAATGGACCGATCCACTGATGAGAATACTGTTCCCTGATCCAGTCGCCTTCCAAAAGCCCCACTTCTGAATACCCGAGGCCTTGAGACACGTCCTAGATCTAAACCATAGCCGGATCTTCACTGGTGGGCCGATTTGTATCTTCCGTCCTGTTGGGTCTGAGCTCCCAGTGGTCCTGCTGGTGTGGTGTTGCTTAGACTCTCATCTTCACCATCCCCGGATACGACGGGACAGGAAGCAGTTCCCTGAGTCATGTGAGCTCCAGAGCACGCTCACTGTCTCCAGCGAGGGCAGCCGCCCGGCTCCCCTCATACTCAGGACCAGTCAGTCACTCAGCCAACATGGCACCATGGCTGTGTCTTCTCATGGGCACTGACACCTCTGAACCAGCACAGCCCAGCGCTGTGGGGATGGGAAGCGCCCTTCTTTCCCTGCCTGTGGGAGATGGAGCTCTGTGCGGACGGAGTCTGTGGGTTCAGAGGACGGCCGGATCCAGCGAGACAGCTCGCAATGTTGCGTGCCACCGTCCAGTCTTCCTAGGCCCTTTGAGCACGCTCCACTCCCGACTCGTGGCCAGGCGTCACGTGTCACACTGCTGTCTTCCTCCTTGGTCTGTGAAATGAGCACCTTCGCCGGGAGCGGTGCTGTGTCAGAGGCCGCAGAAACAGTCTCTAGTTCCCTAGGTTGGCAGCAGCATAATGAGCAGGACGAGCACAGCAAAGGCCCAACCCAGCGAGACCAACGGTGCGCCCTGCTGGAGAGGAGGAGCTGGTGCTCGAGGGTGTGCGCCACGGGGAGGCCCTGGGTTATGCCTCACGGCGCTTGGCCAGAGGGGGCCAGGCCGGAGCTGGGGAAGCAGAGCAGGTTGTGGTGCTCACACCGGACCCACCTCCCCTCCTCCACACCTGCGTCCGCGAGGTCATGCAGCACCCAGCTGGCGCCTGGGGAAGGAGCCCCTGACAACCTTGGACTGGCACAGCGTATCCACCGACCGCTGAGAGCCTGCTCTGCAATGTGGACCAGAGAGCCCGACCCTCCAGGCCCGGCTTAGAGGCCCAGTCCCCAAACTCCTGGCTGTCGGCCCTCCGACCTCGGCCTCAAGCTGCACCACCAGGCCAGACCTGTGCACTTCCTCACAGTGGCTTCCCACGTGGGTCCCCATCTCTGCACGGGGCCGGGTGGAAAATCAGCTGCCCAGGGGAGAAGGTTCCCATTGGACCTCAGGCTGGGGCTGTGGCTGTGGCCCCCAGCACATGGGCAGGGCTCGGGCTCCTCTTTTCCCAGCCTGCTGGCCACAGGGACACTCTGAGAGGACGGTGCCTCGGGGGAGAGCTGCTGAGATGCCCAGGGACCAGCTGGAGCGTGTGTCACCTCCCGACTCAGTTCCCGGGGGTTTCAGGACCTGCTTCAGCTTGATCTCTCATAATCTTAGACAGGGGGCTGGGGGTCATGACCCTGGGCCTGGCCCAGCAGACTGGATCTCACCAGTTATGCCTTGTCCCTGGGGACCCCGACTAGACGCAGTCTCCACAGTGTCCAGGGACAGCTGCTGAATGGCACTGCTAGAGGAAATAGGTGTTTGCCAAAAAGGCTGTGGCTTTGCTTCAGCACCAGGGACCTGCTCTGTGGTCCTCAGCTGTGGCTCGTCACAAGCTCTGGATCCCCCAGTCTGCTGTAAGGATGGACTGGGAGTGAGGCACACACAACTGTCCCCTTCTGGCCTCCGACCCTGCTTGTAATTTTAATTAGAACCTTGAAACCAATAGCTTAGCAAAGGGGGCAGATGACTTCGGCAATGTGGCAGCCCCCAAGTCGCCCTCTGGTCTGTAAGTCACCCCTGATGATGAACTAACTCCCTCTCTCTCTCTCTCTCTCTCTCTCTCTCTCCTCTCCCCTTGGTGCTAAGGATTGAACCCAGGGCCTTCACACTTAGCTAAGTCCCCAGCCCCTTTCTATTCTTTTAAATTTTGAGGCAGGATCTTGCCAAGTTGCCTAGGCTGGGTTTGAATTTGTCACCTTCCTGCCTCAGCCTCCCAGAGTGCTGGGATTACGGGCGTGCATGCTAATCAGCCTATTTACTCAGCAAGCTGGACTTGTCCAAGTTATTGCTGGGCCTGTAGGCACCAGGCACTTACTTCCTGTCTCTCTGAAATTTCCTTCCTTCTTTACTTTTCTGGCATCTATCTATATTTCTTTCTATCATCTCTATCATCTATCTATCCATCGATCATCTTTCTAGTTATCGATCTATACCTTATCTATCTCTTCTATCATTTTTCTAATCTGTCTATCTACTTTCTACCATCTTATATCTTTCTATCATCTTTCTATCCACTGATCATCTTTTTTATGTCTATCCATTTTCTATCCCATCGTTCTTTCTATCATCTTTCTATCTCTCCATCTGTCCTTTTCTGTCCATCTGTCACCTCTTCATCTCTCTATTTTTTCCATCCATTGCTCACTTACTATTGTTGTCATTCTGCTCTCACAGGGTGGTCGAGGGCCCCTGTGTGGGCCCGAGGCCGCATGGAAGGACAGCTACTGAAGAGCTGTAGGAGTTAAACTTCTCCACGTGTCCGGCCGAGCTGTCCCACCTGGCCCCTCTGGCCAAGGGAAAGGCCTAGAATCCCCGGAACTTGCTTCACCGGGGTACAGGGTTGAACCCCTGGGCAGGACCCTCGCCAATCCTCAGACGTAGTCAGAAGACCAAGCCGGGTTTCTGTGCTCACGGTCACTCCTGGGGCTGGTTTCTGTGCAGCCCAGGTGTCTCAGGAGAGAAATGCGTCCAGTCGAGTGGATTGAAGCGTGAAGGGCTCACTATGGGTCGCTGAATGGCCGGGGGATCCCGGGGAGTCCGAGAAGACAAACTGGAGGCTGAATTTCCAGGAAAGACTTCCGGAGTCACAGCACAGAAACGGCCTGGAGAGCTGGGCTGCTGGGTAGGGTCAGGAAGCTGCCCAGGGAGGCCGGGGCCCACTGCCCCCAGCGCAGCTCCCACCGCAGGGTGTTGATTGGTGGATTCCACATCACACCCTGACCCAGCTGCAAGGCCTTCTGGGAAATGTAGTTTTTAGCTCTCCAGTGTCCTTGGTCCGGGCGGCATACACAGAGGAGCATCCTGTGTCTGGACACCCGGAGTTCCCTGCACAGCGTGCTTCCCTAAGGGCGGTGCGAGCTGCACACCCTGCCACTCCAGTCTGCTGCCTTGTGGAGCAGGGAGCACGGAGCAGGGGGCCCCATAACTTGTGCCTGATCGCGAGGCTAAGGGCTGGGCTAAGGGCCAGGAGGTGCCAGCATCTTCAGCTGCTTCCCCAGGGTCAGCCTCTCTGGCACTTCTGGGATCTGTCAGGTCAGTGCCCTCAAAGCCAGTGGCTCTCCAGGATAAACCCAAAGCTCATACAAGGGAGGAAATTATAAAGATCAGCGCAGAAATCAATGCAATGGAGACCAAGAGAATGATACAAAAAAATCAGTGAAGCCAAGAGTTGGTTCTTTGAAAGAATAAACAAAACTGACAAACCCTTAGCCAACCTTATCAGAAAAAGGAAAGAAAGGGGCCACATCCATGCAATTAGGAATGAAAAGGGTGAAATTACAACAGACCCAGCAGAAATCCAGAGGATCATCAATACCTACTTCCAGAACCTATACG
>NW_004624818.1:5458405-5469652 GCF_000247695.1 Heterocephalus glaber
TGTGTTGTATACCTAAAGTGTACCAATAAAAGAATTTAAGTAAAAAAATAAAAAGCCTGTGGCTGTTGCTCCTTGTAGCATATTGCTTGTGTCTGAGGGTTTTCTTGCGGGGAGGAGAGAGGAGGAGAGTGGTGTGTTGCCTGATTGTGAGTCTGTCCATCACTCCCAGAGGTGACCTTGGATAAGTTATTCCATTTCCAGGCCTCTTTTCCTTCCATAAAATGCGATTCATTACATTACACGTATTCATAGGGCTGTTAATGAGGTCTGAAGTAGGTAATGCTTATAGACACCCGCATCACCTGGGACAGAGTATGCATCGAGTGGATGTTGATTATCATCATCATCATCATCATCATCATCATCATCATCATTATTATTGTTGTACTTGATGTTAAGTTACCCATCCTACAAGTAATGGTCTACATGCACATGTTGCTTAAACCAAAAATCTCATACAGATAATGAGAACATGTGCGAGTTTAATGAAATCCATTAATGAATGAATTAATGAACCAGGAGGAAGTGAGAATGAACTGGTTTGAAGAGCAGGAGCTCGAAAGGCAGGTGGGAGAGGAGGCCTCTAAGTTACACTGGGATCTGCTTCATGGCCCAAGAGCAATGACTGTAACCTCTGTGCATCTTCCCCACACCCGCCTTCCCGTTCCTGCAGGACCGAACTCCAAGCTTCTCAGCCTCGGAGCCTGGGCTGTCGGCCAGGGCAGCTGGGAAAGGACCCACCCTCCCCGGGACACGGGGCTCACCGGAAGACACTGGTGGGGTTCGCCAGTGAAGCAGATCTGATCCCTGGGGCTCTGCTTCCTAAGTCAGGGGACAGGGTTATTAACAGGGTGTCTACTCCTTCTGAGGACGCAGGGAGCCCAGGAGAAGACGGCTGGCTTCACTGCCTTCAGAGGGAGCCCGCGCCCTGGGGAGAAAGGAGACACCAGTGGAGACCTGGGCTTCTGCCTGTGGAGTCCTGCTCTGGCGCCCGGGCGGACTGGCACCCTCTAGGTGTGCTGGGCTGCAGCAGTGTGGTTGCCGCCAGGTGAGAGAGCATCTTGGGAAAGGATGGAGGCGTCTTGCTCACTTCCTTCTGCCCTCATTAGTTCCCCACCAGCCCACCCTCCTCAGCACCTGAACCCTTTTTGGAGAGTCTGGACGTGTTCACCTAAGCCATGCCCCAAGCGCCCCCCACGCAGCCGGGTGCCCCCGGGTGTGAGCGGGGCGGGGCAGGGTGGAAGGAGTGTGTCACCCGAACCCTGCTGGACTCTGGGGTTCCCCAGCCTGGAGTCTCAGGTCTTAGCACCAGGAGGCATGGAAAGCTCTGCCAACATCTGCCAGCGCCAGTGCTGCCTCTGCCCCGACTTATGGGGTGATGGGCCCCCCGGGTCTGGGCTCCTGGCGACCAGGTCTGCAGGGCGGCGATGGCTCCCCCAGGGCAGCCCAGTCCCAACCACAGGCTTTCCTTCCCTCTCCATGGTTTCTGCCTCGTCGCTCTGTTTCTTTCTTTCTTTGTGGTGCTGGGGGTGGAGCCCAGGGCCTTGTGTGCGTCAGACAAGGGCTCAGCCCCTGGGCTTCACCCAGCCCCGCCTCACCCTCCTGATGCCCGCACGGGGACGGCTCCGACTCTTCAGACAGACTGGACCTTTAGCGCGTGAATTCGCCTCAAAAGGAGCAAGCGTGTGCACGGCTGCCTCAGTGACGGCAGAGCCCTGTCCCAGATGCGGAAGGATCAGTGCAAAGAAGCTTGAGGAAGGCAAAATAATATCTTTTAATGAAGCAAATACTGGCTCACCCGAGAGCAGCTTTTGTTTTGGTTTGTTTCTCTTTTTCTCCCTTCTGTTCCCCACTCTGTCCCCTCCCCCCCATTAAAAGCCAACATTCGCTGGACACCATGGCTCAGGCCTGTCATCCCAGCCCTCCAGGAGGCTGAGGCAGGAGGATCACAAGTTCAAGTCCTGCCCCGGCAACTTAGTGAGTTCCTGTTTCCACAAAAAAGGGCTGGGGCTGCAGCTCGGTGTGAAGGCTCCCGGTTCCATCCCCAGACGCACACTGGGAATTGCTGGGCTAGACTGGAAGGTGCTGTGAGAGACAGGCAGGGAGCTGAGCCTCTCCTCGACCCCCAAGTGCTGCCACCCTGGGACTCCGTGTGATTTAGGGCAGGGTCTAGCCCTCACTGCTGGGCCTTTTGTGCCTGACTTAGAGAGAGGAGGGCACTTTCCAGGGCCGCCTCACCCTCGGCCTGGGCCCTTCCCAGGGGCTTTGTCTGTGTGAAATGAGCCGGATGAGGGAAGACACAGTCTGGCCGTCTGGAGGACCTGCCTCGAAGGGTGGCAGGGTGGTGTCCTTCTCCATCTGCTCCGACCCTGTCCCTGCAGGGGCCTCTAGGGTGCCCGGCTTGCTCCTCCAGAAGTGGCCAATGGCAATGCCCCAGGGGCCTCCTGGCTGCTGGTCCTGCTGGACGGCACTGCTGAGCCCCCTGGCAGGGACACTGCTCTTCCTGAGCACCTTGGGGCCAGCGGCTGAGCAGGAGCTGGGCTGTCCTTGCACGCGGGGCTGGCCTGCCGAGGCTGTGTCCCTCCCTGCTGGAGAAGCCCGGTGCTAGGACCTCAGATCACCCTGCCCGCAGAGGGAGGGACGTCTGTGCAGAGTGGCCCAACTGGAAGGGGGCCCTGGCCCTCTAGGACCTCTCCAGGCAGAGGTGCCCTTTCCCCCGGCTGAGGGAGGTGTGAGTGTGCATGGCTGTGTGAGCATGTGTGTACCTGGACGTGCATGTGTCAGTCAGTGTGTGAGAGCTGTGAGTGTGAGTGTGGGGTGCACAAATGCATGTGTGCACACCTGCATGTTCAGAGCATCCCTGGGCCAGCCGCCCCTGGAGCTGGGCCCTGCCAGGTGCCTAAGGGACTGTCCCCGTCTGTTCCCATCCACTCTCCCCAAAGCTCTCAAGCAGGAGGTGGTGACTCAGGGAGGCTGGGCCAGCTGCACAGAGCTGAGGCTTCTCCCTTGGAGGAGGGCATCAGCACCGTGGCCGGGGTGGTGTGGAAGCCAAGCTCCCTGTGGGTGGAGGGCGATGAACGTCCGTTAAGTGAGAGCGGGGGACTCACCGGTGTGGCATGGATGTCCCTGAGCACCGTTGTCCAGAGCTTTAGGACGGGAGACTCAGCCCTTCCTGGGTAAGGAGCAGCACAGCCTGCCCCAGCCCCAGCCCCAGCCCTGCCGCAGGGCGAGTACCCAGCTCCCACTAGCCTGGGGGACTGGGATGCTCTCTCACCTCTAGGTTGCAGAGTATTTTTTTAAAAACACCAATCCCTGCTTACAGCAGAACACAGGGGCCCCCTGCTTCTTGGATGGATGGATTGATTAATCACTTGATGGATGCTTTGTGGTACCTGAGGTTGAACCCAGGGCCTTCATACCGAGCTACATCCCTAGCCCTTAGAAAATTGTTTTTCTAAAATTTTGAAAGAGGATCTTGCTAAGTTGCTAAGTCTTCCAAGCCTCCATTCTCAAAGTTGAGTTCCTCCTGCTTCAGCCTCCAGGCCTGGGATTATAGGTGTGTGGTTCCACATGAAGCTCTATTTCCTGGATTTAGGATTTTGCTCTTCTCTAAGCTCATAAGGCTTTTTAAATAATGCACCTGTGGCTCTGGTGAGTGTGAAGAGTGGAGAGAAATGAACAAGTGAATAATTTATTTGAATGCTGAATGATTCACTGGAATATTCCTACAGGAGCTTGTTAACAAATTTCCCCTCCTGGCCTGTGGCATTGCTCCCTCTGCTGCTGCCCAGCCTGGCCATGCTGTCTTGGAACAGCCTGTCCTTTATAATCACAGCATCGCTACTGTGTGGTCTTCCTGGGGCACTTGGGTGGATCCCGGCCCTGCCCCCCCACTGAAGCCTGGTGGCCTCAGGCTCAGGGCACTGCCCAGCCTCAGGCCACCTAGGAGAGTATGGACCTAGACCCTGTGCTCCTCCCTGGGGGAGCCCCTCCCAGGCCGGCAGCCTCCTTTCTGCCCTGCTGCCCCTAAGCTCACCTCTTGCAGCGCAGGATGCAGTGGGAGACTGCCTGCTCCACAGGAGGACAAGGCCAGAGGCTCGTGACCGGCTCCAGGTGGTGGGTGAGGGGTTTCTGGGGCCCAGGGGCTCCCCCAGGGGAGGAGCAGGAGGGGTTGGAGGCCACGGTCCAGGGTTCTGAGCTTTGGATTCTGGAGTGGCCAGCTGGGGGCTCTGCCCATGTGTGCTGAAGTCCTGGAGATGGAAGTCAAGCCCCAGCCTAAACACAGAGCGTAGAGGCCGGGTGGCGTGGGTAAGGCTGCTCCCGCCTTCTTCAGCTGTGTTTTCTGTGGCCTGGAAGGAAGACCCAGGCCTGGAGGCAAAATTGTGCTTGTCTTCAGTGGAGCGTTGGCCTTCGAGGGCTGTGTGGGCTTTGGAAGTGTTCTCTGTGCTGCGTCTGCATGTGCCTCCGTGTGTGCGTGTGTATCTGTGGCTGTGGGAGGTATGCGTATGGACTTCAGCATGTGTCTGTTCATGTCGGTCAGCTTCTGGCTACTGTGACAAAGCACCCGGCAGGGTTGGCCTAACCAGAGGAGAGGTTCACTTTGGCTCAGGATTCCAGAGGCTTCCGTCCCTGGTTCTGGGCCCTGTGGCTGCACAGGTTGTCACAGTGTGGGGATGTGGTGGCTGAGGCTGCTCACTTCATAGTGCCCAGGAGCAAAACGAAAGAAGGGCCCGGTCCCAGCATCCTGTCAAGGCCATGCCCCCGTGACATCACTTCAGCCCCAGGCCCCACCTGTTCCCACCACCTCCTGCTAGTGCCTCTTGGTAGTGCTGGGAGCGAATCTCCAATCCCTGGGCCTTTGGGGGACTTTCAGGAGCCATCAAACCATGACACTGCTGTATGCACACTCGTGTCTCAGTGTGTGGGCCTCAGTGGCTGTGCACTGTGTGTCTGTCTTGTGCCTGCATGTGTGTCTCTCTGTGTGTACATGTGCGTGTGGCTATGTGTACCTCTGTGTCTGTGTCCTCCTTTGCACAGGTAAGAAAGGTCCTCTGTAGCCAGGCACTGTGGTGCGTGCCTGTCACTCCAGCTCCCTGGGAGGCTGAGAAAGAGGGACCCGAAGTCTAAGGCCAGCTTGGGCAACTTAGTGAGACCTTGCCTCAAAATACAGCAGAAAAGCCTGGGAGTGCCACTCAGCGGCAGGGAGCTTGCCCAGCATGTGTGAGAGCCTGAATTCAATGCTCAGTCCCTAGAAAGGAAGAAAGGCCACAGCCCCGTGGGAGGCCCCACCTGTCTCTGTCCCTCTGTCTCCCTCACACTCCATGCTCACCGTCTATAGACTCTGCTCCGTCTTGCTGCCCCTCCATGCTCCCTGGTCACTGTCACCATCCCTCTTGGTCTTGCCACAACTCTCTTGCTTTTTCCAGTGTCCTTCTTTGAGTTTCTTGGGGTTCCTCATGGGGCCGAGAGCTTGTGGGCAGCCTGATCCTCCTTCCTCGGTACTTGAGGTTTCTCCACTCAGACTTGTCAGGAGGACCCCGAGAGCAGAGCTGGGATCTCCATTTGTCCTTTCTGATAACCAAAGGAGCCAGTGGATGGATCCTGCCAACTTCCACCTCGTTAAGCTTGGCGTTCCATTTGATTTAAGAGTATTTTTACCTCTTCAAATGCTTTTAAGGAGGCTGATGGTGAGAGAAAGTCTATTCAGCACGGCAGTATATTTAGCTTCTTTTCATAAATTGCCTAGATTGCATTTTAAGGGAGTGCAAATAGTCTTTTTCAGATTGCCAAAGCCAATTAGCTGCAAAGTGTTTAATTGTGGAAGGAGGACTCAGGTCCACATAAGCGAGGCCTGTCTGAGGGGCTCTCAACCAGGCGATGTGCTCTTAATTTTCCCAGAAGATCAGCTGCCTTTACACCCTGTCTCCCAATCAGAGCTTCTCCTGGGGAAGCAAGACACTGGGTGCTGCTCCACTGCCCTGGGTGCTGCCCTGGCACAGTGCCCCGAGAGTTGATCCTGGCCCTGCAGCCCCTGCAGTGCCCTTGAAGTGGCTGCTGGAGGATGCTTGCTGGGCCCTTGGGGCTCTTTTGACTCCAAGACTCCTGCTAATGGCTGAGGCTAGGAGAGAACCTCGAAGGAGGCCAGGTCACAGGAGGAGCAAGAGCCTCTGTTGATAGGTTCTTGCTGAGCCTAGGGAGGAGCAGGGCCTGTCTCCCACCAGAAGGGACTTCCCCCATGGGTCACCCCAGCCACACTATCACAGTTTGTCTAAAGCCAGAGGTGCCCTGGATCCCCTTTCTCAGACAGTACTCCATCTATATCTTGGCACTTTTACGACCACTCCAAAGAAGGGGCTACAAACTACAGGTCGCAGACCTCACCTGCTCGCTTTTTTTTTTTTAAAGCATTATTGGAGACTGAACCCAGGGGCTTTGCATTGAACTACATCCATAGCCCTTTTAAGAAAACTTTGACACTGGATTTTGCTAAGTTGCCCAAGTCGGGCTCAAACTTGGAGTCCTCCTGCCTGAGCCTCCCAGAACACTGGGATTGCAGGAGTGCACCTGGCTCTGCCTGCTTTTATAAATAACATTTTACTGCAACACAACCACACCTGCTCATTTCCATACAGGCCATGGCTACCTTGGCAGAGGGGAGAGGTTTCACAGAGACCAAATAGTTTACAAAATCTAAACTATTTACACCTGGTCCTTTAAGAAAGAGTTTTTTGACTTCTAGTTTTAAAGCTTTAAACATAAAAAAATGCCTTATTCGCTTCAACTTACTCCCCCTCTTATTTTTTTCTGGAGGAAAATGGACAGTAGACAAAATTTTCTCCCTTTAGCAAGCTTGAAGGATGGAGAATCATCCAGTGCTCTGCGTGGGGCTGGTCACGCTTGACTGTCACTTGTTAAAATCCTTGTTCATTGCAAGAGAGAAAAAAAGTGATTTCTAGGTGGGCGGATACCAACCCGCCTGGCCTTCATCAAGTAGGAGGACAGTCTTGATGTGTGTGTCCCCCGCACTTTGCAGAATGCAGCGGGGAGGTGGCCCTGGCCGGGGGAGGACTCCATATGCCTGTACTTTTATTGCAGAGGTGGCGTGGCCAGTGTTGGCATAGCTGGAGGCTATGGTGTTCCTTGTGATAGCAGCATCCAGCCCCGCCCACCCACGAAGGACACAAGTGTCTTGGGGTCAATTAAGAGTATGTTTATGCTTTCCCTGTCCCACAGTGACAGCGAGGTATAATATTTAGACAGCATGGTAGCATTTATGTTCTAAGTGTGGACATAAACTCCTTGTTTTACACAGGAACTGAAATCGATAATGCAGTAAAGCAACATCACATCCAATCAATTCTGAAAGGTGCTTGAAGTCGGTCCAAGCTGAAGAAAGAGAGATGAAGGAAGTCAAGGTGAGTAGGCCGGTTAATTGTGCATTGTTCTGGAGAGGGTGGACTCTGGACCACGCACTTTGTTAGAGCGACTCTGGTCCCTCAGCAAGGACCGCCCTTCCCTCCAGGGTGATACCCAGCAGGTGCCTGTGGCTCTTGGCTTCTGTTCCCCAAATCTCCGTCTGTCAAATTTTACCCCAGGCAACCTGGGGTACTTCTATCTCATTTTTGTTAAAAGATGCACAAGGGTTTGGTTATGTGGCCTCAGAATTAAGAAAAAAGCAGAGCAAGACAGAGACCTTTCTCCCCAACTTGCTATATGATGGCTGTGCTCCAGGACCACATGATGTTGTGTCCTTTGTGGTTGTGATGCTGTGCCTGGGCCAGGCCGGAAGCTTCGAGGACACAGTGAGAAGCCCCACCGGAAGGAATGCGTCAAGTCTAGGACTTGCTGGGGCCGTGTGTTGAGGGACCAGAAGGGATGCAAGTGGAGGTGAGGTCAGCAGGGTCCCTGACGACACGGGATGAGGACTTGGAGCAGCTTAGCATTAGCCTCGTAGTCCGCCCCCAGGCAGGTCTGGCTTTCCTAAGCACTGTGGTGTCGTCTAAGAGCGGGCTGAGGAGAAACCTGGGGAATACCCCAGACAACCACTTTAGTGCTGGGATACGGAAAGTGTCTCCATGCTTCAGGTCTTTCCTTGCATTTTTACTGATATTCAAAAATAGTCTCTGGGGTCATTCGTAGCCTCAGTCCCAGAGTACATAGAATGGATTTCTGAGCCTACATTTGAGTGATTCTCCACAGGGTCCAGGGTGCTCTGGGAGCTTCCAGACTGCATCCAAAACTTAGTCACTTCTGAGTAAGCCCGAGATGGATGGATGCATGAATGGATGAATGAATGGATAGACAGGTGGATGGATGGATGGATGGATGAGGAAGGATGCCTGGATGGATGGATGGATGGGTGGATGAATAGAGAGATGGGTGGATGGATGGGTGGATGGATGGATGGATGAGGAAGGATGCATGGATGGATGGATGGGTGGATGGATAGAGAGATGAGTGAATGGATGGGTGGATGAGTGAATGGATAGATGGGTGGATGGATGGAAGGAATGACTTCTTTGGTGGGGGCTTTTTCCATGGGACTGTTGTAACCATATTGCATCCTGTGCTCTGGAGAACCAGGAGATCCCCGCCTCTTGCCTGTTCCTTTGCATCCCTCTTGCTCTGAGAATGTGCTTGCTGGGAGGGGATGGGTCAGCTACTGAGTGTCTTGGTAAGTGCCGACCTCTGCCCGAGGATGGAGGGATGCTATTTTCTCTCTGCTCACCAGGAGCTCAGTAGGAACAGAGGTTTCTGAACACATGGCTGACTTGATGGGCTTGATATTGTCAGGAGAATCATGTGATGCTGCAGATGTCCAAATGTGCCTCACTGAGGAGGAACCAGACACTTAGGTGGCATTTGGTTGCAGTAGGCATGAGAGAGGGTGAAATGTTAAGATGTTTTGGGGAAGAGTGTGTTTTAGGTCATTGTCCTAAGTGTTCCTGTATCACAACTGGGTCCTTGGCAAAGAGCTGGTGTGTGTGTGCATGTGTGTGTGTGTGTGTGTGTGTGTGTGTGTGTGTGAGCTCACAGGGGCTGGTGTGAAGGAAAGCTAAGAGCTAAGGGTAGGGGCTTCCTTGGTGTGAAGAGCTTTGTTTCAGCCACCTGGGGGACAGATAGGGGCCAAGCCATAAAGACACAGGGGCAGTGACCTCTAGATTGAAGAAGGTGTGAGACTTCTGGATTTCATCTGGGAACCGAAGAGTGCATACCCTAATGACCATGACTCATGTGCTTGGAATCTGTTGGTAAGAGACTGTGTTCGGGGTTAAAAGAAGTCTGGCTCAGCTTTCTCTGGGATCAAGAACAATAAAAATAATACATTTGTGGGCATTCTTTAATTTCGCTTCCCTTACTCCAGGCTTGTGAGGTCCAATGGGACAGACACCACCCTCCCCATTACCTCCGAATAAGGCGATGATGCAGGAATGGTGATGATCGTGATGGTGATCGTGATGGTGATCGTGCATATGGGGGTGATGGGGATGGTGATCATGATGATGGTGGCGATGTTATAGTGATGATAATGATGGTGACATTGATGAGAGCAATGGTGATGAGGAGGGAGATGATGGCGAAGATAGATTTTAGCTACTCTTTACTAAGGACTGTGGTCCTGGAATTTTGCTCAATAGTTACCAGTCTTCATTTGTTCCCCAGGACAATTTTCTGATTTTCTAACTGGGGAAGCCAACCTCATAGAGAGCTTACTTATTGATCTGCAACTTCCACACATCTATGTGGCTTACCAGGTGCCTGGGACTGACTCATGTACAGTAGTTTACAAATATTAACTCGTCTCCACGACAACCCTCTCAGGTAGGTTATGGTTATCATCCCTAAATTACAGATAAGGAAACCAAGGCATAGGCCGGTCTCTGCTTGGGCATTGGGTCATTAGAGGGCAGCAAGGACGCTATGCGGGACACAGAGCTCCAAGGCCACCTCCGGATCTGACCTGCACAGCGGGCGATGGCCACATAGTGATGGGAGTCAGGCTCCCGGCGTTCCTGCTGCCGCCGCCAGTCTGACAGATGATTGTCCTCTCGATTCTGGAGGTGGAAGCCGCAGTGGAGGTGTCACCAGGGTGGTGCCTTCCTTCCTGCCTCCTCCAGACCCCATCCTGGGGGTGTGTCGGGGCTGGTGGCTGCGTCCTTCCTGTCCCCGCCTCCACCTGCACATGGCCTCTCCCTGCCCCTGTGTCTCTCCTGACGCTGGACTCAGGGCCCAGCTGGGAAGTCCAGGGTGACCTCACTTTGAGATATCTAACTTCAGATCACATTGCAAAGACTACTCAGTGACATTCACAGGTTCCAGGGACCAGGATCCAGGCCGTCCTTGTCAGGGGCTGAACAGGGTTATCTCCACTGACTCCTGGGAATACCGGGAACATGGCCTCTTTCTCAGGTCTGCGGCAGTGCCCAGGAGGCCAGGCTGGGTGTTTCCCTCCATGGCGGGGGTGAGTGGGGGCACTGCTGCAGCCTCCTGCTCTCTCCAATCTGCCTTCTAACTCCCCTCGGTGCCTCCGATGGCTCCTGTTGTAAAATGCTCCCACCTAGCACTGGCCGTAATGATCTCCGACTTTGGTCCCAGTTAGCACAACTTCAGTGTGTGGGAGGATGGACTGGGAGGGCTGATGGGGAAAATGTCAAAATGTCCTCCCTCTTCGGGGCTGAATAATATTCCACAGTGTGCACCCCACATTCCCTTTACTCATTTGTCTCCCAATAGAGATTTGGGTTGTTGGCACTTTTGGCTATTGAGAATGACGTGGCCATGAACCTTCATGTGCAACATTTTGTTTAAATATCCGTGTTTCTGTCCCGGATTCTTAAGAGTCGTGGTTTGCGTGATAAAGTTCATATTTACCCTGCCCCTGGGGCCCCCTCAATCCTCGACGGCGCTGCTGGCTCTGCTCCCTGCAGGCTGGTGTTCAGGGGAGCAGCCTGCGTGCGGCTGGCGCATGCCAAGTCGGGCGTCTGAGGGCCAGGCCGGGGAGGCCCAGGGTCCTGTTGGCTGGCAGAGGCAGGGCCTCCCCACCACACTGCCTGGCCGGTCCGGCTGACACCGGGTTTCCTTTTTTTTTTTCCCCATTAAGTTTATTGGTCCATTTTAGGTATGAAATACAGTTACATACATCACTGGGCTTTTGTACCTTTACATGAGTATCTTGGTTCTTACTTTTTTCCCCTTCCCCTGCCCTCCCTTCACCCCCTCCACCCTTCCCTATTTGCAAAGACTTTG
>NW_004624818.1:5472653-5571354 GCF_000247695.1 Heterocephalus glaber
TTTATGTGTGTTCTCATTTCCCTGGGGGGGTGGGTGGGTGCTGCTGGTGCCCGCATGGCTCACCTCCTCTGCCCTAAGAGCAGTGGAATGGCAGCAGGGAAGCCTCCTCCTGGGCACTGGGATTGGCTCACTTCCTCTGCCCTAGGAGTGATGGAATGGTGGTGGGGAGCCTCCTCCTGGGAGCTGGGATTGGCTCACCTCCTTTACCCTAGGAGTGGTGGAATTGTGGTGGGGGAGCCTCCTGACACTGGGTTTCTGTGGAGACCTGGGTCTCTTTGTGTCCAGTTTCGCAGAGCCTTGGGCAACATCTGTGCTGGGTTGGCAACTGGAGGGAGCTGGACTCCGAGGCTCCCCTGGGGTGATGCCCTGGCTCTGTCCACCCACAGCTGTCCAGCAGCCAGCAGAGGGATGGGGCATCCCCAGGCTGGGCTCTGCCTCACTGGCCTGTGGCGCACACTCCCCAGTGTGCTCTCTGCAGGGAGCCACACTGGGCTCACATTGACCTTAAGTCAGCACCCAACCCACCCATGCTAAGCCTGGATGTGCCTGGGCTGCGCTGCACCTGGAGAGGCATTTGGTGGCTGAGTGGCTCAGCCAGAGGTGTCCGACTTCTGACCCTGCAGCAGAGTCGGAAGCCCCAAGCCACCGTGGAGGCCCTGTGGGTATGTTCTGGAGGGCAGGGCCTGTCCAGGAATGGCTGGCTCTCCCCTTCCCACTTGCCCTTGCTGCAGGGAGAATAAATCGGGGGAAGGAGCTGAGCAGATCCCAGCCCCCTAAACACGTGAGAATAAAAATGCCTTTGGGTCTTGTGGAAAAAGAGCCAATGGTGTCCTTGCTGAGCCCATGTTTGTCCCACTGTCCCCAGCTGGCTGTCAGGATCTGGGTGCTCTGGACAGAGCCTGTTCACAGTCAGGGAAGCCTTGGGCCGTCCTGGGGTGGGGTGGGGTGGTGGGGAGAACAGAGTGCCCTGGAGAGCCAGCAGGTGGCATTGGTGCTGTCGGCCCAGGCAGGGGCAGGCTGCTTCCCATCCTGTCTGAGGTGGTCTCCTCCTCCCTGGCCAAGGACACAGGCTGCTCCTCACCCTTCTGCCTGGAGCGCTGCCCCTGTGGACCACCCACACCGCCTGTCCCTTCCGCTCCTTACCCAGGACTCCCAGAGCAATACCCATACCTTCCCCAACCCATCCCAGGGAGATCAATCAGCAGAGTGGCTCTGGGAGCCCAGGCAAGCTGCCCGAGTCCGTCCTCACCTCTGTGAGCTGTAGGCTTTGGCCTTTGCTTTGTTGATTCCATTTCTCCCTTATGCATTGCATTTTCTTGATTCTAGGAAATGATACTTTTCCTAAAGGGAGAAATGAGACTTGAATTCCTTTGCTCAAAGTAGGGGTGAGGGCTGGAGTGAAACTCTCAACATCCAGTGTGGGGTGTGCTGAGAACCTGCACCTCCCAAAGACAGCTTCCTGGGCCAGGGCGGAAATTCAGATTCCTAGGGCTGGGCGGGCCTGGGAACCTGCATATGCTGGAGGACCCAGGAGGCTCTGGTGCAGGTGGCTCAGGCTCCCAGGAGAGATGTTCAGAGGCAAGATCAAGAGGTGGAAATTTGCACCTAAAACCTAACAAACACAGCTGGTAACCAGGTGCCATTGTGCTATGTGGCCCCACCACAGCGGGGTGTCCTAGTTATCTCTGCCTGTATGAGGCCACCCCCCGGTGAGGGTAAGCAGGGACCCTGGTGACATGCAGTGCGGTGATGTCCCACCCACACTTTTCTTGGCTACTCATACTAGGCACCAATGTTGGGACCTTTGTGACATAAGCCACCTCTGCACCACGCTGCTGTCTCGAGGACTAGGCTGGCACTGGTCCTGCCACGGAGGGGCTCTCCTCCCTGGCTCAGCTACCAGCCAGGCAAGTAAGTTTTAAAGGTAAGTTTTAGAGGTTTCTGGCTCCTACCATCCTTGGGCCTTGGCATTTGGCATCTTTTACAAAAGGTTGGGGCTCAGAGCCCTGGGGCTGACCTTGGCCCAAGGGGGAGCAGGATCTCTGGGTAGAAAAATCCCCCCTCTTCTTTTCTTACTGTGGAGTCACCAGACACTTGGATTATCCTCGGAGCCTGTTGGAAATTCACCGTGTGCTGGTCTTGTACCTGGGGGAGGCCCAGGCATCTGGGGGCTGTAGGCTGGTCAGGAGGCAGCAGCCAGCTGGTGGGCAGCACCCTGCCCCTCTCCTCTCCTCCCCAAGGCCAGCCTGGGTTCGCACTTCCAGGAAGAAGGCCCAGCACGTTGTCCTTGCCTTGGGCTGGGTTTGCTGGAAAACCAGATGGAGACCATTGCTTTTGTCTGGTTGAGGTGCAGGGTTTCGCTTTGTCCCAGCTTCTCCTGCTTCCTGCTGATAGGGAGCTCCAGTCTGCCTCTCACTGCAGTGCTCAAGGCCCTGTGGAGCAAAAGCAAACATGTCTTTTGCTGGCTTTCTGCTGGTAGCAGGCGGAAGATGGGGCCTGTCTTCTGTGTCCATGCTCGCCTCTGTGTGTGTGTGCATGTATGTACACTCTTGCACATGCATGTGCATATGTGTGCACACACAGGCTCTTATGTAGGGGTGTTGTGCACACCAGAGTCTGCACCGGGATGTGCATATGAGCTCTTGCATGCACACAGGTATATGGGTGCCCGCCTCTGTACATCTGTGCACTCGTGTGTGCCACTGTGTGCAAGTGTGTGCATGTGTGTGCACTGGCGACCTGTTCTCGTGAGGGCACACAGGGGGCATGGTGGGATGTGTCGGGCCCCACATCCACGTCCACGTGCACGCTGCTCTTGCCCCTGCTGCCCAAGAGGCTCCCCGTGATGTATTCTTTTCTGCAGACGTGATGACTCTCTTCTTCTGTTTAGTTTTAATTAGGTTCCATAAAACATCTCCTGCTGTGAGTTCTGGTTCAGTAATTACTCTATCTTTCAGGTTCAAAGAAACCTGAATCCTTTCAGTAATTTAACAGAACATTTCACGCTGTAAGGGCTAAATGCCCTCCAGATTCTCAGCCTCCTCCAAAGCAACTCCGAGCAGCATTGTGTTTATTACGGGAAAAGCTCCTCTCATTTCTCTCTCTGATAGAGATTCAGGTGCAGCATGGGGTCCTGGCTCCCCGAGTGTGAGACGAAAATCTCAATGGTTTCTTCCCAAAGCTGGCGACATGACACCCAGTGAAATGGGGGCTGGAATCTGCACTCTTCCCCCGCCAGCCCGGGAGGAGGGGACCTTTGCTCTCCGTCTGTTTAGAAGCTTTCTTTTCCTCCTTTCTCACGCTGCTGGACATAGTTGTGTTGGGGTGCTGACCAGGCGACCAGGGGCTCATGCCTGGGTGTGCTTCTCGGGCCCTCCTCTCCCCATCTCTGTGGGCATCACTGTGCTGACCGAGGACCGGTCTCCAGATGGTTCTGCCTCGCCCTTCCAGCCAGCTCCCCAACACAGCAGTGTGTACCTTTGCAGACCGGAAGTGAGGGCAAGACACCTTCCGCTTTAAAGCTGGCCGGTTCCAAGGCTCCCAGGAGGACAGCCCAGCCCATTCCACCTCAGCCCCTCCTGCCGCTCTCAGCCCTTTCCTGCCCACTGCCCCGAGAGAGTTGTGGTCCCCTCTCCTGCCCTGGGTGCGGGGTGACCTGCCTGCCTGGGGTCTGCTGGCTGGAGCGTGAGTCGCTGCAGCTCCTGCTCCTGTGTGGAGTCACCAGTGGGACAAGGACAAGCAGCCCTTCTTTGTCCTTCTCCCCCTGTTGTCTCCAGTGCTGTCTCCGGCCCCGGGCTGACTTGCTTACCTCCAGGTGACAGCAAGAGGTGACAGCAGTGCATGCACTGGAGCCCCCAGACCCGAGGCCACTTCCTTCTGTGCCTTTATTGGCAGGAGGGTGAGTGTTGCCCCTGCTGTCCACTCTTTGTCTTGTTTTCTATATAGCTGGAGCTCAGCCAGGGCAAGGATGGGTCACTTCCTGGACCCGTCTTTAGCCCCAGTGAAGTCTTCCATGTGTTCCGGGTCCCAGTAGGGACCACTTCCACCTGACCCCACCTGGTATGCTTGGGCACCCTGGGCAGTCTAGTAAGGGGGAAGGGTGGGGACCTAGGGACTCCTGGGGTCCCGATGAGTCCTGCAGGGCTGGGGCTGAAGGGTCTGCCTCACTCGCACAACCACATCCATGTGCCTGACTCCCAGTCAAAGCCGGGACACCTAGGCCTGGCCTGGTTGGCCACGCCCCATGCCTGCTGTCACCGGCTGGGAGAAGAGATCCGTGTCCTTGGGCTCTCCTGGGAGAGGGAGCTGGGAGCTACCTGGCCCCTCCTGCTGCAGCTGGGGCCCTGACCCTGTCCCTTGGCTGAGTGAGTCTCTGTCCCTTCCTCGTGATCAGCTGTAGCTGCCAGTGCATCAGCTCTTCCAGCACCAGGGGTCCATGCAAGTCACTGACCCATTGGGTGGTCCCAGGGACCCCTGAACACCTCGGACCTCTGCGGGGTGACACAGCCTAATGAGATTTTTTGGTAACTCTTAATTTTACTGTAATTTTGAACCTACACCAGAGTCGCCCAGTGGTGCACAGAATCCCTTTGCCCTCTCCTCCCGCATTCACGTTGCCTCAGCTCCCCCGCAGTGTCCTCTCCACCTGCATTCCCCAGGCCCAGAGTCTAGCCCCGCATCCCACACCACCTTTGATTGCCATTGCTCTCTCGTCTCCTTAAATCCCAAACAACTCCTCAGCGATTCTCTGGAATTTTGACCTTGACATTTTGTTTGTTTGTTTTATCTTTTTGAGACAGGGTCTCGCTATGTGGTCCAGGCTGGACTTGAACTCAAAATGATCCTCCTGCCTCAGCCTCCTGAGTGCTGGGATTACAGGCGTGCACCATTATGCCCAGCTAACCTGGCCATTTCCAAGAGCACATGTTGGGGGTTTTGTCAGATCCCTGACCTTGAGTCTGTCATGCGGAGATGCAGGTGATGCATTTCCGGTTGACCGCCACTGTCCCAGACGTTGCCTGTCCCAGGGCTGGGGCTCACTGACCACTCGGGGTGGCATCCAGCAGGGTTCTCTGCTCAACTCACCGAGAGCAACACTTTTCCTTTTATAGCAGCAGTTATCTGGGAGGAGTGGGTCCGCAGAGATGGGCTAAGCTAGGTTTCTTGAGCAATGCCCACTGCTTTGGCCCAGACCCATGGTTCTCTGACCCTCGGACCCAGGGACGTCCCTTCAGTGTCCACTAGCTTTCATTCTACTCCCATTCATAAGGTCACCGAGTCAGTATCTGTCACACTTGTTTATTATACTGACTCTATTTTATTTACTTAATATGTTTACTGATAAATAATATGGGGACAGATTACTGTACATAACATCATAGAATTTAGCACACTTACTATTATTCATGTTCTACATGCATGGACTCACAGCTTCCCATTTTGCAACGGGACACTGCCACCCCATCGTCATCTGCCTTTCTGCTCTGGGTGGCCAGGGGCTCGGGGTGGATGGTTTTGCCATTCTGGGCTCCCCTTTACAGGTTTGGGCGTGAACAGGTAGGTGTGAGCATGCTTGCTGGCCACGCACAGTGTGATGGAGCCTGGCTCTGCCATCCTCCTGGGCAGAAAGAGGAGCTTTCCCAGCGCAAGCCTGCAGTGGGCCGGGGTGGGGACCCCTCTTCGCAGGAGCCTCCTGCCCAGCAGGGACTCGGCAGCTCCTCTCCAGCCAGCAGGTGTGCACGTGTACACCCAGGCCATGGTGAGGGGCTCACCGGGTGCCCTCCACTGCCATCTGCAGGGGCCGTGGTTTATCAGGGTTGGAAACCAGCAGTAATTGCCACGGAGCATGGGGAGAAGGGAGTCTGTTGGCAGTGCCCACCTGAGGCCAGCATGCAGCCGTCTCCAAGACACTGGCCACTGCCACCTGCTGCTGCCTCACCGGACTGGGAGCCACACCCTGAATGTTCCAGCCCACAGGAGCTCACAGGTAGGCTGCATGGGATGACCTCAGGGTCCTCCTACCACGAGGGGCATGGCTGCGTCCTCCACTGTGATGATCCTGGCCTGGGGAGCTGTGGCTGGCAGAGTTTGACTTGGGACTGCAGCATTTCTGTCCCCACCCAAAATCCCAGGGAAAGACTCTGATGCTACTTCTCACTAAAGTGGCAATGACTGATCAGCTTACAGTGCATCTGCTGCCCAGGCTGCATTTTTCTTTGTTTTAATGTTTGCTGACCCTTTCCATGTGCTGGGTCAATATCAGGGTCCTTGGTCAGTTCGCTGATTAAAAATTTATAACACCCCTGAGGGACTGTGTGTGTGTGTGTGTGTGTGTGTGTGTGTGTGTGTGTGTGTGTCCCATGTCCCCCTTTTACAGGCTGGGCAGAGGTCAGTGCTTTCTGGCCAGCTGCAGCTGTCCACACTCCCTTCCCTGGCCCCTGGTTCCCCATCTTGTCTCCCTCACTTCCAGTTGCCAAACACTGGTAGCAGCCACCACGTGCAGTGTGTTGGGGACCAGCAGGAGCTGCCTGTGACGTGACTGACAGAAGACAGATACTTCCAGCGTGCAGTATTTGCTGCCATCATGGGGTGAGCAATGGGAGACCTGGGGCAAAGACGGGAGACCTTGCATCAGGTCAAGGAGAGGCAGCCAGGAAAGCTCCCTGGAAGAGGCTGTCATGCTCCCACCCAGACCTTTGCTCCTGCTGTTCCTGCTGCCCAGGACACTCTTTATCCAGCTCCATTCTGCACCTCCTTCAGGTTACATGATCTTGACCAGGCCTTCCTGACCACTGTGTTTAAAGCCATCCTTCCTCAACCCTGATCCTGCTTACCTATACACCTGATGTCCACGTAGTCAGTGATTACCTTCTGCCTCCCCGACCTGAGCATTCGCCGCCCAAGGCAGGGGTTTGACTGCTTCCTTCATACTGGATTTGGACCCTGGATGAGTGGAAGAGTGGGCCAGTGATGGGTGGTGAGGGCACACAGATGGGGTTCCCCGGACACCCAGGAGGCACATGGGGCTGTGGCTCACCCCAGGGACACAGGTGCTGGCCCCTCACCGCCTCCCAAATGTCCGGGGCTCCTGGTGCTTCTTCCAGGCAGCTGCTCACAGATGGTCTCCAGATTGCTACCCCCGGGAGACAAGAGGGGTTCAGAAACTGTAGTAAACATCTGCAAACCTTTGGAGCAATTTTCTGGGTAATTTTATGTCTATTGAATCTAATAAAAAAATTGGGGCTGTAGTTCCCATCTTTTTCATTTTGCTTTTCCAGTCATTTATTTTTACTGTGTTTTACAAAAGTACTAGTTCACGACAGAATGGAAATAAAAACAGGTCCTTGCCACAGACTGCTTGATGAGGCCCAGTTTTGAGGACGGACCTGTTTACACTGGGCGACGTTTGGGAGAAGTTTGTGGCTTCCCATAGTGGGCAAAGCAGGGACTGGGGGGCCAAGGACAAAGAGGATGAGTCAGGGACGACACAGATCCCATGCAGCGGTGGAGGGGCTGCGCCTCAGAGCCCGTGCAGAGACCAAGAGAGAGGCGACATGGAATCTTCTGCATCTGGGAGGCTGCCCTGGTGCAGCTGAGCAATTCTGTGCTTTTCTCATGGGTGGAATTAGAAAATTGTCTCTAGCTGATATTCGGGACTAGTCAGAGTGACTCTGTGGGTTATTAAATAAGGTCCACTGAATGAGAGTGTGCCCTAATAAATAGTGAACGTTTCACACATCCATCCTTCTAACATTTCATCCATCCACCCATTTATTTATCATCTGTCTATCCTTCGATCCATCCATCTTTTCATCATCCACCTATCCACCCTTCTATCTACCCACCTATTCATCATGAATTACATATCTATCCTTCCATCCCCCTATCCCTCCATCCCTCCCTTCATCCATCCATCCATCTTTTCATCCATCCTTCCATCCATCCATCCATCCATCCATCCATCCATCCACCCACACATCATCTATCATCCATTCATCAGATATTTATTCAAAGCACCAAGAGTGGATCTTTAGAAAGAAAGATCAAGAAGAAGGTTAAGCACAGATACCACATGACCCAGCAATTCTACTCCTAGATATGCCCAAGACAAATCAAAACAAAACAAAACAAAAGAAAATCTTGCACATAAATTTTTGGAGCAGGATTATTTACATGAGTCAGGAGATGGAAATAACCTTGATGTCCACCAGCGGGTGAGTGGGTGAAGACAAGGCAGTATGTCCACGCAGTGGGTTGTCATTTATCTGTAGAGGGAGTGAGGCACTGATGCAAGACACAATGTGGATGAACCTTGACAATGTGGAGCTAAAGGAAAAAATCCAGTCACAAAAGGCCACATAGTGTGTGACACACTCACATGAAATGTCCAGAGTTGGCATACCCATGGAGACAAAGTGGAGCAGTGGTTGCCAGGGCTGGGGGAGGGAGCACTGGAGAGTGGTAGCTGAAGGGTTCAGGATTGCTTTTTGGGTGAGACTGGACAGTGGAGTTCTTTAGGCTATGACTCAGGGTCCCAGGGAGAGTGCTCTGTTGGCTCAGGTTGGGCTGGGGCGATGCCTGGTAAAGTCAGTGGCACACAGAGGTGTAGGATCTTGTAGGACAAGTAAGGCTACCAGGGACACCTGGCACCTCCCAGAGAAGCCATCATTGGCTGGGGACAACTGATAGCACAGAGCTGGAGATGTCTCCAGCCATGGCCAACTGTCTACTCCAATGTGCCCAGGGCCCGACTGTCTTCTATGATGTCCACCCCAAAGACATTGTCTTAGTCACTTTCCTTTTGGCTGAGACGTATCTGACACCCACAATTTAAGGGAGGAGAAGTCTATTTTGGCTCATGTTTTCGGTCCCTAGTCGGCCAGCTCCAAGGCAGGATGGCATGGTGGGAGGGTCTGGGGGAGGAAAGCTGCTCACCTCATGGTGGCCAGGAAGCAGAGAGTGAAGAAGGGAAGAGCCAGGGAGGGAGACCCTTCAGGCCACAGCCCCAGTGACTCTGACTCTTCTGACCAGACCCCACCTCTTAACAGCAAGTCAGCTGTAAGTCCCCGTAATCCAATGGCCTTCAAAACACACAAAGCACGGGGAGCCATTTTGGATCTAAGCTGTAGTGGACATGCTCAGCCTCCACTTGAACTGCCCACAATCAGTAAGCCCATTGTGCCAGCTGCCCTTGAAGACACCCGAAGCTGTGTGTGGAAGTGAGCTCAGGGTGCCCAGGCTGTAGCTGTCCAGAGATGTGGCTTCAGGAGCTCCACTGGGACAGGGCAGTGCTGACTTGTGACAACGCCTCCTCATGTGGGAACTCGGCCCTCACAAGGACAGGGCTCAAAGACCAGGTCAGAGTGGCCTCCTGGAGTGCCCGGCTGACTGATGCCAGGGACCATCTCCCCTCACGTCACTTTTCCCCCCTGGTTGGTGAGCGTGGCTCGCCCAGTGGGTAAACCCTGCACTAACAGCCTGACCCCATCTGTTCACCGGCAGGACACAGCGGGGCCCAGCCTCGTTGAATGGATTCTCTTAAGATCAGGACTGTCAATGATTGCACTCAAAATCTCTAAGATGGGAGCAACTCTATTAAGTGCCCCAGGCCAGGCAGACTGAGGGGTCCTTCCATGGCCCAGCGGCTCGGGGAGCAATGCATTCAAGCCACCAAAAATGAAAAATAAGCCTCGGTATGGGAAATGACACAGACTGCAAACAGACGTTGTCAGGAAATAACAGAACCGAGCAGGATGGGGTGGGCTGCGGGCTCAGGCACAGGCCCCTCTCGGTGAGCCCCACAGGTGGCGGCCATGCGTCTCCTGGCCCTGACCTGAGACAGGGCTTGAGGAATGGGTAGGCAGCGGCGAGTAAGCTTGGCATCCTTCACCCTGCAGCGCAGGCCCAGCCTGCTCTGGGTCCCAGCACAGACCCAGGTGATGCGGGCCCCGAGGGGCGCTGGAGTTTGTGGGGGGACCCTGGAGGCCTCTGGGAGAAATGGAGTCACTACACCCAACACCCACAGCATAAAGGACGGAGGTTTATTTTGGTTCACAGTTCCCGTGCGCGGTCCAGGGGCTCCAGGGCAGGATGGCATGGCAGAGGGGCCTGGTGGGGAGAGCTGCTCAAGGCTGTTGACTGAAGAGGCCTGCGGGGCCCGACTGCATGCGTAGCACCTGCCCCCTTGGCGTCAGGACCATCACCTCCAGGGCGACATCCAGACCCCATTGAAAACTGTCTACAAACACGACCCCCACCAGCGCGGTGACCTCTAAACTGGTCTCCAACTCCCTGGACCCCAGCACTCTGAGGATCCTGTGTAAGTAGAAGTCCACAGTGTTTTCCTTTTTGTGACTGGTGTATTGCATTTGGCAGAATGTCCTGCAGGCTCAGCCACACTATAGCGCGAAAGAATCTCCTTCCTTTCCAGGGCTGAACCACCTTCCACTGCTCGTTGACGTGCGTCCGCTGCTGCTTACACATGGGCATGCGTGTGTCACTGTAACTCGATGTCTTTATCTCTTTTGGGGAGATGCCTAGAAGGGGGATAGCTGGGTTGAACAGAATTTCTGTTTAGTTTTTTGAGGCTGCATAGTGATTTTTATAACTGTTGTACTGTTTACATCCCTACCAGCAATGTGGGTTCCTTTTGCTCCTCCACAACCTCACCAGCATTTGTTATTATTTGATTTCTTGATGGTAGCCATTTTTCCTGGCGTGAGATGGAATTTCAGTGTTGTTTCAATTTGCATTTCTCTAATGACCAGCCACGAGAAAATGGGCAGATCTTGAAACCATCATTTAAGTGAAATAAATCAGACACACACACTTAAATATTATATGGTTTCTCTTATACAGTGAAACCTTGCTTGTCAAACGGCTCCAAGCTTGAACTTTCCACTACTTGAGCAGCAAAGTTTGAAAAAAAAATCTGCTTGAAATTTATAACCTTGCTCGATAGTAGAACAGAAAATCTGGCTTGAAAAAACCTGTACAAGCTGAGAGTGAGTCACGCGCCGTGTCTCAGCGTGGACACAGGCGACGCTGCGGTCTGAGCGCGCCTCTCACCCGATGACACGCAGTGCTGGTGTCGGTGCGTTCAAACGCTCGTCATCGTGCTCTGTTTTTGTGCTTTATCTGTGTAAAATACCGTAACCATGGCTGCAAAGAAAGTTAGTGGTACCAGCAGTAAAGCTAAGAGGAAGCTGAGAGAACCACGATCGAGTTAAAGAAAGAAAGCATTGGGAAATCTGTTAAAGTCCTGGAAACATGAACTTATAAGAGTAATTCTGGGGCCTCAGAGCCAATTATTTGGTTTTCTATTATTTGCAATGGGAAATATATGCTCAATTCTACAACTTTTTGGTGTTTGAACATGAATTTGGGATGAATTGAGTTTGAAAACTGAGATATCATTGTATAAGAAACTCAAAATATAAATTAAAGACTGAGATAAAAAATAGACAACAGGAAACAGAGAGATCATTTGAAAAGGAAAGGGGATTGAGGTATGGAGGAAAGGGGGAGGGAAGGGACCTAAAAAGATTCAGATGTCTTGTGCACATGGACCAACTCCTCAGGATGAAGGTAATCATGTGCTGCAAACATGGAGAGAGAGAGAGAGAGAGAGAGAGGGAGAGAGGGAGAGGGAGAGAGGGAGAGGGAGAGGCGGCCTCCTGTGACCCGGAGATGGGTGGAGAAGGCGGCATCACCTGGTGCCTAGACAGGAACAGGGCAGGGTCACCTGGCTGCTGCTCTCTGAGGCTGAGCAAGGGACAGAGCTGTCACATGAGGCCACCATGGTGGCCCCATGGGCTGCAAAGGAGACACTCAGGGGAGGCATAGCTGGGCTCTTGGCCCTGGGTGGGCTTTGCTGATTCGGAATGGAGGCCACAGAGAACTGTGTGGACTGACTTTCAGCTGCAACTGGCACCTTGGTGTCTCTCTTCCTCGCTTCAGCCTTTCCTGTGACAGATGCCTGTGTCCACCCCGAGGTCCCCTCTACGTCCTGCGGTGTCTCAGGCCTGCCTGTGCTATGTCAGTGGCGACTCCTAGTGCCGTGACGTTTGGCCTAAATTAAAACCAGTGACCTGAGAACGAAGGCCCCAGATCCCATTACCTGCTGTACAGCCACCGCCCCCACTTCTGTCCCCTCCCTTCTAGGCAGCTCCCTGTCAACAGCCATTAGAGCCACTGGGTCATGAATCTGCCACTTGGCTGGAAACCGGTCTCCATGTGCAGCAGTCTGAATTCCTCCCTGCATTGTTTTTAAAGTAATTTCCCATTTCAACCCCGATCCTTCTTGCCTGTGTTGTGAATGTTCTTCGTTTAAATGAAACTGGGGAGCTATTGTTCGCCCAAGGATGGATCAAGGAACCACACAAATGTGTCAAAACGTGCCATGACAAATCTGGGTTATTTTTCTGCAAAGATAGTTTGCAGGCCTGGGCTCGAAGTGTTTTCATGGTTCCTGATCAGAGGCAGCATACCTGTCCCATCGGATGGATGGGGCTCTGTGGAGGGGACACAAGGCCTGTTTTCGGGACAGCCCCAGGCAGCAGAGACAAGGTCAGGGCCAGGCTCGGGGACTGCATGGCCCAGGACACAGTGACTTGTGTGACGCTGGGCAACCCCCGCCCCCCTTCCCTGGGCCCATGGCTGAGATGCACAGCTAGGCCTGAGGAATCCCTGACCCTTCCGGCTGTGGGCTGCTTGGGGTGGGAGGTGACACTTGCTTCCTGGGGAGGTGACAGTGCACCTTCATTGTCCTGCGTGCCTGCTTTGATGTCATGAATTGATTCAAAATGTTTCCCTTACCTGGTCATTTTGACTTTAGGGAAGAGTCGGAGTCTCATGGTGCCAGGTCAGTGAATAAGGTGGGCGAGGACCCAACATATTGTTGAGTCTGCCTTGTGGATGGCGCTCGGCAGCAGCATTCACTATATTTTTGATCACACTTCATGAAAGCCCTCAGGAAAAAGGACTCCAGAACTGTTCCAGAAAGTGGCAAGAACAATGGGGTAAGTGTGCTTGAAGCAAAGGGAATGTTTTGAGGGAGATTCATGGCAATGTGTCTTTTACTGTATTAAATTAAAAAAATTAATTATTCACTGTATATCTCAGTCTCACTGTGTATATACTAATTGAATCAAGGTCATTAGCATTCCAGTACTCTCATCATTTCTCTGCAATCGGAGCCTTCAAGGCCCTTTGTTCCACTTTTTTTTTTTTTTTTTTGGTACCAGGGATTGAACTCAGCTCCTTGCGCTTGTGCAGCAGGCAGTGAAACCACTGAGCTAAATCCCCGGTCCTCTTCCACTTCTTTATAAAGTGCATAAGAGGCTGTTGTTGGTTGCAGCCCTCTCTGTACCATGGAGCCCCAGAACTTGGTTGGTCCTTCACTTTGACCATGTTTGGTATTTTTTTCCAACTTCCTTCCAGGAAAAGAAAGCGAAGCCACAGATGCCGAGGGCCAGCTGTGATTCACGTGAGAAGTTTAGTCTATTGTCTGCCACCTGGTGATAATAAAACCATCGTACACTTTATAATCATAGCAACATAATACACACAATGACAGCATAATGAGTAATAATTGTAACAACAGCCATAGCAAGGAGAGCCAGTGCACCAGGTGCTTCCTGAGGAGGCACTGCCTCGAGTCCACATGTTAATTATCTAAGCTGGACAACAGCCCCCATGGTGCAGGCCCATCATTAGCATCTTCTCCCCATTTCTCAGATGATGAAACTGAGGTCCAGAGTTGTTCAGGTTCTTGACCATCATCCAGTAGAAGGTAGCAGAACTGGAATTTAAATACAGGAGGTCTGGCTCCCTCCTCGGTGCTTCAGTTCACCCCATCCACCTCCACTGCAGGTCCCTGCAGGTTCAGACTGCCTGGTGCTGACATTTGTCCTAAATCCAAGGCTTCATGCTGTCTCCAGAGACAAGCCAGGGCAGTTTCCCTCCAGCTCCAGATGGCCTGGGTCGCTTTCCAGTCCCTGGGACAAAATACCTGACACCCACAATTTAAAGAAAGAGAGATTTATTTGGGCTTACAGTTCTTAGAGGGTTCAGTCCCTGGTCAGCTGGCTCCAAGGCAGAAAGTGCAGGGTGGCAATGCTTGGTGGAGAAAAGCTGCTCACATCATGGTGGTGGGGAAGCAGAGACAGAAAGGAGGAGCTGGGACAAGAATACACCTGTCCAGGCCACATCCCAGAGGCCACCTGCAGCCAGGCCCTGCCTCTGAACAACACATCCAGCCAGGAGCTGATCCACGGATGAACTGACTGATGAGTGTGGTGTCCCCGGGGGCCAATCACTATCCATGCACATGAGACTTTTGAGGACATTTAGATGCGAACTATAAGACCGGGCAAACCTGAATGAGCTGGAGACGAGGGGTCATAGCGCAGGGGTAACCTGGGCATTGGGAAAGCCTGCGAGACCCTGAGCACTGCGGAAGCCAGGCTCTCGGTCCAGAGCGAGAAGCACTAAGGGGCCCTCTTTCTTGTCTTGGAAGCCCGGATCTTTGGATTTCAAGCCTGCGCCTGCCCCCTCCTATTGGAGCCCGCCTTGCCAGGGACAAAGTGACAGAGAGGGCTCCCGAGTGGGATCAATCCTGTTAGACAATTCACAGATCTGAGCCAGACACACTTTTTGAAACCGGAGGGTGCAGACTGCAAGAGGAGGAGCAGAAGTCGACATCACTCTCAGGGGCTCCTGTGCTGGCGAGGAGAGACTGCCGTGGGCAGAGTTCCCTGTACTCCACCGGCAACAGTGCGAGCTCCTTTCTGCCACTGATGTGTGTGGAGAGTGCACATGAAAGACAGCAGCTCCCGTCTCTCCCAGCCTGGGCCAGCCTGGGCCGCTCCTCCTGAGCCTTTGGGAGAGCCTGCCTCGCTTGAGTCTCTGTGGAGCACCTGGCCCGCTGGTAAGAGAGAGTGTGGGTGGGGTCTGGGAGTGCCTGGGGCAGTGGAGTCCAGGGCTTGGATGGTCAGGTGGTCCACTGCTACCTGGGAGAAGCTGAGTGAACCTGCTGGGCTCATTGTCTTCAGCTGTTGAATGGGGATGCTGTTGTGCTGATCTCATGGGGAAGAGAGGGGTGGAAGAGCGCTGAGTGTGCCCCACAAGGGCATCCAGCCTCAGGGTGAGCAGGCCCTGGGGTCGCTGTGCCCTGCAGGAAGTGGAGCAGCAGCAGAAGGTGCTAGCAGGACTGGCCCTTGGCTTGCAGAAGTTGGGGGTCCTGAACCCCTTGGGGTCTCTTTCCCAGCTGAGCAGAGTCATGAGCTTCTGGTGAAATTTCAAGGGGTACATGAGCCCCAACAGGCTAAGAGCCTCTTGAATTCCTGGGGAGATGTCCTGCTGTCTCAGCCTCCATGTCCCTCTGCTGGGCTCCCCAGGGCCCACACTGAGAGGTCTTTTCTGTGCTCAGAGTGGATCCTGGCCTGGAGTCAGAGGGCTCAGGGCTGAGCTGCAGCCAGTGTGCAGTGGTGAGTGTCACTCAGAGATGCCTAGAAAAGCTCCCCATCGGAGCACTTTTGTGTGAGTGCATTAGTGTGTGTGTGGCCAGCACACAGGAGCTCTGTGAAGTCTGTGGCTCTGTTGTGACCCAGGGTGGCTTGAGTGTGGTTGGAGTGCACCCCCCCCAGGGCTCAGGGTGGCAGTGCTTGAGGGGGTGGGACCTTGAAGACTGGTGTGACTGGCCCGGTCATCAGTGGCGCTGCCCTGGGAAGGGATGAAGGCGTGTCTCTCCTGGCGAGTTGGCTCCCTGGAGAGTGGGTTGCTGTGAAAGAGCATGACCAGCAGTCCCCGTGCTCATGCTTCCTGTCTCGCTGTGTGATTGCTTCTGCACACCTGCCACTATGATGCATCGGAAGCCAAACCCTTGCCAGAGTGGAGCAGAAACAGTCCTGGGCTCTGGGCCAGCAGGGCTGTGGCGGGGAAGGTCAGTGGACTCTATCATAGCAAGGGAAATGCACCAGTGCAGCCTTCTGCCTGGAGGCTACTGCCAAGGCTCAGAGAGGTCAAGTCTGATCTCCAAGAAGCAGCTGGGGTTGTGGTCCCCAGGGCTGGTGGCCTCCCTGCTGGCAGGAGGTGCTGTCGCTGGGAGATCTGGTCTCCTCCGTGTCATCTCTGCTGTGTTGGTGTAGCTGGTCCCCCATCCACCGTCTGTCCCTGGGGCTGGACCAGCAGCCTGCTCCTTGGACGAGGTTCTCCCAGGAGGCCTCTGTGGGCCTTTTGTGCCCAGGGAGCCACCCCAGGGGCTTGTACGTAGCCGTCATAATGAGGACAGGAGAGGAGGCTTGACAGGGCTTGTGAGGATGGGTGGGGTGCTGTCCCCTGGACTCTAGCCTCCTTGTGAGGCAGGGTTGGTGGCTGCACACCGTCTAGATTCACACCTCATGGCAGTTTAACAAAAGAGCAATGGACACCTGCTTGCTGAGTGTTTACCAGGTGACAGACACTGCAGTGGAATTCCTAGCTTCCCAGCATGTGTCATGTGACCTAGGCTGGCCAATCACAGAACTTTATCCCTCAGCTGTGCTAATTGGCTCAGGGGTAGGCACATGACCTGGATGGAACCAATCAGATTCACTCCCAGGTTTTTGCTGGAATAATTGGCAAAGAGGTCCTCTCTCATCTCTGTCCCTATTTCTCAGGGCCTGACAGTGGGCATCGTGGCTCTCAGGTGGGAGAATCTAACTGAAAATGCTGAAAATGAAGTCCATACAGGAAAGGAGAGGAGGGAGAGAGAGAGAGAGAGAGAGAGAGAGAGTGAGGATATTGTGGGCACCATCAAGGCCAGCCCCATTCCCATTCCTGCATGTCTCAGACAGAATTGGGAGGCTTATGTGTGTGAGATTTCCATTCTCATCCCTTGCACTAAGCACATTGTGTACATTGTGAATTCTGCTCCTCATGGCAGTCTCCTATTCCTGCCTCCAGACTGCAGATCCAGACCTAGAGACCAAAGAGCTGGCCCAGGGTATTTCCTGGGGCTGAGGAGTCCCTCCAGGCACAGTGGGCAGCCGGATGTCTCAGGTATTAAACAGGTGACAGTGGAGAGGAGTTCACCCTGGTGGGGTTGGGGGAGCCCAGGCCTCTCCCTTCTTCAGAATTTGTTTTTAGTACATGTTTGCAGTACATGCAGTCTACAGTCATCCTGGGGAGTGGGTACATGTATATGTATGTATAAAATACAGCCTCTTTCTTTGTTAAATTCCCTTCCCCTTCCCACGCCTTTCTCCTTCCTCCTGTAATTCCACTATTTTGATTTTCATTCTTGTTGATAATATTAGCTCATGTTATGGCACATAATGTTTACATTCATTAAGGTTATTAGGTTCCTGTACGTGGCGTATCTTATTTCTACTTATTTCCCTTTCCCCTCCTAATCCCCCCTGAGCACTTCTCTATTGCAAGAGACCCATCTCCTTGTCTCCTTCTATCCATACCAATGTTTATAGCAGCACAATTCGTAACAGCTAAACCCTAGAAGCAGCTGTGTAATGGAATACAACACTGCTCTAAAGAATTAAAAATGTGACATGTATAGGGAAATAGATGCACCTGGAAAATATAATATTGAGTGACATAAATCAGACACACAAGCTTCAATACACCATAGTCTTTCTCTTTGGAAGTTTCTCCTCAGATGGAGGTGTGGGCACCCATACTGGCAGGGGCAGGCCATGGACACCCTATGCCCGGGCTGCAGGACTAACACAGAGGGACTGGGCACTGAGGCCCTGTCCTGGGCCGGGCCATGCTGCCTCCCTTGGATTTGACCACGTTCCCTAGCCCTCTCCGTGGCCCTCTGAGAGCACACGCTAGACAACTAACTGCAACAGAACAGCCTCAGAACCCCCACAAGGAGACCAGTGGCTGGGAAACAGCATCTGACCCATCCTCACAAGCCCTGTCACACCTCCCTCTGATCCCCATTATGGCTGTGTCTAGGTATCCCCCCAAAGCCTCATGTGGTCATAGATGGGGATTTTCAGAGGTGGCTGGATCTAGAGTGTGGTATTCGGATCAAGGATGAGATGCTGGGGTTGATTCAAGGTGCAATGCTAGGATTAAGGCTGCTCCACCCTGAGTGTGAGTGCTGCCACCCTAGGGTGGGTAGCTGGCTTGGATATAAGGTACAGAAACAGGGCCACTACTGTTGCTTGCAGCTTGCTGCTTTTGCTGTCTTCTGCCTGCCATGGACCATTTCTCCTCCGTGATGCTCCTCTGACAGGCCACCCTGCCTTGGAGCCAGCCAATTATAAACTGAAACCTCTACAAACTATGAGCCAAAATAAACCTCTCCTCCTTTAACTTTGGGTTTGGGTTTCTCTGCAATGGGAAAAGTAACTAAGACACCACTGTACAGCTAGTTCCAACAAAAAGCTTTCAGACGTGCCCTTCTCCATGGAGAAGAACTTTTCTTGCTTGAGCAGTGCATAGACAGTTCTGGAACACACTGGTCCTTCTGTCCTTTGGGAAATTTTAAAAAGGCCTGAGGCACAGCCCAGTCCCGATTCCTGTCCTCAGGTGATGAACTCTGAGCAGGCAGAGATCAGAGTCTGCTGCATTTGCTCCTTGGCACGGAGATGCCAAAGCCAAGGCCAGCAAGGTGCTCTCATCCTCAGAAAGGTCCTTTCCAAAGCCAGTGTGGGGCTGGTCAGTCAGCAGAGGCCAGTGGAGAGAATGGTGACAGTTCTGGGGTAGTTCTGTCTTTCTTTTGCCTCCACCGTCCCAGCCCCAAGCCAAGGGACAGCTGGAGCAAGGAGAAACAGACAGAGGTTGAAGGGGCCTCTCTGGGACTTTCAGAGGGAGCATGGCCTGACCACCCCTGGATTTCTGAGAGGATGAACTTGTTTTCAGCCATCCCATTTGTGATCATTTGTCCCAGCAGCCACAGGAGACTGAGGCATGGGGCCAGGGGAGCCAGTTCCTTGGCCGTCAAAGCTGGCACTTCCTGCTGGCCCTGGGCAGCCACTGGTGCTGAGGAGAGCTGGGTGGTCCTGGTGGGCCTCTGCTCTGGTCTGGCCAGAGGGCGGCTCAGGTCCTCTCCTGGGTGGGGAGTGACTGGCAGGGTGGGCAACGGATGGGAGGCCAGGGGGGACTCCTGTGTCCTCTGCTGACTTGCGTCTCCAAGCCTCTGTTTCCCCAAAGCACTGAGGTGGGTGACACTGCCTGCCGACCTAGGCTGGAGAGAGCATTGTCCTTACTCGGGCAGGGCCAACTCAGAGGCCAGTCCAGAGGGGAGCAGCATGAAGGGCCCAGAGGGGGTCCTCTGGGAGCTGGCGAGGAACAGAGCCCATGCCAGGGCCCGGCTCCCAGCACTTTGGAGAACACTCACTCCAGGGACAGCTCCACCCTGACTTGGGGCAGCCAGTGCCTTCCTACTTTCCAGGGGCACCTCCATTGGCTCCCAGCAGCCCCAAAACTCTCTCCTCCTCCTGTATCACCCCCTCCTGACATGTGAGCCTCTGGTTTCCAAAAGTGCTTCCCAGGGGCAGATGTTTTCGACTTCGTCGCACTATTGATTTACACCTTAGCAAGTCTTGCCTTTACGATGATTAATATTTGATTTATACCCTGAGCTCCTCCTGCTTCCCATCTCTTCCGAGCTCATTAAATCTCCGCGAGAGGAGCCTCCAACTCTCTCTGTTGGAACTTACCCTCCTGCAGGAGACCCTGCTTTCCCTTGTTGGCTTCTGACCCATTCCCTTGTCTTTTGACAAAACACAAACCCATTTGGCCAGCACTGGTCCTAGCTCAGCTGAAGCTCACAGTTGCTGCTCCAGCGCCAGCTCTATCCTAGGGTTGCCTTTGTGTGTGCCGAAAGGGTGGGGCCCCGGGACAAAATACCTGACACCCACAACTTAGAGGAAAAGAGGTTGAATTTGGCTCATGGTTTCAGAGGTCTCAGTCCATGGCTGGCTGGCTCCAAGACAGAAACGTCATGGCAGAGGGGCTGGCAGAGCAGAGCTGCCCACTGCAAGGTGGCCCGGAAGAAGGTCAGGGGAAGAGTCCCTAGAGATGGAGCCTCCAAGAGCATGGCCCATGACCCACCTCTGCCAACGGCCCCTGCTCCTCGCAGAACATTTAGCTATGAACTCATCAGGGGCCCAATCTGCTCATGAGAAGAGTAAGCCCACCATCCGGTCACCAGTGACTGAGTCCAGTAAACAGTAGATAATTAAGGTCACCTGGCACAGGCCCCATGCCTGAGGACGGAGCACACTGCTGGAAAGGCCCCGGGGCCAGTGCCCCTCAGCTTGCCCATGACTGCTTGTGGGTAGGTGATGGCCAGGCCAGGGCTCCTGGGCTCTCGGGGCTGATAGCACCTTTGCCCAGTGTCTGAGTCCATTTCCAGCTCACTTTACACTCCTGTGGTTCCAGGCGGGCTCATGGTTAGATGTGTGTGGCCCTCTGACAAAATTAATCCGATGACAGAGCTGATTTTGGGGCACGGCCAGTGAGTGCATTGTGTTCCCCTTCACATCCAACCTCGCCACACTTGGATAGTGGAAGCCCTGATTTAGAAATGGGAGAACCAAAGCTGGGCACCAGGTCTGGCCCATTCCAAAGCCAGCTGTTTCTGCGGCCCATCCAGGCATCCTGCAGTGTGTGCAGAGCTCACCCCAAGGGGCTGCCACCCAGGTGTCCACAGTGGCCAGCTGGAGAAATCTTGTCCAGTGTGGCCGGAATCACTCGGGGGCCTCAGGTTGGCTCTGGATTATTAATCATGGAAGTGTGGACATGGCTGAGTTTTGGATTCACCATGGGGAGCCCTGGGTTTCATGAGAAAGAAAGAGCAGAAGACAGGGACTGACTGTGAATGGAACGCGCTGTCCCTTACAGAGCTGTGGCGTGATGCTGCTGGTCACGGGTCCCCATCGTGTGTAACTCATCTGCATTAGGTGTCCGCAGTGGCCCATCTAGAGACAGAGTGGAGTGGCTGAGGGGGCAGAGGAGCAGGGGTGACACAGAGGCACCAAGAAAGGCCCCAACTCCAGCCCCTGTTGCTCCTGGGTGTTTGGGGGGACGGACAGATGCCCAAGGGGAAGATAGAACCTGTTTGTTTCAAGCCCAGTCGGTGTCTGTTTTTTCTTCCCTCTTTCGTGTTCTATTTTGTAGCTTAAGCTATTTCATGTTTTTATTATGGTGTTAAAATGCTTTTTTTTTCTTTTTGCTGTTTGCTGATTTTCATAATGTGCACATTTATACACAAAGTGAGAATCTAATAAAAAGGAAGCCACCCCTCCCCTGCAAACAGAGAAAATAATAGCAAAATAGACAGAAATAAAAGCGAAGGAAAAGAATTCCTTGATGCCCACCTCACCGAGCACCAGGTGGAAGCCGGGGCTCCCACCCAGGGTGCTACAAGGGCTTTGCTGGCTTGGGGGTGAGGACAGAGCCAGGGCCCTGCCCCTCCTGCCCACTTGGGGAGGCGCTGTGGATGGGGCCACGTGATCTGTGCAGGGACAGCGGCCTCCAACCTGGAGTGTGGCTGCCTCATCAGGCCGTGCTGTGCTAGCGTCCTCCTCCACTCATGGGCCTAATCCTCTCTCATGGAGCCCAAGGCCACCGCTTGGGCTTGGAGGATGAGGTGGCTGGGGACAGTGTAGCTGCAGCCTGCATCTGGACCAGGGCTGAGGATGGCCGGAGGTGTTGGGGTTTGTGTTTATCCCCGGTGGGGCCGGAGGTGCAGTGCTGTCCACCTCCCTCCCACTCAGCTCCTTGTGTTGACTGGGCCCCCTTTCTGTCCCTGGACAGAGTGAGAAGGGAGCAGGCAGAGTTGGGAGGGAAGAGTGTGCTGACTTAGGGGACAGTGGGCAGCCTGTCCCGTGAAGGGACATGGAGCAGAGGTGTGGCCTGGGGACTGACCTATGGGCACGGGAGCTCACGGCAGCCCGGACAGGTGGGTGGGGGCAGTTGTGATGCCCTTGACACATTAGAGCCCGCGACTGAGGCGGAGGGGCTCATGGAGCCCACAGGAGGAAGTGGAGCAGCTCTCACCCAACCCGCCCTGGGTCCAGCCGTGAGGATAGCAGGGCTGGTGTTATGGGACCTGGGCGTGGCTGTGGTGCCCCTCCCAGCAGGAGCTCCATGCAGGGGGTGCTGGAGATAGTGACAATGGCAAGAAGTCTTCTCTGAGCCCCAAGGGGAAGGGGAGAGGTGGAGCCCCGGGGCTGGCCTCAGCTCCTCCTCTGCATCAGCTGACCAAGCATGGCTCCCAGAAGCATCAGCAGTGGGGACCCCCTGTGTAGCCCCAGCTCTTTCCTTTTTAAAGCGGCAGTGTGGGTTGTCCCTCGCACTGTCCCTCTCCTCTCTCTCCTGGCCTGGCCTGGCATGGAGCTCTCCTTCCAATGAAGAGCTAGACCTGGAGACCAGACCTGGCAGGGTCTGCAGGGCTCAGCTGCCCTCCCAAGGGTAGAGCCCCAGGCAAAGGCTTTTTTGCTGCCCCTGTCTATTTAAACACAGTGATTTAAAAAATGAGCAGCAAAATTCCTGAGCCCATAGGAGGGCCTGTTTTGTTAATGAAGAATTACAGTAACAGGTAGAGAGGAAGCACAATTGGACCACTGTCCAATGAACAGGAAGATTGTTCAGTCTCTGGGCACCACCTCTTCCTGCTTTTTGTCATTAAGTGCGCCATTCCTGGTTAATTCCATGTCTCATCATGTGAGAGAAACTTGGTGATGCTGTTGTGACTCACAGTGCCCTTTGTATTGAAGCCATGTAGATCTTCTCACCTCTGCAGTTCCCCAGCACCACATGTCTCACACTGGCTATGTCACCACTTGAGACCTGTGTCACCCACTGAACAGCACAGGAATCCTGGCTTCCCCCAAAGGACCTGTGCTTTGTCAGTGATGACCACCAAGTATACAGGAAAGTGAAACACAAATCAGTCTTCTGGTTCTCATGTTACCTTTACTCTTGGTGGTGTCACAGGGCAGACCTGGATCAACATCTCTTCCTTCGGGGCCCCCACTTTGGAGACAAGAGAGGACATTCATCAAGGGGCCACTTGCTTTGAAGAGCAATGCTGTAAAAGCCGAAGGAAGAAGCCCCAAGCCCTGCTAGGTGGACCAGAGGAGATCTAATCAGGAATCTGGACTTTCACCACTGCCAAGCAGCTGGAGCCCGTCCAGCTGTGACAGCAGTGGAGACCTTGGGAGCTGGAACTGACCCTCTTGCCCAGCAGGAACAAAGAGCTCCTAGTAGTCTGTGGAGGCAACTGGGGAACACACACCAGACAGTAGTGAGACTTTCAGGGCTGGAGTCGGGTGGGAGAAAGCCATCCAAAATAGAAAGTTTAACTAGTGTCAAGAGTCCCATCATAATACAACAGTGTCCAGGTTTCAATTAAAATCCTCATTCATCAGACCAGGAACCATTAACATCTCAAAATGCATTAAAATTATAATAATAAATGCCAACACTGACAACAGAAATATTAGAACCAACTGATTAAGACTTTGAAACAGTCACAATAAAACAGTTACAAACACTCTTGAAACAAATGTGAAAATAGAAATTCTCAGCACAGGAAGAAAAAAATCAAAGATGAACCAGATAAATGCAATAATCAAAGTAAAAAAGGTTAGTGAGTGTTATGGTTTGCATTTAGATATCACGAGGTCATAGGTGGGGCTTTTTCAGAGGTAGTTAGAAATAGACTGTGTGACGCTGGAATTTACTCAGGGTATAAGTCTAGGCTCAAGGGCACTAGGTTTAAGGGTATGAGTGCTACCAGCCATAAGTAGCCTGGATTAGATAAAAGGGGCAGAAAGACCCTGTTAAGGTCCCTTGTTGCTTTGTTACCTTCTGCCCACCATGAGCTGTTTTTCCTCTGCAATTCCTGTCTGCTGCCCTGCCTTGGAGCCAGCCAATTATGGACTGAAACCTCTACAAACTGTGAGCTAAATAAACCTTGCCTCCTTTAACTTTGGGTGTTGGGTATTTTGTCTCAGCAATGGGAGAAAAGTAACTAAGACAGTGGGCTTCTTGGAACACCAAAAGGAAGAAAAAAGTTAATGAGAAGAAATGTGGATAAATGTGGCTGGCTTTCCTTCTTCTCCTCTTGGATTTCTGAATCGTGTTTGATGGCTAAAGAAAGAAATTGTAACATTGTCTGATGTAACTCTCAATGCAGTTAGAGGAGATTTTAAGATGGTTATATTATAAATGGGAAGATAAGCAATGTAAAGGAGTTTCAATACTTCATTCAAGTTGGTGAAATGACCCCAGTATATTGTCATTCACATATATATCACACACATCATGTATGTATAATGTAATGTTTGGAACAATTGCTAAAATGTTATATAAAGAAATCTGCTTCAAAACAAATTAGATAAGCAATTTGAATTATAAAAAATTATAAAAATTCCCTCTCTTTCCCTCACAGAAAGAGAGGGAAAAGAAAAGACTATATATAGAAAAAGAAAAAGAAAAGTAAACAGAAAATAAAACAAGATGGTAGAATTAAGCATTAGCATAGCAATAATTAGACTACATACAAGAGGTCTAAAAACACCAATTAATAGACAGAAATGGCAGAGTGGATTAAAAGCATAAGCCAATCATATGCAATCTCCAGAAAACTCTCTTCAAACATAACTATATCAGTAAGTTGAAAGTAAATAGATGGAAAAAGGTATGTCATACAAATATATATTAACCAAATTAAAACAGGAAGCTTATTAATATCAAATAAAGTAGATTCAGAGCAAAGAAAATCACCAGAGAAAGAGAAAAACATTAGATAATGAAAAAAATCTATTAAGGAAGCATAGCAATCCTAAATGTATCAAACAACAGAGCAGCAAAACAATGTGAAACTAAAACTGATAGAACTATAATTGGTAATCTACAGAACCAGAAAACTGATAGTCTACAATTATAGTTAGAGACTTCAACAATCTCATCTCTCCACAATTAATAGGATTGGGCTGGGGATTTAGCTCAGTGGTTCCACTGCCTGCCTTGTAAGCGCAAGGACCCAAGTTCGATCCCTGGTACCAAACAACCCAAACAACCCAAATAAACAAAAAAAACAAAAAACCATTACTAGGATAGCCCCAAATCAGCAATGATATAGAATAACTCAACACCACCAACAATCATCTAACTAGTGCTTAGGGTATTCTACTCAGAAACATCAGACCACACAGTCCTTTCAAGTGTCTTGGGACATACAATAACATAGACTTGGACCCTAAAACAAATGTGCAAAAAATTCAATGGATTGAAACCATACAGTACGTATTCTCCAATCTCAGTAGAGTCAAACTAGATCAGTAAGTGACAACAAAATAACCTCTAAAGACTTGAAAACTAAACAAACCACTTCTATAAAATCCATGGATCAGAGATGTTTTCTGGTGCTTGAGATCTAAATGTGTCCTCAAAGTCTCCTGTGTGTAAATTTGATTGGGTTATCAGGTGATAGACTCATCAGTGGATTCATCCATTAGTGAATTCACAGCTGACCATGCTGTTTGGAGGTGGGACTTGGTAGGAGGTGGTTCATGGGAGGCATGAGCTGCAAGGGAGTATTCTTGTTCTCAGCTCCTCTCCTCTCTCTGCTTCCTGGCTGCCGTGAGTTGAGCAGCTGTCCTCCCTGAGGCCCTTCCACCATGCTCTTCCTTCTTTGGAGTCAACAACTTTGGGCTGAACCCACTGGAAACTGTGAATCAAACAAACTCTCCTCCTTTAAGTTACAGGTGCTGGCTATTGTGTTTCAGAGAAGGGAAAGTAACTAAGACATGTCTCAAGAGAAAATAAAAGTACACTGTACATTGAACTGCATTAAAATTCAAACAACATTATCAACACTGCTAAAGCAGTGTGGAGAGGGTTATTTATAGGCTAAATCTATATACCCATATTATAAAGGAAGAAAGATCTCAAATCCATAATGTAAGTTCCAACTTCAGGAACTTGGAAAAAGAAAAAAAATACATCCAATATAAACAAAAAGAAGAAAATAGTAAAGATGAGAGGAAAATCAATGAAAACACAAACAGAGGACTAATAGAGAATATTAACAAAACAAAGAGCTGATCTTTGAAAAGATCAATAAAATTGACGAGCATCTAGAAAGACATACAGAAAAAAAAGAGAACACAAATTACAATACGAGCAATGAGACAGAAGGAATCATTAGACCCCAGAGAAGTCAAGAGGACAACTGGGGGCAACTACAAACAACTCTCACACATCAATTTGATAATTTAGACACTTTAGACTACTTCTTCCAAAACCACAAAGTCCTACAACTCATCCAATATGAAATAGATCAAGTGAAGAGCTCTAAGCTTAGTCAGGAAATTAATTTGAAAAATTAAAAAAGAAACAAACAGAAATCTCCAGGCTCAAAATCTCTCACTGTAGAATTCTGTCAAACATTTAAATAAGAATTAACACTAATCCTACACAGATTCATTCAGGAAACACAAGAAGAAAGAATGCTTTTCAATTCATTTTATGAAGCTAGTATACCCTGATACCTAAGCCAGATAATACAAAAAAATACAGCCCAATTTTCTTTGTGAATATAGACTAAACAATTTCCCAACAGAATGTTAGCAACTATTATACACCATGTCCAAGGCATTTGAGGGATGTAAGGTTTGTTCAATATTTGAAAATTAATCAATATAACCTATCATATGGACAAGCTAATGAAGAAAAAAAATCACATGAACATATTAATTGATGCAGAAAAAGCACTTGACAAAAATCTACATTCATGATGAGAATAAAGGGAATTTCCTCAATTTGATAAACAGCATTTACAAAAGACAGCTCACCTTGTATTTAATGATGAAAGACAATGTTTTCCTCCTAGATTAGGAGCAAGCCAAGAATATCCACACTCACTATTCTTATTCAAATTAATGCTGGAAGATCTAGTCAGGAAACAAGGCCAGAAAAGGAATTAAAAGGCATACAGAATCAGAAAGGACGACATAAAGCTTTCCAAGTTTGAAGATATCATTTATATAGACTATTTGAAGGAATCTACAAGATAGTCTTGGAAGTAGAAAATGAGTTCAGAGTGGTTGCAGGATAAAAGATAAACACAAAAATATCAGTTGTGTTTTAATACACTTGCAATGAACATATGACCACAGAAATTAAAAAAATAATGCTATTCAAAAGTAATTAAAAAACTATGGCTACAATAATTTGTTAAGAGACATAAACTATAATATATAAAAATGCCATCAAAACAATTATGGGAGGTAGAATGAAAGTAAGTGTAGAAGGCCAGGGATTTAGCTCAGTGGTTTCGCCGTCTGCTATGCTAGTGCAAGGATCCAAGTTCGATCCCTGGTGCCAAAAAAAAAAAAAAGAAAGTAAGTGTAGAATTTGTGCATGTGATTGAAATTGTCATTAAAATGGCCTGTTATCCATATATGGTGTTTATGTAAACTCATAATAAAAGTCTTTAGTTGATATACAAGGTAAAAAGAAAGGATTTAAAACATATTACTACAGAAAATTCTGTTCAATACTACACAATTCTCATGAAAGAAATCAAAGAAGACCTAAGAAGGTGGAGATACATACCATCTCCATGGATGGGAAGATTAAATACAGTAAAGAAGTCATTTCTCTTTAAATTTATTGACTGGTTTAGCACAATTCCTATCAAAATCCTACTGAGGTTTTTGAAGATAAAAGCAAGATTTTTCTAAAATTTACTTGGAGCGACAGGAAAGAGAATAACTAAAACAAACTTGAAAAGAATGAAATGGAAGAAATCAATCTGATTTATGGCTACCATAATCAAGATTGTGTTATATTGGTGAAGGGAAAGACACATAAATGAATGGAGCAGAACAGATAAACTAGAAAGAGATCTGGACAAATATGCTCAGCTGCTTTTTAACAAAGTGTAGGAATAATTCAATGGAAGAACTATGTCTTTTTCAACAAATGACACTGGAACAATTGGACATCTGTAGGCAAAAATACTGAACTTCGAACTAAATATCAAATCTTACATTAAATGAACTGAAAATGGATCATGGACTCAAATGTAAAACATAAAACTATGAAACTTAGAAAAAACATGGGAGAAGATCTTTGGAACATAGGGCCAGGCAAAGAGTTCTTAGACACCAAGAAGCACAATTCATAAAAGGCCTAGAAAATTGACAAATTATGCTTAATCAGAATTAGAATTTGTGCACCATGAAAGACCTGTCAGGAGAATGGAAAGGCTAATGATCCAGTGGGGGAGAATGTTTGCAAACCATATGTCTGACAAAGGACTACTGTCAAATGTACTAGAATATAAAGAATATATATACTAGAATATAAAGAACTCTCAAAATTTAACAGTAAAAATGGAAATTATCTGATTAGAACATAGGCAAAAGACACCACCAGACATTTCCCCAAAGAAGCAGAAATACGGCAAATAATTACATGAAAAGATGTTCCACTTTATCATTCATCATAGACATGCAAATCAAGACCACAATGATATGTCCCTACTTAGCTTCCAAAATTATTGAAGTTAAAAAATTTGAACTCATCAAACGTTGGTGAGGAAGTACACAAAAGGAGTCACTTGTATACTATTGGGGGGAATGTAAAATGGTACAGTCATTCTGGAAAAATGGTTTGGCAGTTTCTTAAAAAACTAAACACGTGACAATCCTATGGTTCAGGAGTTGCACTCCTGGACAATTATCTCAGAGAAATGAAGACTTAAATTTACATAGAAACTGGCACATGAATGTTTATAGCACCAGCTTTGTTTTGTAATAGTCAAAAACTAGAAAGAGCCAGATGGTCTTCTATGGCCAAACAAATGGTGGCACATCCATACCATGGAATCCTACCCAGCAATACAACTACTAATGTGCATGACTACCTACAGGAACCTGCAAGAAAATCAGAGTGGGAGAGGCTGGTCCCAAAGTCGACCCACTACATGATTCCATCTATGTGACATCCAGCATTTTAGAAATGGAGAACAGGTGTGGCCAGAACCAGCAGCAGATGGTCCTTGCTGTGGGTGGTCTACATTGTGACTGGTTCAGGATCCCCATCCTGGTTGTGCCGTTGTAGTTCTGCAAGACACTACCTCTGGGGAAGATGGGTGAGGGGTACATGGCTCTCTTAGTGTTATTTCTTATGACTGCATGGGAATCTACAATGATCTTAAACTAAAAAAGCTTAATAGAAAGTGTGTTTTGAAGCTAGTTTATGTAATTATAGAATAACCCTAAGTGTGCCTTCAGTATCAGTACGTATAGTAAGCACAGTTAGCTCAACAGCACCCCCTGGAGCCAGGGCTTGGCCATGGGCCCTTAGTGACCTCCCAGCTGTGCATTGCAGAGTTCCTTTGAGGGTCCAGTTGGGTTTGGGGTGAGGGTCACAGGGCCGCTGGAAGTGGAGAAATGGCAACTGAGACTCATTCAGGGCCCAGTCTACTCTCAGGGCACCAAGAGAGGACTTAGAAAATTTAAGGAAGGGGACACTAAGCACGAGTCTCCCTGCCATGTGGGCTGGGGCAGAGCTCTGCTTATCTGGGGTGAGGTCAACAGGTAGTTGCTATGGTCACCTGCTGAAGCCAGAGGATCCCACCCAGAGCCTGGGTCTGATGTCCAGGCTGAGGCCGCCGGACACCTCCCTAGTGTGTGCAGGCCCCAGAGGAGGGGGAGGCCAGGTTTCCCATCAGACTGGCGGGGTGAGAGGACACAGAGAGCTGCCAGCTGCATCAGGAGATGGGGTTAGGCCCCTCCGTACCATGTTCCCAGGAACCAGGCAAACATCTCGTCTCTTCTGCCCACCACCGCCACCGCCACAAGCAGGGCAGGGTCCTTGGCTTCCCACTCTGGGGAGAGGCTCACTGCTGCCACCGTCCAGGGCCGCAGTTCAGAGGCTGCCCTGCTCCTGTGCTGCTCCTCCTCAGGCAGGAGGGAGGGGAGGCTTGGCCAGGGTGCCAAGATGTGTCCTTGATGCCCTGGCTGCGCTTGCACTGTTGGTCCTGGCCTGTGCCGGACACAGGGGACCTGCGCTTGAACCTCCTGGGAAGACTGGAGAGCAGTTTGTGGTCAGCCACTTGCTCAGGAGACCGGGGTGCACGAAGCCTTCGTCGGAGTCCCGCTGTGGCCAGGGCCACCATTCCAGTGGCTCTTTGTGCCCTTAGGGAACCGCTGGAAGGGTTCCTGCCTGGGCCACAGAGCAGCCAGAAGGCAGGGCTGGAGCCCAAGGGTGCAGGTCAGATCTGCCCACAGCTAGCTGCCGGGCTGCAGATGAGACTACCAGGTACCCAGATGAGGGGAACCCTGGGCAGGAGACTGTCTTCAACTGGGCAAGGAGGAGAAGCTGTTGTGCTTGTATTTGTATGTGCATATATGTAAATGTGCATGCATGTACGTGTGGGTCCAAATATATCCACGCATAATACATCTGTGTGAACACGAGAATTGCATGTGTCCATTTGCATGTGTGCATGCATGTGCATGTGTGTGACCCAGTACACACATGTGTCTTGCCTGTTAGGAAACACAGCCCTGGGGTCCAGATGCCAGGCCCACCAGCTCCCTTCTCCTGGGGACTTGAAGCAGAGGGATGACAGGGCAGAGCCGCCTCTTCTCCCATGCATGACATTCGTGAGATATTAGGGGGAGAAAGGCACCCTTCCAAGCAGAAAGGCAAGCGTGAGGCCATTTTTAGAGTGCTCATTTCAGAAAATCGTAGAAGCGAGTGCTTCGCCGAGTCCCTGGAAGGGGATATGAAACATGTCGAGGGCTGCCTGTGCAGTTGCGGGATGTGGGTAATTTTCATTCTCTGCTTTTGGCTTGTCTGGATTTTCGAACATTTCCACAGTAAACATCCATTGCTTGGTAATAACAAGCCCTAAGTTATTTTAACAGTTGGCCCGCGCCGTGACGAGTGTTTAGATGAGCCGCCTCCAAAGTTGCCACCTGAGGTGCGATATTCTCGCCTCTGCGGGTGCCCGACCAGCGTGAGCCGTGTGGGGGACGTGGTGCGGACGATCATCAGCCTCCTGGAAGGCGCCTCCTCCCCCTGCTGCCGCCAGGGTGTTGAGAGCCTGTCTTTTTGGGCTGTGGAGATTCTCCCGCCCCTCTGGTGGGCTGGACATGTGTCAGGGAGCTGCCCACACTCTGTGTGGGGATGGTGCGAGCTCAGATCTCCGGGGGGCGGGGCCAGCTGGGGGCCTGACCCAGCCAGGGGTGCAGCTCCCTGAGCCATGCACTGAACAACGGTTTATTATTGTCGCCATCGTGGTCATCCGTGCCACCAGTACGTTGGTGGGCAGAATAATGTTCCCAAAGATGTCCACTCTTCATCCCAAGTCAGTGACCATGTCCAGAGAGGGGCTGACTGTCCCCGCCCCGGCCAGGGATAGGGTCTTTTGGAGGTGCTCGGGCCCTGGGGCTCCTCTCTTGGAATGTGGGTTTAGGAGGGGCTTGAACCAGGAGCTGTTGTCCTCCTGCCCCCCACCAGCTGAGGACACTCGAGGACAGCAGGACCCTGTCAGAGGTGCTAGCTGCAGGACGAGACCAGGAGCCCTGGGTGCTAGAGCAGAAGCTGGGAAGGAGGGGAGGGAGTGGGTTCTGCCCGGGATCCTGCAGGGGGAACCAGCTCTGCATCTTGCTTTTAGCCCAGCGACACCACATCATCCTTCCAACCTGCAGAACCACCAGATACCAAGGTGTGTTGTCTTAAGGCAGTGGGGTGGTGGTCATTTGCACCCAGGGAGTGAATGGCAGTGACCCCGGGATGCTGCCAGCTCCTCTTGACACAAAAGGCTGGGGTGTGGATGAGCTCTTGACTCCCAGTGCTGCCCTGAAGGTGCATTTGGGAGCTGACAAAGCTGTGGTCCCCTGGGCCAACCAAGATGCAGGCCCCTTCCTGCCAGTTCTGGGGCTCGATCCTGGGATGCTGGAACCTGACACTTGGAGGAGGTGGCATCCCTGAGTCCCACCTCCCCGGCCCCAGAGGGTGTGATTCCTGGAACCCCCATCTGGCCCTGTTCCTCTTGTACCCTCCTGAGCATGGGGGTGGGGGTGGGGGTAGACAGGAGGCTTCATGCTCGGGGGCACGTGGAAGGCATGTCAGCCTGGCCAGACGGTGCTCCTGGGAGCCGTGCAGGATGCACCCTGGTGACTGTTCTCTCTGAAAGAGAAGGGAGACTGCAGCCAGCTTGGGGACAGCTCCTTTGTGCATCTGAGATCTCGGCTTCAGGAGTGTTGCTAAGGAAGTGACAGGGCCGGGGCTGGGGCCAGTGGAGAGCCAGCATGGGTGTCCCAGCCCCTCTCCCACCTGCCACCCCATCTGCTCAGGATAGAGGTGGCTTCCTGAGCCCTGTGGAGACCTCCCCAGAGCACTGCAAGGTGACCCTCCTGTAACTACCCTGAGATCTCAGCAGGCACGGTGCCATCCTAAGCGCTTTCTCTGCATTAGGTTAAGTTCACATCCCCAGCATTCAGGGAAGCAGGTGCTATCACTGCCTCATTTTGCAGATGAGCAAACCAAGCTGCAAACAGGCGACTTCATTTCCTCAAAGTCATCCAGCAAAGAAAGGAGCAGGGGCAGGATTTGAGTTCTCTGATGCCCACCCATGGAGACCCGGCATTTGCGGGCACACATGGCCCTCTGGGCTGCCCAGGGATGCAGCCAGGGCGGGGATGGGAATCCTCACACTCCAAGTCCCCACAGTGGAGCTCAGGAGGGATCTCCAGCAGCATTGGTTTCTGTCCAGGATTTGTGGCACGGAATAGTTCTGTGTTAAAGAATACAGATGTATGGGGTGTGGAGTACAAAATTAGGCTGACAGTTTTTAAAATTATAAAAAATTTTAAAAATCCAACTGACACATGATATTTGCTCACACTGCTGGGGTGCAGCCTAGTAATCTAATACGCGTGTACAATGTGTATTGATTGAGTCTGGGTAATTAGCGTTTCCATTGCTTTCAGCGCCATTCTCCGTGTCTGGAGTTCTCAAACTCCTGACCCTGGCTTGGTATAAAGGACATGAGTGGCCATGAGCCATGGCCCCCACACGCTGTGGGGTGCTGTCAGGCTCTCTTCCTCTAACAACACTCTGGCCCCGTATTCAGCCATCCCCATCATCCCCGTCCCCCTCCTGGGTTCTAGTGACCATCTCTCTGCTCTTCCCTGATGGGGTTCCCTTTAGCTTCCCCACAGCGGTGAGAACATGCACGTTGTACCTGGCTCATATCACTTAGAATGTCCTCCACTTCCATCCATGCTGCTGAAAACAGCAGGATTTCCTTTATAATTAGCCTGATATTCGAAAGCGCAACAGGAATTTTAAAGACCAGCTGGGCTTGTGGGGGCCACCTGGGCCAGGCACCCTGAGCACCCAGGCTCACATTTCTTGTCTCTTGTTGGCTTCTCTGGAGGCAGCACCAGGTCCTGAGTGGGGCACCAGAGCTCATGGGGACTGTGGCGTTCTCAGTGGGGTGAGGGTCTTAAGGTATCTTAGGTCTTCTCCCTTGTCTGTTCCTCCCATCTCTGTCCCGTTGTCTTTGGGGGCTGTTTTAGTGACTTCCGACAAAATAGCTGACACCCAAAGTCAAAGGAGGAAAGGTTTATTTCAGCTCACACTTTGTAGAGGTTTCAGTCCATAGTTGACTGGCTGCAAGGCAGGGTGGTATGGCAGAGGAGAAACAGTGCATGGCAGGGCAGGCAGGAGGCAGCAGCAGCCTGCCTTCCCTCTCTCTCTTTCTTTTCCACCCAGGCTATAACCCTACTGATTGGTGCCACACACACCCAGGATGAGGCTTCTATTATCCACACCCAGAACTATGCTAATTCCAACCAGTGGACTAATTTAGTACCTCACATTCTTAATTCCAGTGTCACATGCCCTAGATCCAGCCAGCTCTGAGAAGCCCCACCTATGAGGGAATGAGGCTTTGGGGGGACGCCTAGACACAGCCATAACAGGGGCAGCTTGCCTGATGGACAAAATAGTCTCTGTCCTGGCAGGGAGATGTTAGGAACGGGATGAGGACTATTTCTGACGGGTCTGAAGCTCAATGATCAGAGTCCTCCAGGGTGGCATCTGTTGTTCTAGTGAATCAGGCTCCATTGGCCCAATCCTTCCTTTGAGCTGGGCCCATACGGCCCCTGGTCACTGTCACCATCACTGTCACTACAGCCTCAGTCCCACTCCAGGGCCTATTCAGGAAGCTGAGAAATCGCAGGCTGCTCAGCACCTGGGCTCAGTGTGTGGTAAGGAAAGTGTTCCAGGCTGAGTCCGGCTCTTGGACCCAAGGCTCAACCCCAAGCCAGCCAGGCCCTATCTGCTGGCTCATTCACCCCGAAGGTTTCTGGTCAGAGCTGGAGTATCTTAGCGGCTTACCTGTGCGGTCTCCGTTGGGCTTTCGAGGGTAGGCACCATGCTGGCATTGCCCCTACTGACTTGGACCTCGTGTTGGCCTCAGCTTGTTCCGCCATGAAGCGGGGATTGGGCCAGGGGCTCTCCATCCAGGTGAACCCCATGCATCCCAGTCTTCCAGTGTCATTAACTCCTTCCCAGCTGCAGCTGGGGTTGCCGGGCAGGGGGCAGGGTCCCCATGGTGGGCTTGGGGTGGGCTCTGAGCTTGAGAGTGGGCCACTTGCCTGCTGGCTGGACACCAGGAACTTGAGAAAATGACCGACTCCACCTGCCTTGTCTTCCGTGTAAGTGACTGGGATGATGGCAGCTGAATGTCATTGTGCAGCGCCCTGGCTCAGAGCAGGGATCCCCAGAGCAGGAAGGGCTGGGGCTTTAAATCTGGTGAACTTTCCCTGTCCTCGGGTCCAGTCCATTCTCATCTTTGCCCCAGGGAGGGCGGAGGGCCCGAGGAGCCTCACACAGCCAGGACTGGGCTTGGGTTTAGTTTGCCCCCCTCAGGTCTGGGAGGTGACCCTGGAGGATGACAGAGGATGACAAAGGAGGGCACTCTTGTTCCTAGAATGGAGACAGGTGAGCGATGGCTTCTAATTGGGTGCTCCTCCTTTAGCCAGCTCTTTAAGTGCCTCAGAGCAAGGGGAATCAGCATGGAATTTGCAAATACTCTTGCTCTTCCAGCTCTGAGAGCTCCTGTCTAATAATGGGAATCTGTTGCTGTTCTTGGGGACGTCCGTGACCCTGTGCGCTCACGGCAGTTCCTTCTCACTGTGTTTGCAGTCTCGTGCCCACCCAGGGTGCCTGTGTTGGGGACTGGCTGCCGCCCCTGGGCCACCTTGGCCTCTGCTTTCCAGGGATCGTACAGCCTTTCTCTGAGGCCCTTGTTCCAGGAATGCGGGTTCCTTCTGAAGCCGTGAAGAGGGTCACCCAGCCTCCCTTGTGCAGGCCTCCATCCCAAATCCCCTTCCATAAGGACAGGGGCTCTGGGTTTAGGGCCCACCCTTGCCTCAGTGGCTCACCCTCAGCTTGGTCATCTGCAGAGAACCTCTGTCAAACAAGACCTCATGTCGCTCCCAGAAGGAACTCAGTCCCCGGCAGGGACGCAGCTTGTGCAGGGGTGCGGTCGGACAGAGTGTTGCTTCCTTCCAGGGATAAAGAGGGTCGGAAGCCTCACATCAGGCACAGGCTGTCCGACCTGAAGTGAGCTCCAGCAGCAGAGTCAGGGGGCCTGAGTCTGCCCCAGCGCCGCTGCCTGCTGGTTGTGCGACTGGAAAAGTGATTTCACCTCTCCAAGCCCCTTCCCCAGTCTGCGCAAGAAGGGATTCAAGCACCTCCTGCCTCACCAGGTGGTTTGGAGGCCACTGGAGAAGCTGTAGACAAAGGTTGTGGGACATACCTGGTTCTCTCTGGGTTTGGGATGCTGGTCTTTGGCTTATTTGTTTGTTTATCTTGGTAGCACTGGGGATCGTACACTGAGCTATACACTGAGCTCCATCCCCGGCTCTTTTTAGTTTTTGAGACTGAGTCTTGCTCAGGTGCTAAGTTGCTCAGGCTGGGCTCCAACTTGCAGTCCTCCTGCCTCAGGCTCTCAGAGTGCTGGGATTACAGGAATGGCCCACATGCCTGGCTGGTCCTTGGGCTCTTGTCTTGTCCTTGGTGTCCCTGAGCACATGGGGTCCCGGGCTGTCCTCACTCCAGGTCACCCTGGAGCCTCCTGGTTGTGGCAAGGAACCCTTGTCGTGGGGTTTGGGACCTCAGTTCCAGGAGCAGTCTCAGGGCCCGGCCCAGTCAGCCGTGGGCCAGGCAGCTTCCTGTCCTGTTGATCAGGACTGGTTCCCTCCAGGGGTGCTGTCCCCAAGACTGCAGCTTCTCCTGATAGCCAGGAGCCCTTCACTCCCAGCAGTGCTCCTCACTGGCCTGGGGGCTCTTGGTGATTGACTGGGGTGGGGACGCACTGTCCCCAGCAAAGGTCTGAGGTGCTGGGCTGGGCAGGTCTGAATCTGGGTCCCATGAGCCACACCTGGGAGACAAGAAGGGAGGACAAGTTGCTGGGATTCCTGTGAACTCGGTGTCCTGCCCCAGAAGGGGGCTGAGACCAGTGCTAGCTCTGGTGACTCCTGGCTCTGGTGCTGGATGGGGTGACATGGCCTGTTACCATGGTGACCGTGGTTCTTCTCCAGGTTGGAGTGGTGCCCGGGCCTGGTGGAGAAGCCGGCACATCCTGAACGTAAATGAGCGGGTGGCCTCGGCTCCTGCTTTGAGCACTGAGCAGAGCAGAGGCCCAGGGGCCCAGCCTAATACACAGTGGACAGAAAGACATGCCACGGTCCCCAGGTGTCCCCCACAGGCACGGAGGGGTCCTGCTTACACCGAGGGAGCCAAACTGCTTCTGAGCTCCTGTTGCCGTGGCCTGACTTTCTTTCAGGGCCTTGGCAACATCCGGAAGTGTCCGCTTCAGGACTCGCCTGTGCCCCGGTACCTGGGCCAGCTGCAGGGCGGCTCCTCAGTCTGCACAGAGCCTCCCGGAGGGTCCCCGGCCCAGGCCCCCGGCCCTCCAGGCTTTCACTGTGTCCTCCAGGGTCCTGTGGGTGCCACCTGGCTTCTCTGGGTCCCCAGGAACAGTCATGGCTGAAGGAAGCCCAAGAGTGGGGACCCTGTGACTGCCGCAGTGAGCTCAGTGCCCTTCCTCTGCCTCCACTTCCTGGTCCCGAGCTTCCTTTCAGGTAGGAAATCTCAGGGCCACTGCTGCCTGGGGCCCTTGGGTGCCCCGAGGACCATCCTGTAGTACCCTCCGGCCTCCAGCAGTGAGACCCCTCCAAGGACCCTCACGCTCTGCCCGAGCTGTGCCCTGCAATGCTCAGAGTATCTGAAGGACTCCAGACGTGCTGAGGCCGTCCAGCACTGGAGCTGACCTACATGCCAGTGTGCGTCCCACGGCCCCTTCTTCTGCTCCCACCCTGGCTTCCTCGATGGCCTCAGTCCAGGCAGGGCCACAGGGCCACAGGCCAACAAGCGGCCTGTCTCCCGACCGATAGCTTCTGGGTGCAGCCTGGCCTCCTGCCCTGACTTCACGCTGGACGGGCAGGCGTGCTGGGCCCTGCTCCTCTCTATTTGAATTATAAGTCCTCTTATTTGGAATAACAGTGACTTGCATATCGGAGTAGTTCAAGAGGGGGAAATTTAATAAGATGCCAACTGAGTAAATGCCAGTTGCTTTAAAAAAAAGTAATTTAAATTGCTTAGCGGATAAATGTTTGGTAAAAGCACCCTTCCTGCAGCCCACTGCCGTGATGGCTCCGTTCTTTGATGCCGTTACGTGTCCCTGAGTCAGGACCAGCAGCAAGCCATGTGGGGCCCAGGCCGGGCTCCACGTGCTGACAGCGGCAGCCAGGGGCTGGTGGCCACGTCCCGGTCCCTGCAGATGCCTGGTGCTGCGCGGCCTCCGAGGCTGGCTGCCGCCTCAGCACAGGCGGAGGAATCACAGGGCCGTGTTTCCTGGAGCCTTGGTCTCCCCAGCTGCCCGCCCACCTGGCTGGAGCCCCGCAGGGACCCCTGTCCGGCTTCAGCAGCCTCTCGGCCCAGCCCCATCCCTTTTGAGGTCCGGGAATTCAGCCGGCCTCGGTGCAGTGCCCACAGCTGCCACCAGGGGTCACCAGGTCTACAGAGGGCTGGGTGGATGCGGGCTGCGGAGCAAGGGGAAAACAGGTGATGTGGCTAGGACGGAGCCAGCGACTGGACATGGGCAGCTGAGGGGTCCAAGGGTGTGCCAGGGCGCCCGGGGTGCCCGCTGGCCACCTTGGAAAGGCCGCAGCTTCACAGGGCCCAGGCCCAACGCTGGTGCTCTCTCGTGACCGCGGTGGCCTTTGGAGTCATCTCAAGGCTGCTCCAATCCTGTGTGAGCCGCTCTGAGCTCCAGAGAGCTCCTGGTCTGCAAAATGGGAGCAAGGCGCTACGTGGTTGGAAGCATCAGCGAAATCACACACGCGCATGATTAGCACTGGCCTGGCAGCTCCCTCAGTCAGTGTAAGGGTTGTTATTATTATCACCGATGGTTTCCGGGGGACTGTCCTTTCTGTCGCGGTCCCCTCCAAGATGTTTCTCGGCTCCTGCTGGTTTTTAATGTTTCTAATCTCCTGTTGATTATTCCTGGGGTTTCAGCCAAATAAGCACTTCCAATTAAAGCCCTCGCCACAGCTCCAGTTGGGTTGTCATGGAAACGGGAGCAGGATTTTTTTTTTTTACTTCTTCCCGGGAATATGCGTGCACATGTGCGCGTCTTTCCCAGGGTCTCTGCTCCCAAGGCAGGGGGAGGATTCGGCAGGAAGTGGGCGTGGCCTGAGCACGGCGGCCCCTCCTCCCGCAGCCTCGCGGCCCTGGCTGCTTCCTTTGTGTGGGGACATCGTTCCCGGAGGCGTTGTCCTCGCGCATGGCCTTGGGGCCCTGTCCAACCAGGTCAAGGCGCAGAGGCCGCGCTGGGGCTGGGTGGTGGGCAGTGCTGCGGAGTCTCCGGAGGACTGCAGGGGTGTGTGGGTTTTCTGTGTCCATCTCTGGGTGCTTCTGTGACAGCAGGTGGCTTGGGCTGAATCTCACAGGGCTCAGGATTCCGAGCTCAGCTGGGGCCAGGGCTGCTGGAGGCTCAGGAAGGGGCTGTGCTGTGGCCCACGCTGCCCTCTGGATTCCCGGGGCCCAGGGCATCAGCCTCCGCCTATGGAGGGCACTGGAGCTGCGGAGCATGTGGGCGTTGGCAGGGACACCTCAGAGGAAAGGGTCAAAAAAGCTTGAGCAAAGAGAAATATATACGTTGGGAGGAAGGGAAGACGGAAGGGAGAGAGAGACAGGCCCAGCCTCGGATTGCTAAGGGTGGGGCCGGGAAACCCCTGTGCAGCTCTGGGAACCAGGCGGTGGACAGGGGAGAGCTGGCCGTGCCGGCGAGCTGAGTGCCTTTGTCATGCACCCCAAGCTTTTTGAGGATGGAGGCTTTGTTCTGGGGACTCAGCCTTCCCCTGGGCTCCTCGCATGCAGGAGCTGAGTTCTTAGATGCGAAGCAGGGCCTTGGAGGAACACGCCTGCCTGCCTTGGGGCTGAGGTTAGAACCCAGCCCGGGAAGGGACAGTCCCTCCTGGGGGTCAGGTGGCAGCTGGGCAAAGGGTGACCCCCAGCTGTTGTCACCAAGCTTGTCGGTCCAGCAGCAGGCAGCCCCAGGGGCCGACTGTCCCTTCCTGTTGGCTGTGATCCTGTGTTTAGGGATGGTGTCGCATCCGCAGCCGGGGGGGGGGGGCGTCAAGGAGGCCTCGGAGCTCTGAGCTCTGGCTGGTGGTGCCCACTCGGGCTTCCGGTGGGGAATGCGGGGCTCTGCTGCAGCCCCTGCAGGATGGGGAAGAGATGGCAAAGTCTCTCAAAGAGGGGAAGCCCCAGGTGGCCAGTATCTGTGGCTGGGTCACAAACTCCTGCGGACAAGCTGCCCAGAGGTCACAGGGGACCAGCTATTTAATCTCCCACCCTCCCAGATCCACCGGTGCCTGAGGGGCCTGTCCTCCCTCATGTCCCCTCAGGGTGTCTTCCTCTAGCTGATCGCTCATCCCCCTCCCAGCCTGCCTCTTGTGACCTCAGCAGGCCTGGGGCAGCGCAGGGCAGCCCTGCCAGTCCAAATCCGTCCCCGAAGCTCTCAGCCTTGAGCTCCTCCTCACCCCGGGATGGAGGGCTGTGCCTGTGTGTGCAGGGGGTGAGCTGGCACCTGTGCACGTGTGCGCACAAGCGTGTGTGCTGCATGTGATGCCCATGGCCGCAGGTGTTGCATGTGTATATATGCACAGGAGCGTGTGTCAGCGTGTGCACCGTGCATGTGCAAGGACACAAGTGTGTGTGCCGTGTGTGTGTGTGCGCAGTACGTCAAGTTGAAGGCCACCTTGTGAGACTGGGCTTTGGAAACTCCTGGCTGGAGGTGAGGCAGAGCTTCCCAGGAGGGGCTTCCTGGCTCCTGGGCTTCCAGAGGGAGGGAGGGAGGGAGGGAGGACCGGGGCCTGGGTTCCTGCTGGGACCACAGTCCCCAGGCTGCCGCACTGTAAGAGCCCCTGTAAGAGCCATCTCGGACCTCTCCTCCTGGGGCTTGAGAAGCAGCCCCAGATAAGACTTCGCCCAGGACGCCGATTTGGGGGAGGTGGCCTGGGACTCAGGCCTTCAAGCCCCAGCTCCGCGGAGCAAGTGTGCAGAAGCCTGAAACCTTCCTTTGCTTACCTCACAGGCCAGGCCCTCTGCTTCCTCTTCTCTGGGGTTTGCTTCATGAGCCACGTACTTCTCAAACCCCGCCAGGTCCCAGCCTGTGTCTGCACCGTGCTGGGTAAAAGGCAGCAGGCGGGAGCCTTTGGGTTTCTCTCATCTGTGTGAGAAGCCTGGCTTTTAACCCTCCGCAGTCTGCTTCAAAGACGGGTGCTCACTGAATATTTTCCTCCACATTTTGGAGATTTACTTTAAACTTCTTCACAGCGATTCTTTGGCTTTGGAAGTGATGGGTCCGGTTTCTGAATGAGTCGAGAGTCACCGAGTCAGGGGCTTCAACAGCAGGAGGCCGGGCCCTCGGGTTCAGCCAGGATGTGCAGAGCGCCTGCCGCTGCTGGGGATCAGCTGCACTCCCGTGCGGGGAGGACTGGACAGTGGGGACTTATCCAGGCAGCTGTGTCATGGGCTTCCCCTTGCCACACCCAAAAGTCTCAGAGTCACTAGAATCTTGTCCATGACCTTCACTGCGGCTGGAATATCAGGTAGTCTTTAGTGTGTTTTATTTTCTTTTTGGTACTGGGGATCGAACTCAGGACCTTGAGCTTGTGAGGCAGACGAGGTGCCACTGAGCTACATCCCTGGCCCTTTAGGGTGTTTTAAAGCTGTCTCCTCCACACCTCAGGGAAGGGTCGTGAAGCATCAGTGTGACTTTGACAGGTGGCTGCTCCATGTCCAGATAATTTTCTATTCTTTGGCGCATACTTTTCTTCACCTTCTTCTTCTTTCCCTCCTCTTCCTCTTCCTTTGTTTTGCAGTACTGGAGATTGAACTCAGGGATTTCACACTGAGCTACATCCAAGCTTTTTTTTTTTAAATTTTGAGACAGGGTCTCACTCACTTGCCTAGGCTGACCTCAAACTTGGGATCCTCCTACCTCAGTCTCCCAGAATGCTGGGATTGCTGGCGTGCACCACGACACCCAGCTCACCCTTTGTTTTTGCAGACTGAAGGAGGTCCCACTGACTTCCCTTGCTGGGAAACTCATTGGAGTTTTCAGTCTCAGCTCTTCTCTTGCCAGGTGTATTAGTTAGGGTTCTCTAGAGGAACAGAATCAAGAGAAAATCTGTGTCTAATTATGCAGGGGGTTCAGTAGTAGGCTTATGGGATCAGAGGCTGGAGAGTCCACAATGGCCGTCTGCACCCTGGAGAGCTGGAGGAGCCATAGCTGCTCAGCTCAAGAAGATGGAAGCTGCAGAACAAGAGGGACCAAGGGACTCATCAGCAGTCCAAGGTCAGAGGCCTGGAAGCTGTCTGGAGAGTCGCCCTGTGAGTCTGGGTTGCAGGCTGAGGAGACTGGAGGTGGAGGTTCAAAGGCATTGGCAGCAAAGGGCGGATCCACTCAAGCAGACTGGAGCTCTTCAAAATGGACACACTTCCTCCTTTCCCTTTTCATCCCACCCAGGCCGCAAGCCTATTGGTCAGTGCCGCCCACATCTGGGGTGGGTCTTCCCCTCAGTTTGCTGCCTGCATATCAATCTTCCACAGACACATGGGAACTGTGCTTTCCTAATCCGCTAGGCATTTCCTACTCTGGTCAAATTGATATATTGTGATTTTTTAAAAACATTATTTTTATTAGTACGTGTTTTCAGCACATAATGATTGCATTCATTGTGTGGAGTTGTTACATGGATATAATAGGTCTTCTTTTTACATCCCCTTCCCCTCCTCTTCCTCCTTTACTGTCTGCAAAAATATCTATCTCCCTGTTTTCTATTACCTATCTTTTATTTTGCTCAATTTATTTATACTTTGGACTTCTCATATAAGAGAAAACATGCAGTATTTAAGCTTGGGTGTCTGATTTCACTGAGCATTATTTGTTATAGGGCCAGGATGCGCCACACTCTGAATTGAATGGAGTCCTTTATTATAAGCTGCCTGATCGAGAATGCCTCATGCCACAAAATTCTCAACAAAGGAAAAGCAGTTTTCAGGGTCCTTTTATGGGCTCTTCTGTTGGGGGGGGCTCAGGGAGTGGGGGAGCACAGGTGGAACGTCACAGGAGCAGAACTTTGCCAAGTCAGTGGGGGTCAGGGGGAGTTTCACACAGTTTAAAACAAAATATCACACAGGTGCGGGGGTCTTATGCAGGCATCCTGTTTACAAGGCAGTAAAGATAATGTCATTGCAGACTCACACAGGAAGCAACAGTCTGCCATGCATTAACTGAGGGGACTCCCCAGGGGGAAGGGGAAGGCAACCACCCAGAATTACTTGACTTTACACAAATGGAGTCAGGTTGGGTATCACATCTGCGTCCATTTTCTCATAAGTGACTCAAGTTTATTTCTCTTTATGGCAGAGTAGTACTCCATTGTGCATAAGTGCCACATTTTCTTTATCCATTTAGCTGTTGATGAACATATGCTTTCAAGATTTAGCTATTATGATTGTGCTGGTATAAACATGGGTGTGCATGGCTCACTGTAATATGGTATCTAATTCTTTCGGGAAGATACCTAGAAGGGGAATAGCTGGGTCAAATGGAATTTCTAGTTTTAGTTTTTGAGAAGTCTGAGATGACACATCATGATTAAGTGCCACACCAAGACACCACTGCTGGGGCTGTGTTCTGAGGGAATCACCCTCCTGTCCCGTATTGAACTGGGTGGGGCAAGAAAAGAGAGTCATCTCACAGTGCATGACACTCACTCCGTTTCTCCTCCTTCAGAGGCACTTAGGTCCCAGCCTCCTTCCCCTGCAAGTTGCTCCTATGTGTTGGGCCTTGGGCTCCTCAGGGGTCCTCCCCCGGACACTGCTCCTCCTCTTCCTGCTCCCTCCCCTCACCCCTGAGCCCTCTGTGTGGACATTCCGGGCTCCACCTTCTTTCTGCTGCCAGCACTGGCACCTGCCCTGGGTGCTGCCCCTCCCCGCCTTTCAGATCTCGGTGTCCTGCCCCCTTGTTGGAGTCAGCAGCCCCTCTGGGCCGCTATCCTCTGTAGTGTGACTGCTGCATGTCACCCTGATTGTCACTGCCATTGTCCCAACACCACTGAACCTTGCTTCTTCAGCTGCTGGCACAGAGCGGAGCACGAGGGGTGCAGGGGTGGTCTTGCTGAGCGGTGAAGTGGGTTTGCAAGACAGGCAGGATGGTGGGAACCCAGAGCTTCACCTTCTTCCCTCCACTCTCTGCCTTGCCTCTCTTGTTCCTGTGGCACCAGGATGTGGTTACACCCAGTGTGAGGCGGTGCTGACCCATCCTTTGTGTCATTGTCCTTTGAGAGCCAGGAGCAGGGAGTCGAGTCCTTCCTCGGACCTGCCTGTGGCCCCGGTTGGCTGAGTGTCTGTGGTGATGGCCACGGGTGTTTCCTGGAACACACAGGCATGATGGGGTGCGTGGGGGGAGTTGGGGTCCTTTCACCTCCCAAGTCTGCTGGACGTCACTTCCCAGCCACCTTTGCGTGATGGTCTGCGGCATGTGGCATCCACCCACCCTCCATCCAAGTATGCACCAAATGCTACTGAAGACAGATAAAGGACACCGAGCCCCTTTCCCATTCTGGCCGGGGAGCAGCCCCCCAGGTGTCTACTGTCTCCCTGGCTGCTGGATGAACAGACAATGACTCCAGGCCCCTGGGCAGAGAAGGAGCCCTTGGAAGAGAGCCGACCAGGAGCCAGGAGCCTCACCTGCATGCTGCTCCACGAGGAAAGGGGACTTGGGTTTTGTGAAGTCCCTGAAGGCTGGGATTGCTTGTTACAGCAGCGGGTCTGGCCTGACAAGTACACTCTGAAGTCAGGCTTTTCTCCTCCTGGCTCTGTCCTGCGGTTCCTCTGCTTCACCTGGACTCTTCTCCCTCAGCACTGGGACACCAGCTGGCAGGAGCAGCAGGCACTGCTGGTAGCACAGCTGCAGCCCTGGGTGATGGGGCTCCATCCCTGGGCACCCACGTCGTCTCCTGTCTCCTAGGCCTGAGCCGTCCTACTCAGGTCCCTCTGCAGATTTCACCTCAGAGCCCAGGCCTCTGCATGAGCTGGGCCCTCCCCAGGCCTAGGCGGTACCCGAATCTTCATGGAGGCCCGAGGGTGGAGGAAAAGCAGGAATCCCAAGCAGCCTGTTTGGAACCACGGCCATGTAGCAGCATTCTGCGAAGCCACCACTGCCGGAGGCCAAGGGACAGCCAGCTGGCATCCCTGGGGTCTGTCTGAGAGCAGGGAGCATGTGACACTCAGGCAGGGTGTGGGGACCCCTGGCTGTCCTCACTGGCCTGGCCTCTCCTGTGCCTCAAGTCCTTGGTGTCCCTGTCTGAGCTGACTTTCTGGGGTCTGTCCTGAGAGCTGAGGGGACCTGGGGTCCCCATTCCCCCCAGGGACTTGGGCCCTGTGCCTTACACCCTTACCTGCCTGGCTGGGGCGACGTCTCAGGGTCCCGGGGGACAGAGCCTGCCATGCCCTGTCGGCTGTTAGTTTTTGGAACATGGCCCTTGAAGGGGTTTCACCTATGCAGGGACAAGGCATAGAGGCCGAGGTGCTTCCCTCCCCAGGACTTACTCCTCAGGCCGAAGCTAAAGCTCAGGCCCTCCTGGGCTCTGGAATCTTTCCTGATCCAATCTGTCTGACTGGTGGGGGCTTGGAGGAGAACCTTCTGGAACGCTGGTCGTGAGTGGCGGGTGGCACAGGACTTCTGATGTCCCCTGCAGCGTGCTCTGCGGTGTCACCCGGAGGAGGCGACCTGCATGTGAGGAGTGACGTGGGGTTGGGAGGTGTGGACGAGTCTTCCCAGGCACCAGGACAGAGACAGCAGCAGGACGGAGTCGGTGAGTCAGAGAGAGCGCAGCCGTGTCCTGAGGAATTTGAGGACTGCTGGGGCTCCCTCGGGTGGAGCCTGTTTGCACCAAGCCTCTCAGGACAGGCCGGCCCAGCCCCTCCCGGCTGACCTGGGCCCTCAGCTCTGACACAGGCACACCGGTGGTCCAGGCAGGCTGGAGACTGCGGAAGCTGGAGTGGCCTGAGTCCTGCTGTCCCTGGTCCCTGGCTTGGAGCACCACACCCTGAGGAGGCTGCAGAGGGAGTCCTGAGGTAGGGGGCATGCACAGGGGCTGGGATGGAGCTGGGGAGACCCCCACCCCCCATTCGGGGGCACAGCTGGCCAGGGCAGCCACTCCCACGTGGAGACAGCTGCAGCTGTTGATCCCAACCATTTGCTTTTTAAAAATACGGTTTCTCACTCTTCCTGGAGAAGGCCGCAGGGCCCTTAATTATCCAGCACCAAGCCCGGGTGGGTACCCAGTCCCCAGTGAGGACTCTAGCAGCAGGGATGTGGGCAACCTTGAATGCCAGAGAAACACTTCCCGAGGTTCCATTGGAGCCGAGCCTCCTGGGTGGGCACGGCGCAGTCTCTGTGGCCCCGTGGCGGACTCAGGGGGCACGGGCAGAGCTGGGCGGGGAGAGGAACCTTCTAGGCCAGGCCCGAGTACCCGCCTCTTCCGGCCAGGCCTCTCTTCCTCACGGCACGTTTAGCTACAAAGTCCTCAGCGGGGGAAGCCTCTGATAGTATCTGTCCAGCCATTCCCAAACCCTGCCTGTGAGTGCGGGAGACTTAAGGGCCTCTAACCTTACCCAGGAGGCCGCCCGGGGGCAGGGGGTGGAGGGCCGCGCAGTGAGGTGTGGGCGAGCCCCCCTGGTCCTCCCCGTTGCGTTGCGTTGCGTTGTGTAGCCTTCCTGCTTGTTTGGGATTTGCAGCCTTTCCAGCCCCAGGTCCCTGGGCCTCCGCCGGGACAGCGCCACCCAGCGACAGTGGGGAAAAGGTCACTCTCAGAAATGTTTCTGTTTTATTTTCCACCACTTATGTACAGCAATCTACATTTCCAGCTGTTAATGAAAGATTATAGAAGTGTTAAAAAACCCACAAACCTCCACTCTTTGCGCTTGGATTGTTAATTACATTCCCAAGTTCCATTTTCAGGTTTTAATTAATGGCACGGGGCACTCGGCTGGCAGCTCAGTCTGATCTCTCCTGCCCTCCCCGGACTCCCAGGGGTCTCCCGGAACTTGCGCCCATGCTGGGCTTCCCAGCCCCATGGGACACCGGCTTCAGGGCCCCAGAAACCCGGCCCACACCCTGCTTGCCTGCTTTCCCTCTGTGACACCAAGGGGCTGGCTGTAGGTGGCTGCTCCCAGGAAGAGTGGCTCCACCAGGGCATGGGAGATGCCTGGCACACAGCTGGTGAGGTGCTGGGCATCTGCACCAGGCCAGCGCCCTGCCCTGCGCTTTACCCATGGGATCACAACAATCGGATGGTGACAGGATTGCCGGCACCAGCCTTTCCCGTGGGGGAGACAGAGGGCAGAGGAGGGGGAACCCTGGAAAGGGACACTGCCCCAGGGCCCACGGAGGCGTGGAGTAAGTAGAGGTGTGGGGTGACATTGGGGCCATAGGTGCCACAGAGCTGGGGGCCACCTGACCACTGTTCGCGCTTAGTATAGAAGCCAGGCACACAGTGACAAAGACAGGATGACCTCGATCCAAATCTACAACAGCTGAACTCCCAGACGCAGCAGTGAGCACGTGGGGTGGGGCGGGCATGTGTGGGTCAAAGGATGCAAAATTTCAGACAGGAGGGAGGGGGCGGAGGGATCTGTGGTGCAACAATGAATTAACAACAACATGTTATTTCTTGAAAATATACCAAGAGTGCAGACTTCCGGTGTCTGTACAGGAGGAGATAACTCCTCCAGGAGACGAGTATGAGAATTAATTAGTGTGTGTCAGCCCCTCCGCAATGGGTACATGTTTTGAAACCACCTGCTGTACACAATAAATATATACCTTTGTTTGATCAAAATAACAACAACAAAATCAACCAATGCAGGATTCACTGTTTCTAGTGCACGTATCTGTTCTAGCTGGGTTCAGGCCACACCGGCACAGGACCAGGGTGACTTAAGGGAGGCCGGTAGGATGTGAAATGACAGCAGAACTCACCCCACCTCAGTCTGGGCCACATATGTGCCTGGCTTACCCCCCAGCTCGGTCCAAGCAAGCTGAGTTAACCAGTGCCTTGCACTTCAGATTCCCTCCTGGCAAAGCACTACTTGACCCTTGGTTTAGCTACTTCCTAGACTGTTTGCATCTCAAGAAGGCTATGAAATATGTCAAAGCTCAGACAACATCCCCAGGACTGTTTTTTCCTGTTCCCACTTTAGCTCTGCTCCTTTCTGTTGGCCATGCACTCATGCTGGCAGTATGGCTGCTGCTGCTCCAGCCTCCCTCTTCCAACAGGCCTTGTGAAATGACATCTATTGGTGCAGCTTGGATCACATACTCATCCTTGAACCAATCACCATGGCTAGAGAAATGCGATGCTCTGATTGGTCAGATCTGAGTCCCATGTTCACTTTGGACCCAGGATAGGAATGGGCACTTCTCAAAGCGAAAGTGCTGAGTTGGAAGGGTGGTTTCCAGAAGCAATCAGAGAACTGTTATCAAAAGGGATGGGGAAGGGACAAAGCAGACAGAATACGGCAACAGGTATCCAGACAGAACCACAAACTAAGGAAGACCAAAGCCCATGGGATGCGTATGCGGGCATAGTGTGCTCTGGAGTGTACACACACACACACACATGCACTCCCTTCCTGTCTGTCTCTCCTTCAGTCATTGTCCAGCCCGGCCCCCTCCTCCCTGAATTTTCTGACTGGGTCTGTCTTTACAATTTAAATTTAAATACCAGTTTAATCCAATCAAACAGAATTGACTATAGCTAATTTAGAGCTAGAAGTGAAATTTCCAAGTGGCGTTTAATTTAGACTTAATTGCCATGATTTCCAGTGGTCTTGCAGGTATTAATTGTTTAAAGACACTTAATGAAACTTAATCAGTCCGTCAAAACAAACCACAGGCCCAGAACAATTCGTCAACACTGCGGTCGGACTGTGCAGAGGCCAGGTGCAGCCTTGGGGGTGTGTGGTGTGTGCTTCCCCCGGGAAGCCTGGGGGTCCTCTCGAGAACGCTCCACCTCCACCTGTGTTCAGAGCGAGTAGGCTTCAGAGAAGTCTTCCACCGAAGCCTCTGCCCTTGGGGTGCTGGATAACGGTGGGTAGGTGACTCACCCTCTCTGAGTGGGTGTCGTCCATAGCAGGAACGCAGAGGGCTGAGGCAGGTAAAGCCCCTGCCTGCCCTGGTGGGGAGCCCCCTTCCAGGTATTGTTATTCTTGGATCTACAAGAGTCATATTTCCCTCCTGAGGATGGGCCTGTACCTGGCTGAGCTCTGTGTGTGCGAAGACAAACACCCTGTCTCTGCCCGTGGGGCACATGTGAGCAGACAGTGTGGTTCAGGGTTCTGGGCGTGACTTCCTGCACTCTAACGCAAGTGGCTGCATCACTGCCAGGCCCTAGGGCATTGAGGGTGTGCCCAACACCCTGAGTGCCCAGGAGGCCTCCTCTCTGAGTGGAGGGAGTCGGGAGGCTCCCTGGGGTGGTGCTGCTGTCTGTTCTGCAGCTCGAGCCTGCCTGAGCTTGGCTTGCCTGACCCTCTAAGGCTCGGGACACCTGTACCTGTCTCCTGGAGCGGAATGCCTGGCTCTTGCTGGTTTTTTGGTCCCCCTGCCGTGACAACTCAGTCACTTGGTGTGTCCCTGGGGAGCAGGCCTCGGCCATGCCCCACTGAGGTGCTGAGCCTGTATCTTGTCAGGCTCTGGGGAGCGGGAGTCTTTCCTTCATGAAGAGAGAGAGCAGGGCCTGGTGGGGCCTGGGGACAGACAAGCCAGGGGCTGAGCTGGCCTCCTGGAGCCCTGCCCACCCCAGCTATGCCCTGGGCCAGGCAGTGAGGCCACGGAGCTAGGGTTGCTTGGCCAAGACGCAAGCTCTGCTCCCTCCTGGCTGTCCCGGAACCTCTGGGATGTGTGGCTCGCTCTTTAAGGGGAAGAAGTCACAACTGTTGCTGGACATCCAAGAAAGATACTGTCGTTGGCAGCAGCCTGGAGCACCCCCAGGCCCAGGGCTCCCTCCTGCTCGGCTCGCAGCGCTCGGCCCAGCTGCTGCAGCCCCACCTGGGCTTCTGACGCTCCGGCCGGAGAGCTGTGTCTCCAAGGAACGACCCGTGTCCTCTCCACCCCAAGGACACACGCTTCTGCCCAGCTCCCCCTCCAGAGGCCACAGTGGGACCCCTGTGCCCGACCTTCAGGGGCCTGGGACCCGGGGCTTCTTCACTGATCTTTTCCAAGTGTGTCCTGGGTTTGTTTGTGCCCAGGTGGTGGCAGCAGGTGAGCCATGGGACAGAGAGGAAGCTGCTCTGTGGGAGCACATGGCCACGGGGGCACAGCAGCGCTGGCAGCCACGGGGTGCTGGGCCCTCCGCTTCCTGGGGCCTGGCTGCTCCATGCACTCCGATCGCTGTGGTGCCAGGGCAGCCTGTCACTCCATTCTCAGCACCCCGCTGGCCTCCCGGGACCCATTGATCAGTCAGTCTCTGGGCAAGGAGCGAGCATTGGCAGAGCCCGCAGTAACTTTGGCAGAGTTATCTCTTGGTGGAGAGGCCGGGGACTGGGGGGCACCACAGGGCCAATTCCGAAGCCTAATTGGGTGATTTACAAGTCCAGGTCAGGGGCTGGCAGCTCTGCCCTCAGGGAGCCTGGGCGGTTAGGAAATGGACAGGTGGACACAGCGAAGGCGGGTCCTTCTGGGATGCAGTGTGGGATAAGGGGGTAGGACACACATCACCATGGCAACCATGGAAGGACCTTTGGGCCTCTGTACCCCAGACACGGGCTGTGGGGCAAGGGGCGACTTAGGTTCTGTTCAGCTCTGAGGTTCTCAGTCTCCCTCCTGCTCCCTCAGGACTCTTTAAATGTGCCTTGGGGAGCGTGATTTATCACAGAGCTCTCCAGGTCCTGTTGGGACTGCTTGCTTGTGTAAATGCCCAGTGGATTTGGCTGCAGACGTCTCAGACTGAGGGGTGTTGTGCCCCTTCTGGAGGGAGCGCTGCCTGCAGTGACTTGCACTGCAAGAGGAAGCCCTAGCCGGGTGTCGTGCTGCAGGCCTGTCATCAAAGCACTCTGGGAGGCTGAGGCAGGAGGATTGCAAATTTGAGCCCAGCCCGATAACTTAGCAACCTAGCAAAGACCTTGTGTCGAAAAAAAAAAAAAAAAGACTGGGGGTGTCACTCAGTGTGAAGGACCTGGGTTCAAAGTTTAGAGAGAGGGAGGGAGGGAGAGAGAGAGAGAGAGAGCTGGGTTTTGGGGAGGCTGTTCCTGTCTGCTACACGAACAGTGAAGCATTCAGATGTTTCCAGGTGTGGCCTCAGATGGTGGCTACAGGAGGCGAGAGGGTCCAAAGAAAGGATGCAGGTGTCTGAGTTCTCCCCGGGCCAAGGTGGGGTGGCTGGGTAGCAGCTCCCTTGACCATGTAAGGTCGGTCACAGCACAATTGTCAGGAGAGGAGAAGGAAAACAAAGCCCAATCAGATGATGCCCGCTGGCTCCCTTGCTCCCTGGCCTCGACAGGACTCGGGGAGCGGGGCCCAGGCTGCCCCCTGGTGTTGTCCTGTGGGCTTTGGAGCCGAGTTCTCCAACCTGCTGTCTTCCTGCTTTGAAACTGCTGATGGCAGAGCACATCACATGTGGGGCGGGACGCACTTCCTTCCCTCGTTCTCTTGGGGGAAGAGTCACCAAGGAAGCCCAGCTCTACCCTGCGCCACCTGCTGCCCTTCCGGGGGAGGCATCCCCGCTTTTCAGGGAGCCTGGTCTCCAGCACTGGGGACAGGCAGGTGGCTCTGAGCTACCCAGGAGCACAGCCCTCGTCTGGAGGGAGAGATGGCCTGCTGCTGTGTGGCTGCCTCCCCTGCTGCGTTATGAGCAGATGCTGCCCCCAGGGTTCCGGAAGCAGCAGCTTTGCCCTGTGTGCAGGGAGGGCAGGCATAAGCCAATGGGACTCAGGCCGGTGGGAGCGCCTGGCCCCTGGGTGCCTCCAGAGCTGTGAGGCTCTCACCCTGAGCCTTGCAGGGAGGCTGGTCCCAGGCAGGTTGCACCAGGCTCCTGGCGGGAGGGGCCCTGAAGTCCAGCCTGCATTTGCTCGCCCAGCTCCGTGCTGGTCTGCCTGGAAGAAGGAACAACTTCTTTGCACAAAAGCCTCTGCAAATCCTAGTGGTGGCACAGTGACCTCCCTGGGCTGACTTCAGAGAAGGTGTGAGTGAATTGCGTCATTTATTTTCTGTATTTCGAGGCTTTGGCCTCTCTTAATTCAGCCAGTTCCTAGAGACAGCCAAGAGGAGCCTCTCAGAGCAGACTGGCCAGTCCAGTCCCACCCCTAACCTCCTCCATGAGGCTCTCCCGCTGGGGCAGAAGGGGGTCCGCCTCCACCTGCCCCATCACCACAGCCGGGGACAAGCAGCCATCCACAGGTTCTGCCTGGAGCTGGTGGATTCATCCACTTCAGCCAGCCTCAGCCTGCCAATGACTCTCTTGCCCCACCGGCCCTTTCTGGGGAAACCATAGAGCAGGCAGCTTTGTCTCCGTTCTCTGATGCTGCCCGTGTGGCCCTGTGTGCTGCTCTGTTTCCCATTTCTGGGTAGCCGTTTCTTTAACAAATTTTTTCCTCAGCAGTGGTCACTTCCATGTCTGTGTGCCAATCACATCAGGTTAAACAAGTCCCTGATCCCCTTAGTGCATGTTGTCAGAGGTCCCTGAGTAAGGACACAGTGGAGACCTCATTCCGAAGAGCGTTAGCCACCAGGTGCTATCAGGCCTGGTCAGCCCAAGACAGGCCCTGTGGGGGTCCTGAGGACCAGTCAGCTCTGCAGGGAAGGTTTCCTTGGCTGGTAGGGGCTGTGGAAGGTGGGGTGGGGTAAATGAGAGGGAGTGAGCAAGGGACAGACCTGGCTATAATCCTGACCAGCCACTCAGCTGGTGGGTAACCTTGGGCCAGCTGATTCAACGTCACACATCCTCAGAGTTAGATCTAGGATGTCCCCAAAGCCTTGTGTGTTCAGTGGTGAGGGTTTTGGAAGGTGATCGGGTCATGGGGGCCTTATTCTCATCAGTGGGTAAGCCTACCCATGGGTCTATAGCTAAGTGGGCTGTTAGGAGGTGGGGACCTGGATGGAATAGATGCGTCACTGGAGATGGTGACCTGGCAGGACGTGTTTTCCTCTCCAGCTCTTCCCTTCTCTTGCTGCTTCCTGGGCATCTGTGAACAGCTGTCCTCCACCCAAGCCCTTCCACCATGTTTCTGTCTTGGTCCAGCTGACCATGGACTGAAATATGGAAATATGAGCCAAGATTAACCTCTTTTCCTTTAAGTTGTGGGTGTTGTGTATTTTATCACATAGATGAGAAAGTGATTAACACAAACTTTGGTACCAGAGAAGTTGGGTTGCTGCTGTGACTACACCTAACCATGCAATTTACAAGCCTCTCGGTCTGGCTCATGGGAGGATATGGAAAGTTTTGCAGATGCTGGTTAAAGAAATCCTAGAATGCTACAAGTTGAGCTTGATGGGAGATTCTAGTCAGAGCCCAGTAAAAGGAAGGGAAGATTCAGGAATTTCAGTTGGGAACAGGGACTCCATTGGGGTGATCAGACCTCTAGTCACCTGACCAAGGATGCGGCGGCAGAATAATAAAAGACAAGACAAGATTTTTACCTCATAAACGGGGGTGCCCAGGACAATCAGGGTCTTCTCAGGCTAAGACGCTGTCTCCTGGAGCTTGCCACTGTTTATTGAACATACAGCTTCTTGAAGGGGTAAGAGGCAGTACAAGGAACAGTGAAGTGGAGAGCAGAGATGTGAGCAGGATCCTAGCAACAAGGGCATGAAACTTTCTAGCAGGAACAACTCATAGATTAATGGGAAATTTGTTTCTTCTTATGGATTAATTTTTGCCTCTGTAGAAATTTTCTGTACCAGTCTTGCTGCCCTTAGCTGCACTATTGTCTTGTCATCCAAGACATCACAGTGTCATGAATCCTTGAGAACTCTGCCATAACCAGTGGTGTGGGGAGTTGTTCCTTTCCCACATACCGACTGGTGGCTCTTCAGGCAGGCATCGTGGGCTGATAGGCAGACTGAGACTTTTAATGTGAAAAGTCAATTTACGAATTTGTAGCTTGCTCAGGGTGGTCTCAATCAGCAGTTGGGCCAGAAACTACATGTATTATATTCTGGAAGAAAATTTGTCTAAGGTTTGCTCATATCCTGAGAATTTATGGGAGACTGAGATTAAGGGTGGTAGACTAATTGATCTGGTGAGGAAATTTCAAGACAGTCTAATGTTCAGGCTGTGGGATGGGTACTGTTGGATTCTAATCAGATTTACAGTGAGAATCAGAAACAAACACCACAGCTGAATGATTTAAAAAGTTTCACCAGAAGGGAAGTACCTGCAAATTGAGGCAAAGGATGGCTTGATTGCAGAAGATGTTAGCATTAAAAAGGAGTCAGGTACTTCGCATCAAGACAATAGTAAAGATGGCTTGAGAGCATCTCAAGAATCAGCAAGACCCCACCCTTCTCTGGCTCAAGGGTGTAAAAAGGTAGAGGTTAACTCCTTAAAAAGACTTTGCTTTGAGAAGAGAGCCCCCAGGGTGCCCTACTCAAGAAGGGCCAGCTAGGAAATGGGTTCTTTGGGATTCACTTCACAGTGTTTAGCCGTCTAGGCACTTGGAGGCCTCTGCAGCCATGATCCAAGGAAGCCTGGCTACTGCTCCAGGTGTAGACCTTGGTGACATCCATGGGGTACTGGTTCTACAGACATGCAGAATGCAAGAGTTGTGGGGACAGGAAGGCTTCCACCTAGATTTCAGAAGAAGGTCTGAGAGGCCAGGGAGTGTAGCTCTGAGAAGGCAGTGCATGAAGCTGTGAGAGTGAAGCAGAAAGTATAGTGGAGACCGAAGGAATGTGGAGAAGCCAGGATCATGGGACCTCTCCTGAGGAATGTTGCAGGCAGTGAACAAAGCCACTCTGAGAGGCCATGAGAGCTGCAACCAGCAATGCCACAGTGCTGGGGCTGCCCAAGCCCTTCCAAGCTCTCATCTTGCCACAAACTGGCCTGGATGCTGGGTACGGAGCTACAGGATTTAATGTTTGCCCTGCTGGGTTTTGATCTTGCTTTGGTCCCCTTCCTTTCTATCCCCCATTCCTTCTTTTTGGAATGGGGATATTTAACCTGTGCCATTGTACATCACAGTGTTTAACTTTCTTTTTTATTTGTATAGGGGCTTACAGCTGAGAGTTTGCCTTGAGTCTCAGAGAAGATTTTGGACTTGGACTTTTAGCAATCCTGAAACTGTTAAAATTCTGGTGACTCTTAGAGATGGGCTAAATTTGTTTTGAATAATTAGGTGTACATGAGTCTTTTGGGGGTCAGGGGTGGAGTACTCTGGTTAGAACTAGAAAGTCCTCCAAATCCACAGATTCAGAGATGGAATTTTTGGAAGGTGATTGGATCAGGGCCATTATACATCTTAGTGGATGAATCCACCTATGAATCCACAGCTAAGTGAGTTGTTAGGAGATGGGTTCTGGTTGGAAGAGGCAGTTCACTGGAGGTGTGACCTGGAAGGGTGTATTTCCCTTCTCAGCTCCTCATTTCTCTTGTTGTTTCCTCACTGCCATGATGTGAGCGGCTTTCCTCCACCCAGACTCTTGTGCCACGCCATTTCTGCCCTGGAGCCAGCTGATCATGGTCTGAGTCAAGACAAATCTCTCTTCCTTTAAGTTGTAAGCATTGGGTGTTTTGTTCTGGGGCAAAAAAGTGACTAAGACACTCAGTTTCCTACTGTGACACTGGGGACAAAATCTCCACAGATCCCTGAAAGCACCAGACATGCTTTTCTCTGGTTGGAAATAACAAACCCCCAAAGCTTCATGTCCTGGTCCCCAGAACAGGCGAAGGTTCATCGTCTGGCCAAGAGCAATGTGCAGGTGTGATCTTGTGATGGGAGGATATGCTGGGTTTTAGATCGGATGATGCAGCTACAAAGACTGCATGTGCCCTGCCTCATGGGACAGACAAGGACTCCTGACTCAAGAGCTATAGCTTCTGGACCCCCAACATATAGAGTCAGTCTGTCCTATGGCATCCATGCTGGACCTATGCAGCCATCTCCAGCTGGTTGCTGTGCACGTGATGGAAGGGGGACAAGCATGGTGGGCCACAGTGGCACTAGTGACATGGGTCATATAGATGCTCAAGATGATCCCTAGTTGGAGGCCAGTGCCCACTGCTTATCTCCCTTTAGCTGGCCGGCTGCCTTCCCATCTGACAAAGATCAGCGTGTCTGTCCCTCCAGTGTATGTGGTCTTCCCATGTGTCTGGGCCATGATTCCCCTGCCACAGGTTGGATTGGTGTGAATGGTGGCCAGCCCTGAGCCAGGGGAATGAGTGAAAATGCTCCATCAGGAGCTCTCCCTACCCAAGCGGTTCCGCAAGGCTCGGCTTAGAGATTCTTTGTTGCATTGATCCAGGTCCTGGCTCTTGAGGGCTCAAATATCATTTCCATTTGTCTAACTCTAAAAGGCAGCTGTAAAACATCATCAAGAGTGGCCATGCATGGCGAGGGCACTGAGGTAAATCCAGGGAGGGAGTGTGACAAGAGGCCAAGGCACGAATGCATTTCCAGGAAGCTCAGCCCTTCACCACAGGTGCTCGTGGTGCCAGCTCTTTAGCCCCGGAGATGACTGGTGGTGTCTGAGCAGCAAGGCTCAACCCCAGCCCTTAGTAAAAGCAGAGCCATGAGCACATGCACACACCAAACATGCACAATCCTTCTTCTCTCTCACTGACTCCTTCTGGGTGGAACCATTACCTCCTCTATGCAGCTGGAGGAGCCAGGACACAAGGACCACCAGAAAGCCAACCAAAGTCACTGAGATTTGTCTAGACTCGACCCTACCCTCCTGGCTGGGCCCTAGCAGCCCACCTCCTCTGCAGTGTGGTGGGGCCAGCTGGATAGGAAGGAAGTCGGGGCTCTGTTGGAGCCAGGGCCCAGGTTCGAAGTGGTGACCCTGGAGGTCCAACCGCCTGATCATGGGTCTTCCTGGGAGAGGGAACAAGGCTGTCCCATGGGGAAGGGAAGGTGGCAGCAACATGAGGACATGGGAACCAGCCTCTGAGTTGTGCCTAAAGGGCCTCTTGTTGGGTCCTGGCCTTGCCTGCCCATGTGACAGGGCCTTGCTCCCTAAAGGTGATATTTTGGGGCCAGTGATGCAGGTGGGGGAGCAAGGTGGAGCCCTGTCCCCTACAGCTGGCCCTGGGTCTTCCCAGCAGCCTGGTTCACAAAGAAAGAGCAGGATGGGGCTTGGGTGACGAGGACTGGGGTGAGAGGGGCAGCAGGTAACAGAAGCTCTGATCACTTGCTGTCAGCCTAGACCTCAGCCTCAGCCTGGAGGCTTTGGACACTGGCAGCAGCAGGAAGTCACCAGCTGGGGACATTTGGGGGCTCCTTCATTACTCTTTGGGGACATGAACAGTGTCCCCAACCCCCAGAGCCGCCACATCCATGTGAGCCCTGTCTTGTGCCCGGGATGCTGTCACGTGCTGGCCCACACTAACCCTTCTGGACCATTGGCTTGACCTATGCCATGACCTTGACCTCAGTTTCCCTGGTTGTGAGGGAGGAGGCTGCCCAAGATGACACTGAGGACTGTCCTTGCTGCCGGAGCCGGGATCGGTGAGTGGCGGCCCGGAGAGCGTGACGCAGTGCCCTCTCGGCGGAGATGGCTGACACTTATCTGATGATGGGTTCCTTTTCTCCCCACTGCGTCTGGCGATGATGACGGAGCATCCAGGAGTGCCAGAGCCATTTTCCTTTTATTTTATTTCTTCCTGAAGTTCAATACTCTCCAAAGTACCTTGGCATGGTAATGCTATTTTCCTGGCAGGGACGCATTTATTGGAACTGTCACTCAGCCCCAAGCTGCTCTGTCTCGGCCGCAGCGGTGCTGCTGGAGTGATGCGTCCGTCTGTAATTTAAAGGCTGATAGACCCAAACTGCCTGCGCGGACCTTGCCGGTGGCACAAGTTAAGGACAAGTTCTCTGCAAATTGGTTACCTAGTAGGTTTGTGACCCTAAGTGACTGAGTTTTCTCTCCTGGCTGATTTCCCTGCGGGGCCGGCTGGCTGACTTGTGCCCCACCCTGGATTTTCCTTGCCAGTCTGGGCTGCTCCGGGAGGGGGCTTGGGGTGTGACCCAGCCTGCCATGCAGTGATTGAAAACAAGGGGTCGAGGCCCTGGGAGAGAGGTCAGGGCAGTGGCTGTGACCCAGCGAAGCCACACAGCAGCCAGCAGGAGGGTCATAGGTCCGCAAAGCAGGAGGGCCTGAGTTTGTCCCTCTCTGTGGTGGCACAGTCAGGGTGGGGAATGGGAACACTGCTGGCCACGAGCCCCATGCTGTGTGCTCAGCTCACTGGCTGCTTCTCTGGGTTCCAGACCTGGGTGGGTGCTGCCCGCCCCCATGTGGAGGTGCCCTTGCTCCCCGAGTCCTGGGGCTGGGCCTGCCAGAAACAGGGGAGTTTCTGCAGTGAGCGCCTTCTACCTTGGAGAGGCCCTGTGTGATCACTCATCCCCTTGGAATGGGTAGAAATCCACTTCAGGAGAACCTGCTGAGAAACTTGCTGATGGCCAAGGAAGAGGATTTCTGCTGAAAATACCTGGCTGTGTGCAGGGGAGGTCAGCCACAGGGGGGTTGGAAAATATTCGAAATGGTTTGCTTTTCTAAGTAGACTAACACGGAAGGTCTTCTGAACTGGCTGCAAATCCCTGAGAGCCTTTTGAGGATCTGCTGCTTTTCCTTCTTTCTTCTCCTAAGCCCGCCTCTGCAGCCGGTACCGCCCTCCCCCAGGTTTCCCTGTCACGCTGCGGCTGGGGGCAGCAGGAACACAGCTCCAGAAGGAACTGTGGAAATGATGGGAACCAGTGGGACCCAGGCCTTGTGCTCCCAGCTGGTTCCTGCAGCCCAGCTCTGTCCTCTGCCTCTCTGTGTGTTGCCTTTGTCCCTTTAGAGCCACTGGTCAGGGACGCAGGGTGCACTGGGCTCTGGACCTTGTTCTTAGTGATCTGTCACCCAGAGACATGCAGCTGTCTATCCCAGGCTGCAGGGAGAACAGTCTCAGGGCAGGCCTCTCATCGGCTCCACGCACGTCATCCGCCAGCCACTCCAACCAATCAGTGTGGCCCTGAGAGTGCCAGTCCCATGACTGACAGCTGCCTAGAGTCACATGGCTGCACGCAGGAAGTGAAGACAGGGCCACAGGAAGGCCCAGGGAGGGTCCCCCTTGGGCGTGGGACGCTCTCTGCACATCTCCTACAGTATTTCTCTTCGGGCTTTTCTCTGAAGTGAAGAAATGGAAGCTCTTGGTCAGAGATCCCTCCAAAGCCGGTACCCAGGGACTGTGACATTCAGAGAGCTGCCCCAGGCTCTCTGCTCACCTCAGCTCCACTGGAGAGAATTACTGCAGCCCTAATTGGCTTTTCCCCGTGTTCACAGAGACTCCAGGGTTTTTATTTCAGCTCCCTCCTGTCTGAGGGAGGATGATTAGTTGGTAGAGCAACATCCTAATGTTTTGGCTGGAACCCAAGGCACTTGGGAGCGTGTTCGGCCTCATCAGATCCGCGTGGGCCCACACATCTCGCAGCTGCCCTGCTGTGGGGAAGATTAGGGGAAGCAGAGGATCAGAGGGCTGGCATCAGGGCACCTCCACTCCCTGAGCTCCAGGCTGGAGTGGGGGAGAAGGGGAGGGACCAATGCCCTTGCATCCCATCCCAGGCTTTCCCAGGAGGGTCTGGGCTGGAGCTAGGGCTGGGCCTCTGCTTCCTGAGAGGCCCTGAGGTAGACAGGGGCAGGGGAGCAACAGAGCCCACCTTTGTGTGGGCAACGTGGGGACCAGGGCAGGCTGGGGAAGGCTGAGCTGCAGAGCCCACCCTTCATGTGAGCCCTTTTCCCATCTCCCTCCAGAGTTGATTAATCAAGTTTTAGGTTTTAATAAGTCAGTAGGTCCAGATGTTTCCATTGTATGTTACAAATGTTAATTATCTTCTAATTACTTATTAGCCAGGGCCGCGCTGGCACCGAGCGCCCCAGACTCCCAGCCAAAGGAGTCCAGAGCTTCAGGAAGGAGTAGATTAAGTAACAACGTCTTCTGGCGGCGGCTTTCAGAGATTCTTCACAGCCCAAAGGGTGCTTTGCCATAGTTATTACTTTTGGAGGGGAGAAGCCCCGGTGGCCCCCACACTGGGGACTGGGACAGTTAAGTGTTTGGAGCTTGGGGGGCAGCCTGACCGCGACTGCGTTGACTGGCTTCACTGAGCGGCTTCTGTGCTCTGCAAGTGAGCAGACTGAGGTGCAGGGCCCGGTTCTGCCAGGAGAGGGCAGGCTTCGCACCCGCCTGACCAGCAGCTTTCTTTTCTCCAGAGGCTTGGGACTCAGGGTCAGGACCAGGAGGGAGGGGCGACCAGAGCGAGTCCCTGCTGAGCACTCACCCCTCCAGGTGCTCACAGGTGCTCAGGACGGGTGGGGTGGCTCTGCGCCTTGCGTTCAGGCCCGGATCTGGGCTCTGACAGCCGGCCATGTCCCCGGTACTTTGGTCCATCTAGTGCCAGTGGCTGTCCACCTCTCGGATCAGAAGAGCAGCACTTGCCTTGGGGGTGCCGTGGGAGCAGCCTCCTGCTCCTGCAGCCCCCTCCTCCTGCTCCCCTTGCTCGATTGGTCTGGCTGGCAGGTTCTGTGGATGGTCATCTTTCATGGAAGGCCCTGCCTGACTGCTCCCGGGAGATTTGCTCCAGACCCCACTGCAACAAACTCTTCTGGCTTCCTCCTGTGTGATCCTTTCTTATTCCCGAGGATTAAAAGTAGACAGTGAGAAAACTAAAACAGATGGATGTAGTCATCAGTCAGGGAAGTTTGTGGGAGTTTGATAGAAAATGATGACCTGTCTTTTCCTGGTTTTGAGGTGCATTGATCTTTGGGCTCCATGGAGCGTGATGCATCCATTCCTCCACTGGTGTTGCTGGATGCACGTATGTGCATCTGGTGCAGTGTGCAGACTCCTGCAGTGTCTGGTGGCTCCCTGTGTGTTTATTCATTCATTCATCTGTTCATCTACCTATGCGTACTCATTCATCCTTTATGCAGTTGTCCATCCATCATTTACCCACCCATCCTCCATCCATCCATCCATCCATCCATCCATCTCTCTATCCACCCATCTGCCTATCTTTACTTCTTCCCAGAAAACACTCATTGAGCACCAGCCAGCCAGTGGACCAAGGTACATAGAATGTAAGCTGTAGAAAGCAGGGGTGATGTGGGGTACCCTGCTGGATCACTTTGCTAGGACTATTGTCACAGTTCCACAAACCCAGTGGCTTCAACAATAGAGCTTGATTGTCTCCCAGTTCGGAAGGCCACAAGTCTGGGATGCAGGTGCTGCCCAGGTCCTACTCCCTCTGAAGGTGCTGAGGAAGCGTCAGCTCCAGTCTCCGTCCAGCTTCCTTGGTTTGTGGCAGCATCATCCCAGCCTTCCTGTGACATTGTGTGTATGTGTGTGTGTGTGTTCAAATCTTCTTTAAAGGCCACCATTCATTTTGGGAGGGGCCACCGTTCCTTCTTTACATCTGCAAAGACTCCATTTCTAAACAAGGTCACATTCTGTGGTCCTGGGGGCTAGAACTTCAAAGTATAGTTTTTGGGGTCCTCATTCAACCCATAACACCTGCTGTGTTTGTCTCCCCCACAAACTTTGCTGGCCTGCTCCAGGGCAGGCTGAAGAGCAACCTGTCTACAAAGAACTAGGCCCTATTCTGGCTCAGGTCTTTACTCTGAGCACCAAGTCCTGGCCATGTCAGCCAACCAGTGCTATCTGTCACCTGCCTCTGAGAGCCATTAGAAGAAGATTTCAGTAAATTCACTGAATCACCTTGGCTTGGTGTGGAGAGCCAGGGGCAAACATTTCCCCACTTGAAGTATTCCAGGGAGGTAGGATGAGGTGAATGACAGGGTCATAGTGTATATCCACTAGACAAGATTTCGTTCAGCAGCCTTTAGTTGGACACTTCTCAGCAACAGTGTCTGAATAAGATATTTGAAGTCTCTCTTATTTTTTATGTAGCAGTGGTTTGGAGATGGGTGGCTGTAGGAAGCTTTTAGGGACCAATATTCCAATATGCCCTCATCCTCATTGTCCAGTGGAGCCATGGGAACACCAGCCATCCCATCAGTGTCCCCAATCAGGAGCTCTCCCTGGGGAGAGGCTTCCTGGAAATACCACACCATACTTTGCTCAAATCTCATTGGCTGGCACTGAATCACATGACCATACTTAGTGCAAAGGAGCCTGGGATATGTAGTCTTTTAGCTGGGCTCATCATTGTCCAACTGGAAAGTAGGTTCTGTTTCCAAGGGAGATAAGCATGGTAGGCAAGGAATTGGGAGTCTTCACATTTGCAAAGATCTTGTCTGACCACCTCTCATGCTGGGAGCCTGACTGGATTCAGGTTATGCAGCGTCCTGGAGCCATAGCACTTGGAATGAGCCGTATTCAAGGGTTTGTTTTCACTCATGTAGGAGACTCGAGTTGCTAAGTGGTGGACTCAGCTTCCAAGAGGCTTCCAGGGATCTGGGACAGAGCTGCTTCTCGCCCCAGTGCTCTTCTCCACTGTTCTCTTGCATGGCTCAGTCTCCTGTGGAGTCACTGGATTGCATGTTGGGTAAAATACTGCAGAAGTCCCATCATACCTCTGGTTCTTTTGCATTTTTAGCCACTCAGTAGTCTTATTATTGTTTCAAGTCATGTGTTCAGTTGAGTGCAACACCAAGCCCCTGATATTTGTTCCATGCCAGTGTCTCTGTCCTCCAGCCCCATCGGTGGGTGCTGGATGGGGCCTTCTGCTGTCTGTCCCCTACAGGGTCCAGACCCTCACCTCCCTCTCAATCCCAAGGCAACTGGTCCTCCTGGGTTAGAGGACAGAGGAAGGCGGCAGGGAAGGTCACAGGCACTGAGCACTTGGGAGGCTTCCTGCGAGTTTCCCATCCCTGTCCCTGAAGCTGGATGACAGAGGCCAGCTTCTCCTGGGTGGCTGTGGTTCCATGTTGGCTCTAGGGCACCCAGTTGTCCATTTCCCTCAGACATTTGGGGGTCCTGATCTCTCACCCCTCCAAGTATGCCTCCCAGTGAGAATCTCATTAATGTGGCCAGGTAATTATCCTCACCACCCTGTCCCCCCTCCCCAGGAGATCCACAGCATGGCCCTGATTGGTGGCAGGGACATTGTCCCCTCCAGTCCTGTCCTTCAGCTGTCCGCACTAGCACTGGCTGCAGCCTTGGTGAGCTGGCTCTGCAGTCTATGTCCTGTGAACTCTTGGGGACACACATCACACCCTTCAGGGCTCTCCCCTGAGCTCTTCTACCTTCCGAGGTGGTGCAGGGCCCCTATTCATTTCTCAAAAGTGGTGGGGGATGGCAGGCTTACAGCCTCTTTCTAAAGAAACCAACCTGCCAATTTCCTGCCACCTTCTTGGACTCGTCAATTTCTGTCCCTGGTGCCCTTGACTTGGCTGTGGGACAGACTGGAAAACTCATTTGGAGTAATCCATAGGGGCTTGGCACTTTGCTGTGGACAGTGGGGGTCACCATGGGCGTCGCTGGCCCTCAGGAGAAACGGAGTCCGGTGACTACTGTGGGATCTAGGAATTGCCTGAGAAATGTCTAAAAGGCACAGGTTACTAGGCATGACCACCAGGAACTAGGCTTCCAGAGGAGCCTGGATTTTAACCAGCACCTGAGGCTGGAGGTCCTTCAAGGACTTCGGGCTGTCACTGGGGAAGAACATGCACTGCACCCCCTCAGAACCCCACCCGAGTGCCCGGAGCCCTGCAGGCCAAGACATCCCCTCACCCAGCTCACTGCCTTTCCGTCTGCCTCCATGGGCATTCCTTGTCCCGCAGCCCACCAGTCTATTGAAATGCCTCTAATGCGGCAGCGTTATCTGAGGGAGACATGCACGCTTTCGTCACTAGATTTCCAAGAAATTTTATGAAAGGCTGATTTTCTTTGGAAGAGCCGGCTCCTCGAGGTGGCAGAATGGAATTGCTTTGGAACTGATATTCTCAAGGACAGTGACAGCCCCCTCCTGTTTCGCTGTTCACAGATGTTTATGGTCCTTCTTGGCCATAACAAGGCTGTGGGCTCCGCGTTTTCCAAAGCACAACATAAAAGAGGTTTTGTAGAAAATATTTAACCCTCCTTAGTACCTTGATGATCCCAGTGACATTTGCAATCGCCTGTGTGGCCTTAAAACAGGTGGCCAGATGAACTCAAGGGTAGAACACACGCCCTGTGACCCCAGAGGACCCCACTCCTCAGGAGCTCAGCCTCCTCCTCCTGTCTACCTCCTAGAAGCCCCACACTCCAGCCAGGTCCTACAGGGTCTTAGATCCCCTCTGTCTGGGTTGTGCCTGTCGTCCTATAGCTGTGTCTTTTCCAGAACCTAGTTTATTTTTATCCTCCTCATCAATCTTGAATACCCTCTCTGGGCTCCATCTGTACAGTTTTATAACACATTCACATTGTGCACCTGGAGCTGGGCAGAAAGACTTAAGAGATGGTGATTCCCAGTTCAAGTCCAGGTCTACCCATGGAGTATAACTCTGCCTTGAAGAGGAAGGAATTTCTGACACGTACCACAACATGCAGGAAACTTGGACCTGTGAAGATCATGAAATAAGCCAGACACAAGGGACAAGGCTGCAGCATTTGTATATCATGTGTTTCAGTTATTTTCTTTTTTTGTGGGAAAAAATACCTGACATCCACAATTTAAGGAAAGAGAGATTTATTTTGACTCACAGTGTGTAGAGGTTTGAGTCCATAGTTGGCTGGCTCCAAAGTAGGGTGACATGGCAGAGGGGCATGGCAGAGGGTATGGTAGAGAGGAAACAGTCCATGGCATGCTGGCAGGAAGCAGAGAGTGAGATCAAGGGGAGGGGTGAGGGGAAGAGCCTGCCAAGGCACGCCCCTAATGACCCACCTTCTCTGACCAGTCTCCACCTCCCAATGTAACATTTAGCTATAAACTCATCAGTGGACTCATCCCCCATGGTCCAATCACCTCCCCAAGGCCCCACCTATGAGCATATGAGGATTTGGGGGGATATCTAGATAGAAACCATAACATCAAACTGTGATTCTCCTTACATGAAGAACCTAGAGTGGTCAAATCCTTAGACTCAAGAAGTGGGCTGTTAGTTGCTGAGCTTGGGAGAGGGAGGAACAGGAGTTATTATTTAATAAGGACAGTTTCTATTTTGCGAACAAAAACTATTCTGAGATAGGTGGTGATGATGGTTCATTAATAATGTGAAAGTACTGACTGTCACTGAACTGTACACTTACAAATGGTTAGGATGGTTAATTTTATGTTATATATGCCATGCAGTTAAAAATGAACTAAAATATTTTTTAAGAAAAGAAAAAAGAATTCAGATCTGTCTCCTTCTAGGAACTGCAAGCACAGGGAATCTCTAAGGCTCCATATTCTCATCTGGAAAGCAAGGGCATTGATGTAAGTCAAGTCTGACAGGAGGGTTACGAGGGACAATGAGACACAGTGACAATGTGTGAATGGTAACTCACTGCACAAATAGAAGACATTATTGAGAACTTGTTTGCTTTTTTACTGTAGGGATTTGGAAGTTCTTTATCAGATATGTGGTTTGCAAATATTTTCTCTCACCCTGTAGCTTGGCTTTTAATCCCCTTGAAGGATTTTTCACAGAGGATGAGTTTTTAATTTTGATGAAGCCCAATTTATTGTTTTTTTCTCTTTACATATAGTCCTATTGATACTCACTTGAAGAGCTTTCTGCCTAGCCTTAGATGGTGGGGATGTTCTATTTTTTCCTAGAGATTTTATAGTTTTACATTTTAATTTTTGTTTTTGATTCAGTTTGAGTTAATTTTTTAAAAGATAAAGAACAAAGTTCACTTTCTTCCCTTTTAAAAGAATGTTCACCGATGTGCAATTGCCTTAACACCATTTGTTGGACAAGCTATTTGTCCCCAATTTGATTGCTCTTGTACCTTCAACATAAAATCAGTAGCATATATTTGTGGGAGTCTATTTCTGGGTTCTCTGTTTTATGCCATTGAAGTACATGTCTGTGTTGCACCAGTCCCTGACAGTCTCGATTACTACAGTCATATAACATGTCTAGAAATTGGGTGGATTGATGCCTCCCAGTTTATTGTTCTTTTTCAAAATTGTTTTAGTGACTTTATTTCTTTTGACTTTCAGAATCAATTTTAGAGTAATCTTATCTATATCTACAAAATAATCTTGCTGGGATTTGATAGGAATTGTGTTAAACCTGCAAATCAATTTAGGAAGAAGTGGCATCTTTATCATTGAGTCTTCCTGTTCATGAACATAGTATGTCTCTTCATTTTATTTAGATCTTTGATTTCTTTCATTTGTGTCATGCAGTTTTTAGAATAAAAGTTCTGTACAGATTTTTTTTATATTTACAACTAAGTAAAGCTTTTAGTGATTGTAAATGCTGTTCTTAAACCAGTCTTATTGAGGTATAATTGATTAAAAAATTTACATATTTAAGACATACAACTGGATGCTCTGATATTATATACATTGTATGGAATGTATACATTGAAGTGTTAACTGTAGTTAATTATAATGTATACTTGAAAGTTTCTAAGAGAATATATTTTAAGTGTTTCCATAGGTTAAAAATGTAATTATACAAGGTGATGGACATGTTTGTTAGCTTGACTGTAGTAATTGGATTACATTTAAAATTCCATTATCCACATGTTCATTACTAGGATATATGATTGCAATTGATTTTTTTCCAGTATCAGATTTATTTATTTATTTTTAAAGTTTTTACCAAGTTAATTATCATAAACACAGGTTAATGGCCACACTAACAGGCCAAAAAGCATATGAAACACATAAAACAATTATATTAGATCAAAGTACTCTTTTAGATACATTGACCATTGGCATTGAATTCCGGTAACTTCTCTTTTTCCCCCATTGTTTGTCTTTTCTTTCACACTGCACTTAATATACTGTATTGAGTTACTAATGTAAGAGAAATAATGCAATATTTAAGCTTTAATGTCTGATTTACTTCACTTAACATTATGGTCTAGAGGTGCATCTATTTTCCTACAAATGATTCAAGTTTGTCATTCTTTATGGCAGAGTAGTACTCCATTGCATATAGATACCACATTTTCTTTATTCATTCATATGATTAATTTTTGACTTGTATTCTCTAACCTTGTGGACTCACTTATTAGTCCTATACATTTTTCTTTTGTTGGTTCTTTTCCATTTTCTGCATAGAAAAGCATATCATTTGCAAAGAGGGGTACATTTATTTCTTCTGTTTGGATCTTTATACCCTTTAAAAATGTTCTTGAATGACAATACCAGCTAGAAATGGAAAGAATGAATTTTCAGGGCTTGTTACCAACTTTTTGGGAAAGCATTTAGTCTTAAACCATTAAAGTAAGTGTTAGCTGTAGGTTTTTGGTAGATGTCACATATCAAATTGAGGATTTCACGTTATTCTTATTTTTTTTCCCTAAGACTTCTCCTGAATAGCTTCTCTGCATTGATTGACATGACTGTGTGATTTATTTTTTCAGCCTGTTAACAGAATGGATTACATGTATTGATTTTCAAATATTGAACCAGCCTTGCATCCTTGGAATAAATCTTACTTGGTCATGATGTATAATTCTTTTGATACATTATTGAATTCTACTTGCTAACATTTTGTCAAGAATTCTAGTTTCTGTACTCATAGGCAATGTTGATCTTTACTGCTCCTTTTTAATATTGTCTTTATTTGGTTTTGGCCTTAGGATAATACTAGCTTCATAAAATTAATTAGGAAGTGTTCCCTCCTCTTCTATTTTCTGGAAAAGATTGTGTGGAAGTGGTGTTAATGCTTCTCTAAATATTTGGTAGAATTATCCAGTGAAACATATGGGTCTGAGGAAATCTGTTTGGGAAGTTTAAGAGACATTTCCTGAATACTACAGAGCCATTCAAGCACCCTGCTTCACACTGGGTAAGATGTGGTAGTTTGTCTTTATCTAGGATGTGGAATATTTAGTCAAAGTTGTCAATTTTCTATGTGGGAGCTGCCCACACTTTTCCATTTATCCTTTTGATACTGCAGTTCTATAGTGATATCCCTGGATTCCTTCCTCATATTGGCAAATTGTCTTTATTTTCTTTTTTGTCAGTCTCGTTGGAAGTTTGTCCATTTTATTGATATTTTCAAAGATCAACTCTTTGTTTTTTGATATTCTCTATTGTTTTTCCTGTTTTCAATGTCATCAATTGCTGTTCTTATTTTTATTATTTCCTTGCTTCTCATTTTGGGTTTATTTTGCTGTAGGTTCTTGAGTAGAAATCTTACATGGTTGATTGAAGGCTACTTTTTTCCTACTGTATGAATTTGGTATTATAAATCTCCTTCTCAGCTCTGCTTTATCAATGTTAATATGTTGTAGTTTTATTTTCAATCAAATACATTCTTTGACTTCACTGAGACTTCCTTTTCAGCCAATAGATTATTGAGATGTGTTTCGTTTCGTTTCCAGGTTTTTAAGATTCTCATGTTATATTTCAGTTCTGAGTTTCTGGTTTCCACTGTGGTCAGAAAAGATGCTGTGTGATTTAAATTCTTTAAAATTTTTTGGCTTTTTTAGTGGCCCAGGGAACATTCTATCTTGGTCTGTGTTCCCTGGGCATCGGAATGACCAGTCAAAGTGTTGCTATGCCAGGCAAAGTGTTGTGTAAATGCCGGTTAGATCCTGTTGGTGGATGGTTAGTGGGTGCTGTATCCTTGCTGACCTTTTGTGCCATGGCTCTACCCATTGCTGAGGTGGAGTATTGGCGTTTCTGATCTAAATGTGTGTGTACCCCTGTCGCCTTTCTACTCTACCACGGTTTGCTTCACATTTTTTGAGCTCTGTAGATGGGCACATGTGGATTTAGGATTGCCGTGCCTTCTTGGGGAATTGGCCTTTCATAATCTCCTGCTCTGTCTCTGGTAATTTTCTTTGCTTTAATGTCTATTTTATCCAATATTAATATAGCTCCCCTGTATCCATTTGGTCAGTGTTTACAGGATATATATTTTCTACCCTTCTGTTTTTTGGCAAAGTTATTATGTTTAAAGTGAATTTTCTGTAGACAGTGTAAGGCTGAGCCATGTTTTAAAACCCATCCTGCCAACCTGTTATTTCATTGGTACCTTTAATGCAATTGATTATATTGTGTCTTGAATGTTCTATTTATTTTTTTATTCCATGTTTGCTCTTGTTTTTCATTTCCCTGTTTCTTTTTTTCCCTACCTTCCTGTGGGTCACTTGAACATTTTTCAGAATTCAATTTATTTATTTATAGTATTTTGGAGTTTTCTCTTTGCAAGGCTTCTTAAGTGGTGGCTGTAGGCAGTGCATTATACACACATCACTTAGCAGAAGTGACTTGTTTTGTTGTTCCAGAAAGTTCAGGAAAAGATAGAGTCTCACATCTTTTTATGGCTCTTTGCCATCCTGTATTTCTAAGGTAATTGCCTCAGATATTTCCTCTACGTGTACATAGAGTGACATTAGGGTGTAGTATTTGCTTCAGCTATCAAGTACGCTAGGAAACTCACAAGGAGAAGGTGAAAGTCTATTTATTGTACTTGTCCTCCTCTTTCTCTTCTTTCCTGTTGTCTTTTCTTTCCTCCTGTTGTTTCACAGTCCAGTCCTCCTTTTATCTTTTCTTTCCATTTGGAGGGCTTCCTTTACCCAGTTTCGGGTTCATCCTAGGTGATAGGTTCTTTTGGTTTTCCTTTGTCTGAGGTTACTCTGAAAGGATGCTTTCGGTGGTTAAAAGATTCTAATGGACTGGATGTTTTTTTCCCTATCGGGACAGAAATACCACTCCATTTCCTTCTGCCCTTTATGATTTTTGATGAAAAATTTACTCTCATTCTAATAGCTTTTCCTCACCAGGTAAGGTGTTACTTTTCTCTGGCTACTTTCAAGACTTTTCTTATTTTTCTTTGTCTTTAATTTTCAGAAGTTTGTTACATGTGTTGGCACAGATTTCTTGGCCTTATCTTATTTGGGATTTGGGTTGGTTAATTTTGTATCAGCTTGGCTGGGCCGCGGTGCACAGGTTTGTAGTCTAAGATTACTTGGAAGGTTTCTGTGAGGGTATTTACTGACTATCATTTATATCAGTGGACCTGGGGGCAGATTGCAGTCCACGCTGTGGGTGTGTTTAGACCAACCTCTCAAGTCTGAGAGGCAGTGTTGCAAAAGATGACCTTTGGGCTTGGACTGAAGCTTTGTCCCTTGCTTGGTTCTCTATTCTGATGGACTGCCCTGCAGATTTGTGATTTGTCAACCTTTATAATCATGTGGGTCAATTCCTTAAAATCCTCTGTCTATCTATCCATCCATCCACCTATCCACCCATCCATCCGTCCATCTTCTATCTACCATCTATCTGTTAATCCACCTGTCCTTCCTATTGGTTCTATTTCTGTGGGGAGCATGGACTAATGCAGGTCCACTAAACTTGAATCTGCAGGCTGTGGCCCCTTTATATCTCTACAAATTCGGGCTTTTCCAAGTATTTCTTCCAGCGGCTTTTCAAATCCTTCTCCTCCTCTCCTGAGACTACAGTGACACAGGGTTAGAGCTCTCACTGGGTTGAGCCCATTTGCTGAGCTTTTTATTTCCATTTGTACTTACTGGTTTAAATTTCCATTTGATTTTAAAAAATATTTTCTGTCTTTGCTGATGGTGTGCATTTTTTTTCACATTTGTTGTAAGCACTCTTGTAATTGCTAGTAGAGACATTTTTTAACATGATGGTTTTACAATCTTTGTCAGAACCAGTGAACATCTTTGTCATCTTGATACTGGCATCTCTAATTATCTTTTAACATTCAGTCTGAGGTCTCTTTTGGGTTTTGATATGACAAGTGATTTTAAATGGAAGCCTCGGCATTTGGTTTTATGCCACGAGACACTGGGTCTTACGTCAATGTGGAGGTGGCTATCCAGGTCCCCTCCGAGGCCTCTGTTAATGGGACCTTCCACCCCTACAGAGTGGCCTAGGAGCTGCGCCCCACCAGCTGGTCCACACTGCAGCGGAGGAGGGAAGGCGGCTCATTACTGGCTGGCGGAGGTAAACATCCTGGCTTCTTTCCTGGCCTTTCTGCACCAGCACCTTTGCAGGCATTGGAGTGTCTGGTTAATGCCTAGTCAATGCCTGGAGTCCAGGCTCCCTGCTCTGTCTTCATTCTGTGAACTGTGGGGTGGCCACCGTGTTTTGTATGGTGTTTTCCTTGGCCTCTGGCTGGCAAAGCCACTGTTTGTCTCTTTGCATTGACTTAGAGGGACACTGGACTCTCCAGCCCCAATATAATATACGGTCCATTGCTCTGGTGTCGATCTAGAATGCCCTCCAAGAGCCTCATGTGTTCAGAGGTGGTGCTTTGGAAGGTGAGTGGATCACAGGGTGCTGGTTGTACTCATCAGTGGACTCATCCACTCATGTGTTCAGAGCTGAATGGGCTGTTAGGAGGCGGGACTTGTTTGGAAGAGGCAGTCTCTGGGACGAGGCCTGGAAGGCTCTATCTCCATCCCTGGCTCCTCCCTTCCCTCTCTGCTTCTTGGACGCCATGATGGGAGCAGCTCTTCTCTGCTAGGCCCTTTCTGCCTTAGAGCTGGCTAGCTGTGGACTGAATCCTCTAAAACCATAAGCCAAAATAAACCTCTCCTCCCCTAAGTTGTGGGTGTTGGATGTTGCATCCTAGCGATGAGGAAGTGGGCTCTGCTCTGCTGTCTGCAGCCTGAGGACCCTCTCTGGCCAGCCGTCTCCCCACTTTGGAGTCTTCTTCTTGAGTTGTTCTTAGCCTGAGTCTAACAGGAATGGAACCCAGTGGTCTCCTAACAGGAGAAAATAGTCTGGGGAGGGTTACTATCCCCAGCCAAGGAGGTAATATTTAACAGAGGGGAAGGAGGAGCCTGCATGCCACAATTTCAGAGAGCAATGCTGCAGAGAGAGAGAACAGGAGGTGCAAAGGCCCTGAGGCAGGGATAAGCTCAGGTACTTGAGGAAGTAGGGAGAACGGAAAGATGAGGCCACAGCACTTGTATGCTGTGTGGGGTAACATTCCACCAACCCCTTGCCATTTCATTAGGCCCTCTCTGGTTGCCACCTAGTGGAGAGGTGGGAGGGGCGCCAGAAGTAAGGCTGTTTGGCATGCGTGGCATGGGACCCATGGTAGGAGGCAGCGGCAGGCCCCGGGGAGAAGGGTGGGAGGCTTGGATCAGACAGTTGCCATGGCAACAAGGGGCAGGTGTGGGATGCATTTTGAAGATGCAGGAATTGGTTTAGCAAGCTCTCCCGGAGACCTCCAGGACTTTTTGCCTTATTAAAAAAGAAAATAAAGCGCTGAGATAGATGAGGGCAGTGACTTGAGAGTCTAGGCAGGAAGTGCCCATCTCCCATCTTTTCCCACTCATTCCCACTCCCAAGCCCTCTGAGGCCCCTCTGTTTACTTGAGATGCTGCCCGCTGAGCTGTATCTGGGTGGAGGAGCCGGGCTGGTGGGTGGCTGTTGCCTCATTGGCAATGGCTGCAGGAATGAGACATACCCAGCCACGCTGGGCCTCCATGGGTGGCACTTTGGCATGCTCTGTGCTCGGGGCTGCAGGTCCCGGATGCGGCAGCTGGCATGGGGGTGGGAAGCTGCGGCTTCAGCCTCAACTGTGCACATCTGGGCCAGGAGCTTCTGGCTTCAGTCGTCCTGCCCAGCGCACCACACTGCCTTCTGGGTGGGACTGAAGTGTAGAGCTGCCCTGGGAGAGGGGAAAGTCCCTGGCCGGTGCAGACTGTGGGGAGCAAGTCGCCATTGGCAGCGTGGCGAAGGAGTGGAGAACCAGAGCTTGCATCTGAGCTGTCCTCTAATCTATTCAAGGCTCTCTTTTCTCATACAATGTGAGTATAAGGAGAATACTTGTGGTGTTATTATGGGATCAACTGAAACAATGTATGCAAACCACCTGGCAGCGGGTACAGGCGCAGGTAAATTCCCTTTCCTGGGGAAGAAGATTTTGTTTCAACATAATTATAAAATCTAGGAAATAGAAGCTTATCTCTTCTAGGGCAAAAGTATTCAAAAGAATTCAACTGTTGTTGATGGAAGCTTTCTGAAATACATCAGAGGGCTGCAGCCTTGGGGAGCAGAGTGCACTGGGGCATTGGGTGGGCTTGGTGGTCACAGTGCTGAGGGGTGGTCATGGACCAAGACCCTGGCTGCTTGCTTCTCTCTATTTCCTGGCTCTCTTTGCCCAGCCTGGAGCTCTCTGTACCGAAAACAGCACATGTACAGGGCTTCCCGGGGGAAAGGACCAATCGTCAGTCTCTTTCTCCATGCCCCATAGGCTTGGACTGTTGTGCTCAGTGGAAGTTGTCAGAATCCTACCCGAGATATGTTGGAGGATCATCTTGTCCATTTGTGCTGCTACAACAGAATACCTTAGACTGGGTAATTGACAAACAACAGGAATCATTTCTCACAGTTCTGGAGGCTGAAGTTCAAGGTCAAGCCTCGGGTAGGTCGGGTGAGGGCCCAGTCTCCGTCTCCAAGATGGCGCCTCCTTGCTGTGTCTTCTGGAGGGGATGGATGCTGGGCCCTCACCCAATGGAAGCCAGAAAGAGGCCTCTGGAGGTCCCTCCAGGCTTTCTACAGGGCCACAAAACCATTCTAAATAACTACCCTAAATGACTTACTCAACCCCAAACTATTTAGATCTCACTGTTTTCCTCAATGTTCTTTTCTCTCCCAGGATCTCACCCAGAATCCCACAGGCTTTAGTCACCCTAGGGCTCTTCTTGACTAGGATAGTTCCTCTGATTTTCCATACTTATGGTGATTTTGGCTGTTTTGAGGAGTGCTGGTCAGGTGTTATCAAATGATCACCCATGAAGACTTGTATGATATTCTTCTCCTAGGTTCTTGGAAGGAAGACCAAAGAGGTCAAACAACATTCTGACCATGTTTCATCAAGGCCACTTGCTACGTGCATGACTTTCCAGGGTTGATGTTGACCTTGATCACCTGCCAAGTCTGTCTTTTTCTACAGTGTTACCCCTTTTTTCTTTTTGGAAGGAAGCCCATAAGCATAGTCCACACTCCTGGAGTGAGGGGTTAGGCTTCATCTCCAGCTAGGGGGCAACATCTACACCAAGTGTTTTGTGTTCTTTATGAGAGATTTGTCTATTCTCACCCAGTTATTTATATAATCAATCATTTGTTCATACTAGTGTGCAATCATGGACTTTTTATACTTTGAGTTACACTTTTAGTTGGCTCCCGCATCCCTTAGAGTTAACACTATCATCTTGTTTTTTGGGTGCTTTCCAACTTTCTGCTGCTACATGAAACTCCAGGCCCAGCACTAGAGTAGCATCTTCTCTAGAGTCTGGATCGAGGATGTTATTTAGATTCCAAGATCTAGTGGCCATATGTACTTATTGCTTCTGGGGGCCCCCTGATTCCAGGCCCTCTCAGTGGATGGAGCTGGGAAATGTAAGAATGCATACTAACCCACGTATATGCCATCTATCTATCTATCTAATCTCTTCACCTGACTGTTGATTGTGATATGACAGCTTAAAAGGATTAAGAAATGTCTAGCAGAGTAGTGGAGCACAGCTCTGGGTCTGGCCATAGGTGGTTGACACATACATCACAAACTGGGGAGGGAAGACCCACCCCCGGATGTGGCTGGCATCATCCAATAGGCTGGAGGGCTGGACGGAAGAAAGGGGGAAGAAGAGGAAGTCTCCTTTTTGCTTCTTTGGAGGAGCTCTCGTCTTCCTTCACCATTGCCTTTGGACTTCTGTCTCCGGTTCCTTCAGGCTTCCAGTGGAGACCCTTTGGCTTTCTAATGTGGACTCAGGTTGGACTCTGCCATGAGCTCCAGGCTTTCATCCTTCGATGGGATCCTCTGACTCTCCAGTGTGCAGATAGCTGTTCTGCATTCTTTCACCTCTGATTCTGCAGGCAGCCACTGTGAGCCTACTTAGTAAGTCCTTCATGTAATCATATATATTACATACTAAACCTGTCCCTCCAGTGAACCCTAACAGATAGAGCATCCGTAGGTACGTTATACTAGACATGAGTTCATTTCCATGCCTCCAACTCCAGCCCAGTTCCACATAGTTCTTCTAAGTGTCCTCTTTTGCTACCGTGTCACCCGGCTCCCATGATCCTCACCCCTGACTTGTTCATGCAGTCCCTGCAAGTGTGTCCAGTGGCTTCATCATCGACAACCTGATGCCAGCAGAAACGACATTGTCGCCCAGACCTCAGGGCTCTGTGCGCAACTCCCTGCTCATTCATCTGAGTCTCCTCCCTTTCCTCCTGCAGTGGGTTATGCCATGCATTTGTGTCATACTTGAATTATTTTGTCACAGTCTACCCCATCTTGGGATTCCCTGATCTCCTAATTGATTTTTGCGTTGTAGGGTTCTGTGGGTTTTGAGTGTATATGAGCCACATATCCACTAGTACCATACAGAATTAGTCCACAGTCCTGAAACAGTCCCCGTGCTTTGCCAACTCAAACTCCCCTCTTCCTAATCCCTGGCAACCCCTGAACTGTTTGCCATCTCTATTATTTTGCCTTTTGCAGAATGTCATATACCTGGAGTTGTACTATGAGCAACATTTAAGGTTTTGGCTTCTTTCATTCCCATTTAAGATTCATTCACATCTTTGCATGGCTTGGTAGTTTCTTCCTTTATTTTTCAATCATTGAATAGTATTCCATTAGTTAGAAGTACCACAGTTTGTTTATCTATTTACCTATCAAAGCACATTTTGGCTGTTTCAGTTTTTAGAAATTATAAATACATCTGCTATAACCATGAAGGCCTAGACATAGGTTTCCAGCTCCCCTGGGTAAACATTGAGGAGTATGACTGCCGACTGCATGGTCAGAGTATGTTTGATTTTGTAGGAAGCTGCTCAGCTGTCCCGCACCATTTTCCATTCCCAGGAGCGGACAGTGTTCCAGTTGCTCTGCAATCTCACCAGCATTTGATATTGTTATTAAAAAAAAAAAACTTTAGCCATTCTAATCCGTATGCAGTGGTGCCTTGTGGAAATGCACATCCATTTTTGGTGCAGGGGACGGAACCCGAGGCCTTGTGCATACTGGGCAGTGCCCTGCCAGGGAGGTACACCCTGGCCTGGAAGTCCATCTGAAGATCCATCTTTATCAGTCAGGCCCTTTGTGTGTGTGTCTGGGTGTCCAGGAAGCCCTTGGTGTCCAGGGGCCTATTGTGAGTGGTGGGAGGTTGGAAATCTTGTTAGTGATCTTTGCTCTTCTTGGGGCAGCGGATCCCGAGGCTTCTCCCTTTCCAACTCACAGTTGGTGTGTACACAGCTGTCCGCATGAAAAATACTCCAGAAAGCCCTAGAAGCACAATTAATCAATGGGTAATTTATTGTTTATGCAGCAATTACCCAATCTGGTAACGTCACTTGAGTCCAGGGAATATAGATCTTTTCCCTTCCAATAAATCTGCTGGCCTTCACTGCCGTGGGCATTTGTTTTCAGGAATGGGTGACAAATAACCACCTCTAAATTACATGAGGACTCTCTTTCTTCCCTTACTTTAAAAATATGGACTATGATTTCTAACCAGCAGGCGAAGGCAGCAGAATGTGAAGCGCTGTACCCGGAAGTGAGTTAGTTAAGGGGAAATGTGGACTTTTAAAATTTTGTATGCTCCCTTTTCTGTGTCTGGTTTCAAAAGCACCCACTGACTCGATTTTTGAGATAAGAGGCTTTTGATGCGTGCACTCTGTGATAATTTTGGAAAAGGTTTTGGGAAGTCTTGGTTCTAGCACCAAATGTTTATAGAAACGTAACCAGGGCTCCTTTCAAAGACACCTTCCTTGTGGGATGTGAACGAGAAAGAGACGGTGAGGAATTACAACTCGCTGTGCTCAGGAGGCCGGGATGGAGGAGGCAGGGAGGCAGGGGGCGCTCTCAGAGCAGGGGCACCTGCTGCAGCCTGCAGATGCCTCAGTCCTGCCCTCCCCGTGGGCCCCGTCTGTGGCCACCCGCATTGAACTAACTGTGTACCAAGAAGTGTGGTGGACAGGGGCTTAAAGAGAGTAGGAGAGCTAGGCGTGGTGGTGCACAGCTGCAATCCCAGCACTCTGGGAGGCTGAGGCAGGAGGAGGGTCACAAGTTCGAGTCTAGTCTGCTGGCAACCTCTCAGCTTAGTGAGACCCTGTCTCAAAATGAAAAATGGAAAAGGTCTGGGAATGTAACTCAGTGTGAAGACCCTGGCTGGATTCAATCCCCACTGCTAACAGAGGGAGAGAGAGAGAGAGGGAGAGAGAGACCTCAGAGCCCCAGGGGCAGGAGCACCCAGGAGATGTTGGTAAAGGTTGCAGTAGTTACAGTCAGATAGGAGGGATGTTTGAAAACGTGTGTCCAGAACATCAACTCGACAGAGACAGAAAGCAGATAAAGCTTTCAAGGGGCGGGAGGAGGCAGGATGGGATCGACTGCTAACCCTCCCGAGTTGCTTATTTATGAGACGAAAATATGCTGAAATTGATCGTGACGATGGTCGCATAGCTCCGAGAACACACTGAGAACCCTTCGGGTTGTGTACTTCAGAGAAATGAGCTGTTCAATGTGTGAATTATTTTGTACTTCTTTCCTTTTTTTTGGTACCGGGGATCAAACTTGGGTCCTTGCGCTTGCAAGGCAGGTGGCGGAACCACTGAGCTAAATCCCTGGGCCCTTGAATTATTTTGTAATAAAATTGTTTTTCAAAAAAAAGTCACTGTCAAGTGGGCTAAGGTGGAAACCTGGTGGAGGAGCAGGTGCCACATGCTGCCCCCGCCAGGCTGTGGCCACGCAGGGCAGGATGAGGGCCCAGTTCGACATCTGCCCCTCCATGGTTTCTGGGGACTGCAGACCTCCAGGTACCGGGCCCACCTGGTCAGGGTCACTGGGAGCTCGGCCCCGGCCCCGCGGGGCTGGCTGCTGGTGCCACCGGGCCCAGAGTGCCACTTTGTTAAGCTCTAAAAGGGCCCTCAGTGCTGGAGCCTGGTCTCCCTGCCTGCCAGGGAGCAACTGCCCCAAGCACTTCTGTTGGTTCCTTTCATTCCTCAGCTTTCACCTCAATGGGTAACACGTTTGTTCATCCGAAGCAGGCTGAGGGAGGAAACAGAAGGCAGGATGGACACTGGGCAGAGGTCTGCAGGGTGGCCAGACTGCCTGGGGTGGGCAGGGGCAGCGGGAGGCATGGCGTCTGGTGGAGAGAGGCCGACCCGCCCACCCATGGGGTTTGTGCCCTGGAGCAGCAGCTCAGAGCCTCCTGGTTTTGTGCCCCGGGGACATTTGGCAATGTCTGGGTCACCTTTGGTGTCACAACTAGGGGCAGAAGAGACTGTTGGAGTCTGCTTTGGTTTTGTTTTTTGGTCCTGGGGATTGAACCCAGGGCCTTTGCACTGAGCTGCATCCCCAGCCCTTTTTGAATTTTTATTTTGAGACAGGAGCTTACCAAATCACTAAGTTGCCCAGGCTGGGGTTGAACTTTCAATCCTCCTGCCTCAGAGGCCTCCCAGAGCCTCCCGGTGTCCCAGAGGCCTCACTGTCATCTAGGAGTGGAGACCAGGGGTGTTGCTAAGCACCCTGACATCCCCAGGGTGGCCCCGTCACACAGGCGTATTGGCCCCTGCACTAGAGGAGTAGGCACAGTGACGCTGTCCACGCCAGCCCATGTCCTCCAGGGGGACCAATCAAAACGGCTTCCGGTCTGCAGACAGCAATCCTGGTCAGCCTGGGTGTTCCCAGGCCGGGTTCTCAGTACTGAGTGGGTTTTCCACGTGGGCAGATTTCAGTGAGAACACCTTGCACTGGGGTGCCCGGGTACTGTGTGGCCGCACACAGCAGCGGGGGACGATTTGCACTTCAGGCTGGGAAGCAAAGCCAGAGAAGCTCAAGTGCTGTGCCAGGGTCCCCAGGGCCTGTGGCAGACAGGCCTTGGAAAGCAGTGGTCAGGGGACCCCGGCCGCGCTGCCCCTCCCTGCTGGTGACCTTTGGGGACAGTGCCAGGTTCCAGTCATTGTGTCAGCACCGTTCAGCTGCCTTGGACCACACACTCACGCACAGCGGACCAGCTGCGGTTCCCCCTGGGAGGGTCTCCCCCAGAACCTGAATGCAGGGCCCTGACCCACAACTGACCTCCCAGGGCTGGGCCCTGGCTTATGTCTGTCCCTGGGAGGCTCTTCCCTCACAGGAGGGCAGGGACCGGGCTGCTTGCTGGGCTTAGATTCTAAAAGGGATCTCCTTCCACATCAGCATGAGAAAAGATGTTTTCTAGGAACCATTGTTCTGGGGACTTCATGTGGCTCCAAACACAGGGAGACTCTTTCAAAGGTTTGGGAACAGTCTCCTTCCAGTGAAAAGGGTAAATTTCACGCCCTCCATGGGTCCTGCCAGAAGCTATTCTTAGAAATATTCTGAAAAATTCTGTTATACTTGGAAATGCCATCAATTGCAAAAAATCTCACAGCGGGGAAAACTAATTCTCCTAAACCATTGTACTCTGATGTTGAACAAAGGTATCATTAGTTCTATTTTTAATCAGCAAGCACTCTATTTTCAAATATAAATAGAGAGGGCCCTGCCAGCTCCGGGCTCATGGGGAGGAGAACCCAGGAACCCCCTCCTGCCAGCAGATCCCGGGGGAGGCACAGAGGCCTTGAGTGGGGTGTGGGCGGGACCCCTCTTGCTCAGGTGTCTGAGAGCTGGAAAGAAAAATGGCCTGGGCCCAGCCCCCAGCGGGCGGTGGATGGGAGCAGGATGTGGCACTGGCACTGTGCGGAAGGTGGGCTCAGCTCCCGCAGAGCAGCCGGGTCTGTGGAGATGGCAGAGCCCTCGGGGCAGAGGTTCGGAGGCCCGACTCACCACGGGGTGGGATCGGGCCAGGCCCTGCTTCTGCTGCCGGCCAAGGCACCCAGGGTGCTTTTCTGCCCTTGACTTCATGCTTGGGGACAGGTGGCTTCCTCTGCCGTCCTTCCCGGCCACACTGAGAGTAAGCAAGGGGGCTGGGCTCTCCCTGAGGCCCTGGAACTTCCCCAGCCGCCTCCTGCCTGTGGAACTTGGGCCACCAGAGCATGTTTGTCTGGGGCTCACGCGGGTGGTCCTCATGGTCACAGAGGCCTCTGAAAGTGGGAGGGGACCTGTGTCTTCGGGCCGCTCAGCCCGGCCCACTGCACTGCCCGCCCCTCTTCTTCAGACAGGCTTCCTGGGGCGGTGCACGCTTTGTCTACCTGGGTGTCACCGAGGCTGAGACCGCTAGTCTGCTGGTTTATCTCTGGATGTGTCCCCATCCCCTGACCTGGCCTTTCCTCCCGCCAGCATCTTAGCACTGCAATGTGGCCACTACCTGTCCAGCTTCCGGCCTCTGCGCCCTGAACTCCTGCTGCTGGACTGCTTTGGTGCCACGCACCTAACTTCTGGATCACCATCTATACTGATGGAAGCTGGGTTGATCCGCATGAGATGACCAGAACCTTCCCCATCTGGAGCTCCTGGGCACCACAGCAAAGTGGGGGTGTGGTCACTCATACCCTCTCTCCCCCTCCATTGGATAAAGCAAGTCACATGACCAAGCCCATCTCCAGGGAGGGCAAGGGAGGCTGATGCTCTGCTCCGAGACCCGGATGTAGGAGCAGCCCCAGTGAGTCTATCACTGGTCTTAAATAACAAAGGCTTCTCCTCTGTCTTTCCTCTGCCTCCTGAAGGGCTCCTTCCACCCAGAAGCCTTCTTTTCGCCCCTCTGGGTGTCCACCCTGTCACCTCCAAGCTCTGTCAACACTGAAGGCAGCCTTAGAACCCCAGACCTGGTGCAGGTGAGCTGAGGTGCAGGCTGGGTGCGTCTGTCTCCCTTTGCCCCAGGCAGGCAGCGAGGGTGGGTGGAGGGGCAGCATCAGAGAGGCTGTATCCTGAGGCCAATGGCGCCCTCTAGGCTCCCCGAGCCCCCCCCCCCGCCCCCACCAGGCTCTGGGGTTAACCCCTGATGCTGCCTCTGCGCTCCAGAGGGCCACAGCTCACAGGAGCACAACCGGCAGTCAGGCACCTGCAGATGTCGAGGCCAGTGTTTGCAGCCCATCTGACAGGAGAGTCCAGTCTTGTCCCCACTGGCAGAAAAGCTGCCCGAGGAGCAGGTGGTGCACGAGAGAGCTTCCTGCCTGGCGTACTGCTGGGGCACCACAGGCAGCTGCCCCTCAGTGGACTGTGAACCTGGGGAGTCTTTCTCAGTTGCAGTTTGGAGTGTTGCTCACAGGAATGAGTCAGGTCAGCCTTGCAGCCTGTTCCCCGTCCTTCCTGGGCCACAGAGCTCTTCCTGTGGCCCTGAGCCCTCCGGACAGCATCGGGCCTGAGTGAGAGTTGGATCCCACACATCTGGTCTTCAGGGTCACTGTGTTCCTGGGCCTGAAGGGTTGGCTGCTGCAGGCCCCACTAGAGGAAGTTCCCATCTCCTAGGAGAAGGAACAAAATTATCAGGATCCCAGGGCCCGCCTGTGGGACCCAGGGCCACTTTGCCGGCCTCCCTCTTGGCTTCAGAGCACAGTGGGCCCCAGGCCTCTGTGGAGACCAGCTCTTTCCGAAAGGCTCCAGTCTTCTCTTCCCGGAGGCCTAGAAAGGCAGAGAACAAACTGCAGCTGTTCCCGGCCATGTTCCCGGCTTGTCATTGCCTTCGGCCTGGGTGCGTGGGCGTCTGTGTGCAGTGCACTGGTGCATGGCACGTCTGTGTCATCTGCACCCCAGGGCCCTGACTGAGACTGCGGCGAGTGCTTGTCAAGCCACTGACAGCCGAGGCAGGCCCTCGCCATCCCATCTTGCATCTCTGAGCGGAGATGTAGTGATTGTGGAATTCAGGCTTTTGGGCCTGAACTTACTTCTTTGCCTCTCTGGCTCCCTTCTTGTCTTGCTTGCTTGTACTGGAGCTGCATGCTTGTACTGTGCAAGGCTGCTACATCAGGCTGCTCAGGTTGGAGACTGCACAAGCAGAGTGGAGACCACATCACTGAGGAGGTGGGAGGACCTGAGGTGGGCTCCATCTCTGGCCTGAAGCGGCGTCTTGCCGTGCCACGGCTCCTCCTCAATCTCTGCCCCACCAGGGCTTTGGCAGGTCCAGCCTGGGCCTTATTCATACTGAAAGCAAGTGTCCACCTGCAGCCCCGTGGCCATTTCTTCCGACATGGTCCCGAATCTGCAGTGTTTGGGTTCACAGTGTGGAGCCAGAAGCTGTTTCCCTGGGTCCCATGTGGTGTGGGTGCTGGTGCCTGGCTGCTCTCGGGGGCCTGAGCCTGAAATCTGGGTGCTCAGCCAATACCGGTAGTGGACATTGGCCACTTACACCTCCATGAAGGTGAGTTCCAGTTCCTCTCCTCTCCCCTTGTCTCTGTTTCCCTCCCTCCCCCTCCCTCTTTCTTTCCTGTTTGGTTTTTGGAGACAGGGTCGCAGTATGCAGCCCAGGCTGGCCTCAAACTCACAGCAATCCTCCTGCCTCAGCCTCCCGAGTGCTGGGATCACAGGCATGCGCCACCATGATGGGTTTGGGTTCCTTTCTTTTTTTTGGTACTGGGGATCAAACTTGGGATCTTGCGCTTTCGAGGCAGGCGGTGGAACCACTGAGCTAAATCCCCGGCCCATGGGTTCCTTTCCTGAGTGGTGCAGACACATGCAGGAGGCAGGCCCCATGCGGGCAGCCCCAGACAGTAGGACGTGGTGGGGAGCTGCAGAAGAGGGGGCTGGTCTTCGGGGGCACCTGGCTGCACCGATTGGGTCCAAGTGCAGTGCTTGGTGGGTGCAGGACAGGAAGGAGGTGTTTGGAGGGGCCTGCGTGCTCCTCTCTGTGAAGGGAGGAGGGCAGGTAGCCAGAGGAGTGCCACTGCTGGGCGTGTGTGTACATGTGTACACATCTGTGAGCATTTGTGTTAGATGGCAGCGATGGCCGGCCAGCCAGAGAGATGAGCCAGATGAGTGGATAAAGAAAATGTGGTTACACACCATGGAGTACTACTCTGTCCTAAAGAAGGATAAAGTTGAGTCATCTGTAGAATATGGACGTATCTTGAGACCATAATGTTGAGTGAAACGAATCAGACACACACGCTTAAATATTACATGGTTTCTCTTATATGAGAAACCCAAAATGTAAATAAAGAGCAAAATAAGAGACAGATAGTAGAAGTAAGGAGCTAGATCTCGCACAAATGGGAAGGGGCCCAGGAGAGGAGGGGGAGAGAGGATGTAAAAGAATGAAGATGTCTGCCACCCACGGGGCTGTGAGGTTGTCTGCTGCCTTAGCAGGGCCCAGGGGGCCTGTGATTCATTGCAAGAGGACAAGACGCTTTAAACATTTTACGATCAATTTGCATAATGGATCTTTGTTTAAAACAAGGAAAGGAACGGCCGCTCCACTCCGCTCCGGGGACTCCGGGGGCTCTGGGAGGCCGAGTGCTTTCAGATGCAGCGGCAGGGCCCGAGTGGGCAGAGCTGCCTGCCTGAGAGCGGCCGGGTTGGGGTCCTTGGGGTCCGAGGAGGAGGCGCAGGCGCACTGCGGAGCAGTCGCGCCCCGGACGCCTGGCGGAGACGGAGGATGTTTCTGCTCTTCGCGAGAAGTGGTCCCCTGACAAGCCGTCTTGTAGCTGTTCCAGCCTTTGCAGAGTTCATAAATTCCCCCAGCAGCCCGCTGACGGCCCTGCGTTCTTTTATTGCCAGAGGCTAATTGCTCCTTCTCCCCGTGTGCCAGCGGTGTGTGTGGGGGATGAGCCTCCTGTCCCTGGCTGTGCTCAGGGAGAGCAGTGGGTACAAGGATCGCAGCAGTGACAGCGCTGAGCATCCCTGTGTACCAGGCCCCCGGCTCAGCGCGACGCCTGTCCTGTCGTGTGAATTTCAGAACTATTCTAGGTGGGTGTCCTCACCGAACCCATTTTACAGATAAGGAAACTGAGGCCCACAGGTGTTCCGTGGATTGTGTTGCGTCAGCTCAGTCAGCTAGTGTCAGAGCTAAATTTCAACCCAGCTCACCTGAGCTGCGGGTTCAGAAGCCCCTGCCCACCACTGCTTTTCCCTCTGGAGTGGGGTAAGGTGCAGATGCCTGCCGGGAGCCAATCAGGCCGGCACTGACTACCGGGAAGACATAGCGGCCAGGTGGGTGTCTAGATGGCTCTCCCGGCCCAGGCCTTGTGTAATACCCTCCTGGGGTCAGCGAGGCTCTGAGGGGACAGCACTCCCACCAGTGGGTTATATTATAGGGCAGTGCAAAGGGTCGCTGCCGGTGTGCTTAGGGTCTTGAACTAGCTGGCTTTAAGTTCATCTCCAGGATTGACCTTGGTGGGCCTGGGCTAATCAGGTGAGTCCTTTTCTACACAAGGGCCAAGGAGCCGAAGAGGAAAATCGAGTGGGGGGATCGGGGCTCCATGCTCTTCTGCCGGCCTTGAAGCAGTCTGCTGCTATGCTGGGGTGGCAGGGGCGGCACATGGAAGGAAAGGAGGGGGCGCCTCTAGGAGCTGAGATCCCGGTCCAACAATCACAAGGGCCTGAATTCTCCCAAGGTCAGTGAATCTGGAAGAGGGCTGGCGCCAAGCCTCTGGATGAGACGCAGCCCCAGCTCACACCCAGATGTCACCCCAGGTGGCCTGGGGCACTGCTAACCAGGTCTGGACCCATGGACACGGAGAGATGATGCGTCGGTGCCACTGCGGACCGTGGGCCTCTGGGTCTTGGTGGGTGGCGTGGGGAAGGGACGCACGTGGCCATCTGTGCAGAGTGGACAGGGTGTGGTGAGGAGGCCACACAGATCAGGTGGCCCGGACACTTGTCACTTACAGAAAGCCCAGCCCAGGCTGTGTCCTTCCCCAGCGGCCACAGACTCTCAGGAAGCCACAGCAGTCACACGCTGCATAACTTGCTTCCCTCCAGGCTCAGAGGCTTAGAAATGAGTACATTTTGTCTCCTGGTGAGGAGAGGAGCGAGAGGGAGTGAGTTCAGGACCCAGCTGGAAGACGGAAAGGAGTCAGAGACCTCCAAACGAAGAAGGAAGGGTGAGAACAAACCGCTCATCACTGCAGGGCGTGGGTTGGCAGTGATGCCCCCAGCTGCTTCTGTGCAGCAAGTCCCGCTCCAGCGGCCGGGAGATCAGCAAGCTCCAGCCTCAGGCAGGTGGAGGCTTCACAGGCTGGAGCAGGGCTGCTGCCACAAGTGAGCACAGGCCAGCAAGGTCCCCGGGACCAGGGTCCTAGTGAGACCCTGGGGTTCGGGGTTCACCATCTCTCAGTGCCTGACCTCTTCTGCCTGGCCTCCCCTCTAGTCGGTGGAGCCACCTCCTCCAGGCAGCCCCCGGCCAGCAGGCTGGGTCAGGTTCCCTGTAGGGTCCTTCTGCCCGGTGGATCTCGCTCTCAGCATTTGTGGCAGCCATGATCACAATGGTCCCGGCTTAGCAGCTGCCTTCTCACTGGCCCTGGGTCCAGAGGGCTCATCATTGAACCCAGAGTGAAGCCCAAAACCAGGAATGTAGGAAGAATGTTGTAAAATCAGCAAGTGAAGGAAACATGGGGGAAGTGGGAAAATACAGGCCTCCTGAAATAGGCAGATGGATGGACACATGGCTGGCTGGCTGGATATATGGATGGATGCATGGAAGGATGGATCCGCCCATCCACGCACACATCCATCTATGCATGCATACATCCACTCACCCATCCATCCATCCATCCATCCATCCATCCATCCACACACTCATCCATCCATCCATCCACGCATTCACCCATCCATCCATCTATCCATGCACTCATCCATCCATCCATCCACGCATTCACCCATCCATCCATCCATCCATCCATCCATCCATCCATCCACTTACCTACACCCCTACCTATTTCAGGAAGCCTGTATTTTCAGTCCTTCTTTCTATTTGTGTAATAGCTAATCCACCTGCCTACTTATTGTCTATCTGAAGATTAAAATAATGACTGCTAATGGATTTACATGTTTAATGTTTCAGTTACCCGTAAAATTAATACTCTCTTTAATATTAATAGAAGTGACTCACATTTTACTTGTCGGGATCTAGCTTGGCCCAGCTACAGCCATCTTCCTGAAGCCAGGGTAGGGTCTGCCTTGGCCCTAGTTTTGCAGTGTCTGGCCCAGTTCCTGCACACAGTAGGTGCTCATCAATCTGTGTTCAGTCGTGATGAAAATCCATCCGAAGCTGCTGCCCGGGAAGGAGCTTCTTCCAATCTCTCCTTAGCTGTGGAGTCGGGGCCTGAGCGTTGGGCCTTCAGGGCCAAGCTGGCTCTCTTCCTTCTGCCTCACCTGCCCACCGTCTCCCTGGTACAGGGGCACGATTCTGAGGGCAGACTCGCCAGAGGAAGAAGTCCTAAGAGGCAGGGGCCGGGGGTCCTGCAGCCTCAGGTCCCTGACCTGTGGCTGTCCCCCCCAGGGCCTCGAGCCTCGGGGTTTGCCCATGGCCAGGAGCCCCACTGGGGAGCTCGTGTGAGGATAAATAAGCTAAAGTAGCATGGCCTTTGCCCAAGGCCTGGCACGGGGACAGATTTCCTCCATATTTGCTAATGAACGAACCCATGAATGAAGTTCCAGAAAGTCTCTGTGCTTGGAGGAAGTCCTCCTCCTTAGGTTTCTGATGAGCCACAGGCATTTAGCATGCACACAGCTGCCACCACCCCGTTATTACGCCTGGTTCCTTCCTCCTCCCTCCCCACCCCCCCATCTGTGCCCACCTGGCTAATCACCGGGAGCTATTTTTACCTGTGACGTAGTGGGAAGGTAGCAGATTAACAGCCCCAGAGATGAACATCGCGTCTATTAATATTAAACAGGGTATTAATTTTACCAGTAACTGAAACATCTAAACATGCATATCCATTAGTGGTCATGATTTTCATCTCCGGGAGCTGCCTGGCATCTTCCAGGAATAGGTCTGACCCAGTCTTCTCCACCTCCTCTTCCTAAACTTACTGGTGAATCAGGAATTGAGGGTTTCATTTCCCTGGAGGGAAGTGGGTAATTATAAACTCATCGTTGTTAAGGGAGAAGGTCGGAAAAACATTACCGGGCTCAGTTCCCTGATTTGAATTGCAGACCAGACTTGTGATGTGTAAAGACCCTTCTCTAACAGGGGCTACCTTGCGGATGTGCTGATTGAGGGTATCAGACCTTGACTGAAATTGCTGGACCTTCTGATCTCGGTTGCTAATGATACCTCGAGTGGATCCAGCTCAGCACCTTTGGGATGACAGTGTGGAGGTCAAGGTTCAGTTAATGATGATGGGATCCAAGGTGGAGCGCGAGTGATAGGCACTGTTAAGCAGTAACACGAGGACGTTGAACAATGGCTGATAGTGTACAGAACTGAAGAGCACCGAGGAGAGTGCCCACAGCTCCTCACTTGGAAGCTGATGAAACTCTCAGAACAGGACTGAGAGACATGCACAGCCTGAAGGTCAAGGGCATGGGCCCTGCTCACAGGACTCCAGCCAGGAAGGAAGGGAGGAGCCGAGCTGAGCCTGCTGATGCGTGTGAGTCAGGGATGTGGGCAAGGAGGCTGAGACAGCAAGGGAGCTCAGCTGAACTTGGAGAGAACCTGGTGCACTGAGAAGAGAAGCGCATAGGGCAAAAAAGGCTCCAGGGTCTTCAGTGGAGCAGTGTGTGTGTGTGTGTGTGTGTGTGTGTGGATGTGTTGCTCAAGCCTGGGAAGGAGCAGAAAGAAGGAGGAGTGACCCTCCCCAGAACCAGGTGCATTTGCTGTTCCCACCAGCAACTGTGGAAAACTCTTCCCGAGGATCCCTCATCCACAAACATCTGAAATCCCAAATGCTCTACAACTTGAAGCTTTTGAGCACTGACATGATGCCACAATTGGAAAATTCTACATCACACCCTGAAACTTTGTTTTATGCCCCCAAATTATTAAAAATATTGTCTATAATTTTTTTCAGGCTATGTGTATAAGGTGTATATCATCTATGAAATGTAAATGAATTTTGTGCTTAGACTTGGGTCCTATCCCCAAGATATGTCATTCTGCATATGCAAATATTCCAAATCCAAAAAAATCCAAAATTTGAAATGCTGGCTCCCAACATTTCAGAAAAGAGTCCACAATGGGGAAGATGAGCCCTAGGCTAAGGCTGAGCTAGTCTCATTTAGAGGCATAAAAGGAAGGCACCCCAGGACCGGAATCTTTACAGACACTTTAGCTGCATCCTGGAACAAAGCTCACTGATATTTATAGGAATCTACAATACCCAACTTGCAATTGAGTAAAATTCACATTATCTGTCATTCAACCAAAACCTGTGAGGCATGCAAAGAAACAGGAACTACAATCAATAATGAGAAGAAAAGTTGATCAATAGATTCAATAGATACACAGAGATGACTCAGGTGACAGAATCAGTAAGACAGGACATTAAGGCAGTTACTGTGACAATATCATTTCACATCAGGAAGGTAGAGGAAAGCTTCCAAAGGGTAAGCAGAGACACAGAAGATCCAACCCAGACTTCGACAGGTGAAAGATACAGCGTTTCAGATGAAACAGTAGGCTGGATAGGATTGATGATAAATTAGGTCTGCAGAAATAAAGACTAATAAAGCTGAAGATGTAGAAGTAGAAACTAAAAAGAACACAGAGAAAAAAATAAAAATGAAATGAACAGAAAATCAGCTTTGACAACACTAATACCTATGTAAGTATAGTTCCTGAAAGAGGTGGAGGAGATGTGAAGAAAGTGTACAGAACTATAGCTGAAAAGTTTCAAATTTGGTGAAAACTGTAAACTCAGAGATATGAGAATTCCAAAGAGCCCTAAGCACAGGGAGAATGGGAATGAAGATTACCAAGACATAGAATCATAAGCAAAGTGCTAAGAGCCAAGGATAAGGATAAAAAACCTTAGAAGTGGCTGGAGGAAAATGAGATGTCTATATGGAGACCTAGTTAAGAATGACAGGGGATTTCTAGTTAGAAGTGATTCCAGACACAGGGTGATGGGGAACAGCCGTTAAGTACTTAAGAAGAAAGTGATCATCAATCACTAATTCTATACCCAGTAAACATATCCTTCCGAAAGTGCAATGAAGGCATTCCGACATTCAAAAGCATGAAGAATTAATTACTAGCAGGTGCTTGCTGTAAGGAATGTTAAAGGGAACCCTTTAAGCAGGAGGAACATGGTACTAGGTGGAAATCTGGACCTCCAAGCACAGAAAATGGTAAATATATGGGTGAAAAGGAAACATTAAAATTGTTTTAAAGGTAATCTACTGTTTAAAGCAAAATAACAATGTAGTAGAGGCTGATAGCATACATAGAAGCAAAAATGTATGAAAATAACGTCTGAAAAGTCAAAAGTAGGGAAATGAAAACAACTATCTTGAGGTCTTTGTAGCATTCATGAAAAACTATAGTATTACTTCATATGTTGCTGATGGTTCTTATATTGAGTCAAAGACTTATAATTTAAACCATTAAGCAACTCCTAAAATTTAAACCAAGCTAAGCAAAGCAAGTTTTGTCTACAAAGCCAACAAAGAAGACAAAGAGGAGTAAAAGTACTCAATCAATCCAAAAAAGAACAAAAAAGACAAAAAGAGGAACAAACAACAGACAGAACAAAACAGCAAGGGAATAATTTTAACCCTAACTCTTCAACATTCTGCCAGGTGTATTTAACAGCTCAGTGCCTCAGACAGCAGCCACAGTATCTGTCACACGGTTGTCATTAGAGCCCGCCACGTGTGACATGGGGGTCCTGGTGTCCGCATATCAGCACTCACTGGTGGCATATAGCTGTCCTTGTCCTTAGTAGGGACCTGGAGCCTCTGTTGGTCATGATGACAGCTCCCTGCTTGTGGTCCTGTTTCTTCTTCCATCAATCTCTTTCTGGACTTGACACCCAAGGCTGAGAGCTGGAGAAGATTCTTACCCTCTCGGTCTGTAAATGCTCCAAGTCTATGAACTAGGGTGTCCACAGATAGATTTTTGCATGTGACCTACCACCCATGGACCCCAGAGGGCTGCTCTCCTTCTTGTACGACATCTGCTGCTGAAGGTGCCAAGAATGTGCCTTCTCTGTGTACTCTTCTCTTCTCATCTGTGTTTTTCTCAGCTGCCCTGCAGCTCCAGGAAGACTGTATAGGGATGACTATGAATTTTGGTAGGAGGAGAAGATCCCAAACTGGGGACTAGCCATTAAACATTCTTAATGCTGAGGACACAGGCTCTGCCATGTTCCCTGCCTCCCTCCCTAGCATCTGACCCTTCTGCAGGCTACAGCAAGTTGGGGCTGCTGTTTGCTTACTGCAGTGGCTACCTTGGGGGTACTGTGACTTGCTTTGTACCCTAACCAATAACATTGTGAGTCCTTGTCCTTGTGTGGAGCAGGTATTCTTTACACATCTGCTGGAGGGATTGCATTGTAGTCAAGTCGGTGGGCAGCTTGATTGATAAGCGAGTTGCTTAGCTCACACAGATGGCTGGAGGCTGTCTTAGTCCCTCTGGGATGATAAAACAAAATATCCTAGACTGGGTGGCTTGTATGCAACAGAAAGGTATGTCTCACAGTTCTGTTGTGTCCTCACAAGGTGGAGGGAGAACAAGCTCACCTGGGCCTCTTTCATAAGGGCACTAACCCCATTTGTGGGGGCTGCACCCCCATGATTCCAGCACTTTCTGAATGTCCTACCTCCTAATGCTATTGCATTGGGGATTAAACTCCAGCATGTGAGTTCGGGGGGGGGGTCACAAGCATTCATAGCAGAAGCTTGGCTGGACCTTCTGGGTCTGGCTCCACCAGGAGATGTATGCTGCCAATGTCACCCACAGCTGTGACCCAGCTCTCCGACGCTTCTACGATGTGTGTGAATGTTTGTGGGGGTGGGGAGGCCCCCGGGGACCTGTCATAAGGGTCAGGCGTCCTCTCTGTGGTTCTCTGCGTTTTCTGCTGTCACCTGGACATGAGTCTAAAGATGAACGCCTTGTCTGGCAGAGCACTGGCCAGGCCCCACCCGGGCCCTCCACACACACCATGGAATGGGCAATGCCAGTCTGATCCACTCGGGGGCCTGCTGAGGGCCTAATCCTTATTTAAAGCCAATGTCCATTTCATTTTGGAGTTTAAATTAGTCAGCCTCGGGATACAATATTAGATAAGGTGGGATTTAGCTCTCCTGGAATGATCCATTTTGCAGGGAGCGCCTACTTGTCCCCATTTTCCCCCGAAGGCTCCGGGGTCCGACCTCGGTCCTCCCGGCCTGGGCGTGGCCGGCTTTGGTGCAGGGATGTCAGGTTCGCGCTTCTCCATCGTACTGGAGATAATGTACAAGAAGGTAAAAAGGAAGGAGCCACGCTGGGACTGCACCCGGCACACAGCAGCGCTGCTGTGCATAGGGAAGCTCCCACTTGTGCTGCAGCACAAAATCTGGCACAAAATGACTGTGCGGACAGTGTGGAGACAAGGGGCAGATGCTTGAGCCCACTGTCCGGCCCAAACTGACCCAGGGCAGCTCTGTACCAGGCAGAGGGTGGTTTTAAGGGAAGACCACATTGGGGATGGAGCCCTGCCCCTCAGGTCCCCCCCATGTTCTCGTCTGGCTGCTTGCTTCTGCTCATCCGGGCTTTAAAGCTGAGTGTGCACATCCATAGGGGATGCATAGTCTTTCTGCTTTTTGCTTTGGGAACTTTAGGCAAATGGTCCACACAGTGGAACCTGCAGTTTGCTCTGTCCTTTCATTGGTATTTGCTGAATGAGTCTGAAATTCTACATTTTTCTTTCTTTCAGTGGTACTGGGAATTGAACCCAGGGCCTTCACACAGAGCTACGTCCCCAGCACCTTTTTTATTTTTTAGTTTGAGGCAGGCTCTTGCTAAGTTGCTAAGTTGCCTAGGCTGGGCCCAAATTTATGATCCTCCTGCCTTTATGATGCACTGCCTCCCAGTGTGTGGGAATCCTAGGCATGGACCACCGTGCTTGGTTTGGAGTTGTGCCTTTCTGAGGAGCAGGGGAGGCCCGCCCAGGTGTCACAGAGGTCCTGGAGCAGACAGCCACTTTGCCGGTGAGGCTTGGGGTCCTGGGACCTGCCTGCCCCCAGCCCTTCCTCCAGAGCACGGCTCACGTTGGACCTTGGCAGCAGTCAGCAGGTTTCTCTGCTCATCTTCATCCCTTTCCTTGCCAAACTGCCTAACATTTTGCCGCCCGATGGTGTGGAATAACTTTGTGCTGCTGTCTTCTTTCATAGCTCCGGTGGCCGTGCAGTGGCATGCCCTGCCCTGTGGCCATTGGCCCCATGGGTGCCCTGCTCTGCCCCTGGCCCATTTTCCCCTCGTCTTTGCTTCTCCTGGTGCTGATGGCCAATGCTGAGCTGGCGTGTGCTGTTTATGTTTGTGAAGCGGCTAACAGTGCTTCACTGGCACACGCTGACTTTGTTCATGGCCTCCTTTGTCGGGTCAAAGGTTCTGCTTTTAATAGAGCTGAATCTGTCTGTATTTTCCTTTATGGCATCTGCTTTTTATGTCTTATAAACTTCTTCTCTACTCTCTGGTCATAAAAACAGTCACCTATTTTCTTCTACACATTAGGAATTTGCTTCTTATACTTCATTTATACTCTTAGTTATTGTCCTGGAGGAAGCATAAGACAGAGAGGGGCATGGGTTAGTGCTGCTACATAACAAGCAGGCCCACGTGTCGGAGGCCTGCAGCAACAGGCTGTGGGGGTTGCTTCTGCACCTGGGGGTCGCTGTCGGCCAGGTCGGCTGTGCTGGGATTGTCTCTTCCCGGGCAGCTGCACGTGCACAGAGGACAGAGGGAGCATGGGGCTCCGGGAGGCCTCGGCTGGCTCCCCTGCCATCAGTCTCGGCCCACCATCTGCTGGGCAAACCTGAGGTCGAGGGCAGGTGGCTGAAGTTTGGCGACTGCATCTGTGTGCTGCCACTGCTAGGCTTGCTTCCTGCTCAGGCTGGCTCCTGTGAGTCCCGCCTGCCCAAACCCCTGCTGGAATCCCGGATTCCCTGGGCTGAGGGCAGGGGACACCCGTGAAACCCCGAGGTCCCAGCCCCTGTGGTGGGGTTTGACTCTAGCTTCCGCCCCATGTGACACTGAGGCCTCCACTTTCCTCCCGACCCCCTGCATCTTTCCGGGGGCTCTGGACCAGGGTGGCCTGGCTGTAGGGGGACCGGGTTGCATGGATGCAGCCTGCCTGTCCCAGCCCTGCAGTGTCCACCCCCACTGTGGTTCAGGGGTTCAGGGTTCAGTGCACCTGGCCCTGCCCTCCTCCCGCACTGGAGTCACCAGAATGTGAACCCTGATCTACCGTCCCCACCCTGCCAAGTGTCGCTGTGCCTTGGTGTTTGGCAAGCAGCCAAGACCCCCTGCTTCCATTTTTCATTCATTCCTTGAACCTTCTAAGGACACAAGCTGTGTGCATAACTAAGGGAGGGAGAGAACGCAGCCCTCTGTCCCACACGTGCCAGGGCAGAAGCCTTTGTGTCGGGCGAGGAAGAGCAGTTGAGCTTTGGGCACAGAGAAAGAGCTTTTGAGGTGTCGCTGAGGGAAGGAAGTGTGACCTCGGGCCATGGGTGGGAGGCTGAAGCTTTGTGTTCGAGAGCCAGGATGGCAGCACTGGGACCCAGACAGTGACAGCAGCTGCGCAGTCGGCCTCATGGGGAAGCGAAGCATGAGGGATGATTCCCGGGATGAAAGAGCCACTGTGACACAGAAGGAAACTCTGATGGTGCCCCAGGGCTGAGGAAGGCCCCCAGGAGCACAGATTTGGAAGATGTGGTTGCAGAAAGTGGGGTTCAGCTCACACCACAGGAGGCACAGGAGAAGCTCCCAGACTTGGCCAAGCTGGCTGGGGCTGCGGGGCAGGCATGGGCCACCCTGTGCGTGTGGGAGAGGGACCGCATGTGGGGACCCGGTCGTCATACACAGTCTTGCCGAGGATGGTCACTTGGTGTGGACTGTCCATACAGGTGCGGCGTGGGGTGACCTGGGGCTGGAGGGGGTCCCCACCTTCGGATCACATGGGCCCGAAAGACCTTCACTTCCAGGTGGAGCTGTTACAGAAAGTTATCACCAGGCCGAGGCTGTGTGGCTCTGGGGCACCAGGCTGGGTCTATGGCCTTGGTGGCAGCACTGTCAGGACACAGCAGGAGTCCCCCCCACTGCACTGGTGCCCCAAGTTCCCCGCTGAGATGCTCAGTGCCCCCCACATTAGCAAGGCCCCAAGGAGCTGGTCTGTTGTTTAGCCCAGCGCTCACGTGGTTTGGGGACTTTGGGCTGGGAACGGACCCAGGAAGTACTTACTCGGCAGGACAAAGAGGGGCTGGGAGAGAGGCACTAACTGGAGTTCTATAGAAATGATCCCGTCTTCTGGCCATTGGCCCCAAACTGACTCTCCATCTCTACCCTTTGCTTTTCTTCTTTGTTCATTTTTAAGTGGTACTGGAGATAGAAACCAGGAACTTTACGAGAAGCTACCTACAAGCCCAGCCCTTTATTTGTTAACTTTGAGACAGTCTTGCAAAACTGCTAAATCGCTCAGGCTGGCCTTGAACTCTGCGATCCTCCTGCCTCAGCCCCCACCCTACCCAGTGCTGGGGCAGCAGGCACTCGCTTCTGTCTCTGGCCCCTTATTTCCGACATGGCCTCGGTCATCGAAGGCAACAGCCTGTGAGCAGAAGGGCTGTCTATCCCTTCCCAGCAGGAGATTTAAGAAACAGCATGAGGCTTATTGTGTTTCCTTTGCTCAGCCTCTGGAACTGTGGAAACATCTTTTGGGACGAGGGTCCATCTGTTTGAGTCCCTCAGCGGCTGTGGTGTGCAGAAGCCCTGGTGAGCTGTGAAGCTCAAATGAAAAGTCAGCTGTAGTATCAGCCACCGCTCAAGCATTCAGGGGCTGTTTGTTACGCAGCATAATGTGGCCAATCCCCCCCCCCCCCCGAACATGGTCTCGTTCAACCCTTGACATAGCCCCCTCTCGGATAAATGGTTCCATCCTCATTTCACAAATGGAGAAAATGAGGCTCAGAGACCAGCAGCAGGACCCCACTCACACAGCCCGGGATGGTGTTGTGATTTGAATATGTGTTGAACTTCAAAGACTGGAGCAGGGATTAAAATAAACCGCTCCTGTTGTTTGCTCTGTTCTCCAGAGCTGATGCCTGACTCATTGAATGGCTGTGGAAATGTTTGTGGTTCCAAGATAGGAAGAGGATTAAAACTCTACATGCCGAGTTACTCCTTTTGTAAAAATAATGAGGCATTGGAAATGTGACGATGCAGGAGAAGGCACTTGAAAAGCAAGAAGGGCCTTGTGGTTGAAGCTAGCTTATCACTAGCGACTCACTGGTTCTTCCTGGCTAGTAGCAGAGCCCAGCGAGTGCCCAGCTGCTGGGGTGGGGGCTCCTGGGCATAGGTGGTGTTGGATCCCTCACTCCATGGACGTTTGGCCCCCAAATGCCTGCCCAGTGCCACTTGTGCTGGGTGCAGAGGTCACCAGCGTTCTCTTCCTCCTCCAGAGTTCTCTTCCTCCTGCAGCCTCCCCTCTCCCATCCTGGACTAGGGCTGGATACTCCCACTCTGGCTTGGTGCAGAGTCCCAGCTGGCTCACTGCTGCAGGCCACTGCCCACCTGCCCCCTCTCCTGCCAGGGGAGGCTCCACCTTCAGACCCTCAGGCCCTCTGTGCCTGCACACAGTAGGTGCTCAGCAGATAGGTGGGAAAGGAAAGAAGGAAGCAAGAGACACACAGGTACCTCCTCCCCAAGTGTGGGTGCAGGAGCCTGCACACCCTGGTGTGTTTACACACAGACAAGCATGCCCATCATGCACAGCATAATGCATATACTTGGATGCACATGCACAGTGCTTCTGTGCCCCACACACATGCACACACACATGCACACATGCATGCACACGCATGCACACTCACATAGCCCTGCTCCTGGCAGGTGCGGGGGAAGCCTGGGCTTTAGGAGAATTTTTTCTGTGGGCTACAACGAGTCCCCTTCCCATCTCTGTCCACACCACCATCAGGGTGGAGACCACTCGGCCTAATCTCAGGCTTCACTGAAGCTTTCATTCATGTTTGGTAGCCTGTGTTTATTTTCCTGGTGGCTTTAACTCAGCTGACCCAAGCCAGTTTCTGAGGCCGAAGAGGCAGAGAGGGTCCCCCCGCACCCGGAGTGTGGCTGACCTTCACATGTCTTTACGCACCGGGGCACCGTGTACCCTGCTGACTGCTTTGTGCTAGGGGATGGGCCTTGAGCTGCTTGCCACGGAGCGACCCTGTGGTCCTCCCTGTCCACTCCCGGGAGCGAGGCCCTCAGTCCCTGTCCTGGCAATTGGATCTTCCCTCACAGCAGCAGGGCTCTGGGAAGGGAGATTAGAGGAGACAGAAAGAAGCAATGTGAGCTCTAGATTATGCTCTGGGTGAGGGAGACACCTGGGAACATCTCAGCTCCCCAAGGATGCCCCAGTATCCTGCATGTGGGGTCTCTTGGCAAGGCCGGCACTGAGACGGCTGAGATTCTTACCCCGTGCGCACGCTGCTCTCCTGTAAGATGGGACAGTATCAGCCTCTGGCCGGACTGACGGCAGGGCTGCAGACTGGATGCGGGTTAGTGGGCCGGGGCCTGGTGCAGCGACAGGACCAGACAGTCATCTGCGGCTGTTGCCATGGAGAAGAGTCCCCGAGTACTGGTGCCCCTGGAGTCCAGCTCTGTTGTGGGACTTTCCTGGCAGGTCCCAGCTGCCCCTGTCCCCACATCCTCCTCATGCCTTCGCCCAAACCATCGAGGTCAGCAGAGTTTTCTGGTGCAGTGTCACCCTGGGAACTCGCAGGGTGTTATTTTCTCTCTGGTTGACATTGCAAGGTTTTGTTCCCGGCATGTATTTGTTTCGACGCTCTTCTGTCTCCACCTCCAGGTCCAAAGTCCATGTGCAGCACGCAGCGCCTCACTTGGTAGTCTCCCTCTCAGCCATGTGCCTCTGCCTCTTGGGACCAGAGGACACAGTCTGCACGCCCCTCAGGCTCCACTGTAGTGTGGCGGTTGCCAGCGTTCAGTCTGGAGAGAGGTGCAGCAGCTCTGTGAACCCCTGGCTGCCTAGGGCCAGGTGTAGGTCAGGACTCTTGTCCTCATTCCCATCTGCTTGGAAATGGAGATAGAGCAATGTGTCTTCCCTGAATAGGGGCTGCCCAGCCTCCTCTCCTGGCAGCCCCAGTATGGACACCTGTCTCTCCTCGCACTGGCCAAGCGAGCATCTTCCTGTGCTATTCCATGGCCCTGCCCCGGCTCCCCTCAGAGCTCTGGAGTGAGCCACTCACTCTGCCAGGGCAGGGGTCGGAGGATACACTGCAAACTGCGATGCAGCAGCCATCTGCTGTCCTCAGGGCGCCCAGGCCACCTGGAGTTCCTGAGTCTCGGGATCCGGCAGATGACCCTGTCTAGATCCTTCCTATGGGGCCACCTAGGCTGCTCTGGGGAGGTTCTTGAGGGCCAGGAGCATGTAGCATTCCATGGACAAGCTGGGTGGGGACAGAGAGTGACCGAGTGAGCACCTGTTAGGACCTCGAGCCTCCCAGGGAGGAGAGGAGGCAGTGGACCGCAGCTCGGTGATCAGCCACTGGAGTGCCACTGCGCTGGTCCTCATCACTGTCACACTCTGCTGGGCCAGCCCGGGCCAAGCTGTCCCATCTGCCATTGTGACCCAAGTTCTCAGAAAGCCCCTGAGGCAGGGCTGCTGATCCTGCATTTACTGATGAGAAACAGGCTCAGAGTGGGGAGGGGACGGGTACCTCCAGTTAGGGAGCAGCAGGGCTGAGACCTGAGGCCACTGGGCCCTGCAGCTCAGAGGCACCCACCAGGCTCTGAGGTCCGGTCCTGCTGTCCCCTCCCCCAGACTGTGGCTCTCAGGCTCTCCAGGGTGTGAGTGCTGAGTGCTCCTGAGGTGACTCTGAGGTGACTCCTGAGGGGACCGATCACTAGAGTGGATGCCATGGTGACACTAAGAGTCCCCTTGGCACTGCCTTCTGGAGCCACAGAGCCTGGGGGTGAGTGGAGGAAGGAGAAGATCACAGAGCTTATGGGATGTGGGACACAGCGCTGCGCACTGAAGAGGGGCACTGGCTGTGGGGAGCCCGAACCCCTTGGGCCTCATTCCAGAGCCCAGAGCCCGAGATCCTGAGAAGGAACCCAACAAGATGGCCAGTGGGGCCCCAGGGTGGTCCTGTGCCCCGAGCCCACAGTGGTGCAAAGATGGATGGGCAACTCCAGGTGACCTGGACCTCTCAGGCTCCCCATCTCCTGTCTGCTCCTCCCCAGCCTGGCAGAAGCCCGAAGTCCCATCCCTGGAGCCCCTATAGCTGGGCTCCAGTCTGTGAGGAGTGCCTGGGGCCAAACTGTGCCTGTCAGAGGCCGTTAGAAAAGCACTTTGAAGTCTCCTGAGGGAACTGGGGGTGGCCAGGGTCTCCGGAGGTTGGGGCCCGAGTGCCATGTAAGAAGGATCAGCCAGCCACCTTGGCCCCAGGGTTGGGGAGCAATGTGTGGAAGGCCACCAGGTGGCAGAGGTCATTGTCCAGGGTGGCACTTGGTGGTCTCAGGAGTATGGATGTCAGGAGCACATGGGTACCAGGCCTGGGCTTTGGTGGGTTCCATAGCAGCGCCTCCAGCCCTCTGTTCTGGGCCATTTGGTGCTTCCCAGATAGGGCGTGTCCAGGTGGGGTGTGTCCAGGAGGGGAGTGTCTGGGTGGAGTGTGTCCAGGTGGGCTGTGTCTAGGTAAGGCATGTCCAGGTGGGGCATGTCCAGGTGGGCTGTGTCCAGGTGGGGTATGTCCAGGTGGGGTGTGTCCAGGTGGGGCATGTCCAGGTGGGCTGTGTCC
>NW_004624818.1:5571454-5794567 GCF_000247695.1 Heterocephalus glaber
TGTGTCCAGGTGGGGTATGTCCAGGTGGGGTGTGTCCAGGTGGGGCATGTCCAGGTGGGCTGTGTCCAGGTGGGGTGTGTCCAGGAGGGGAGTGTCTGGGTGGGGTGTGTCCAGGTGGGCTGTGTCTAGGTAGGGCATGTCCAGGTGGGGCATGTCCAGGTGGGGTGTGTCCAGGTGGGGTATGTCCAGGTGGGGTATGTCCAGGTGGGGTATGTCCAGGTGGGCTGTGTCCAGGTGGGGTATGTCCAGGTGGGGTGTGTCCAGGTGGGGCATGTCCAGGTGGGCTGTGTCCGGGTGGGGTGTGTCCAGGAGGGGAGTGTCCAGGTGGGGTGTGTCTAGATTGGGTTCTGGAGCCTGGATCCCAGAGAGAGAGGAGGTGTGACAGGGTCCTGGCTGTGTCTGGGCCATCATGAACCTGAGGGAGAGGAAGTCCTGGCATGGCATAGCTGCTGAGGTCCAGCAGCTGTTCCTGACCAGCCCAGTTGACTCTTGAGAGGCACCAGGCTGCTCTCTGCAGGGCTTGGCACCAGGACGCTGGGAGATGTCTCGGGACTCAGCAGCCCCCAGTCCTTCTGTCCTTGTCACAGGTCCAGCTTCAGCCCCTGCCTCCAGGGTAGGCCTGGGCTGGGTCACAGAGAACCCTCAGGGAAGGATTCCTGGGGACAGAGGCCGAGGCCACTGCTGTCTTCAGCCATTACCCCCACCGTGTGAGCTGTAGCCTTCTAGTCTTTAACAGCAATGTTATTTATTAATGTGTTCATCAGCGCTGCCTCCCTAGGCTGTTGCCTGGCTGGAATGGACCGCAGTGCCCCCTACCAAGCAGCCTCTGCAGCCTGGGCGTCCAGGCTCCCAGAGTTGGCAGTCCCTCCTTGGGGTGTCGCCTGTCGCAAGCTGCCAAGTGTCCTGGAGCTGAGGGATTGAATAGTTAGAGGAGAGAGGAAGGCAGCAGAGGAGGCAGCGGAAAGGCTATGGCTCCTGAGCAAGAGCAGTAACAGCCACCCTGACAGAGATCTCCGTGTGTGCCAGCCCTGCCCTGAAACATGACTCACTTAGTCTGACCCTGGTGGCAAGGGAAGGCAGTGGGTGGGAGAAAGAGACCTGTACCAGACTGCCTGGGTCCGAGCCACCATGGAGCCTCTTCTGGGCTCCACAGCCTTGCAAGGCTCACTCCTCTCCCTTTCTTCAGTGGACGGTGCTCTTGATGGTGCTAATGATGCTTCCCACCCCAAGGGGTGCCTGAGGGTTCCACGACCTAATGTGTGATGCTCTAAGAGCAGCACTGGCCCGAGTGTGAGGGTCCCACTGTCCAGGTGGGCAGAGCGAGACAGAGAAGTTGTGAGGTTTGCCGGAGGTACCCAGCCAGGCACTGGGCCACCCCACATGGAGCCAGGGCTGCTGGGGCCCAGAGCCAGTGACCCACACTGCGCTCCCAAGGTGGCTTTACCATGAGGAGGCAGTGACAGCAGTGTCTGTCCCGTGGCCTCCGAGTCCCCGTCCAGTCTGGCCTCTTCTACCCACTGCTCCCACCTCTTTTCTGGGTCCCACCATGGCCCGGGCCCTCACATTTCTCCCTCTGCTGAACTCACACCCATTCCTCATCTCCCTCAACATCCCATGTTGGGAAGCTCTTCGAGGATGAGGCTTCTGTAAACTCTACAGAGCCACTGGCCTGTGGCACTTATGTCACAAGAGCAATGAAACAGGGGACCAGAGACATCCACCTCCAGAGCCCAAGGCTGGAGATAAATCTTGAAGCAAGACACGACAAAGATTCCTCCAGTTTCCCATCTTTAGTCTCTGTCCTTGGGCTGTAACCTTGGTGGGTCTTGAACTCATGTCCTTTCAGGGACTGGAAGGTCACACCAAAGAGTGACTCCAATTCACTGGACACAGCAGGCAGTAGTGGGTGAATGTCACTGAACACAAGCATGGTCCTAGGCTGTGTTTTAGCCTTGGGCCCCATTTGGGACCCTAGGAGGTAGGGAACATGGAATGTAGAGGCCACAACTCCCCAGTCTGTGAGGCAGAGGGGGATCAGGCTCTCCACACAGTGGGGTGGACTTGGGCAGCTCATGAGCATTTTGATGTGGGCTGTGTTGGAGAAGCCGTAGCTGTGCCCTGTCCTCAGGTTGACTTGTGGTTGGCAGGGCACCTACAGATCTCCACGCATTCTGACATAAGGAAAAAGTGGAGTGGACAGGACCATGGGGGTGGAGTAAAGCAGTGGACAAGAAGCATGAGCCTGAGGGTTCCTTTCCTGGAGTCTCTTGGATCAATGTGTTTTGATCCTGAGAACTTCATATGGTTCTACCTGGAACCAAAATTGACTCATGAGTCAAGAAGAAATAGAAAGCCCAAGAAGTCCTATGATGTGGAGAAAATAAAATCTCTGTTTAAAAAGAAATCTTCCACAAAGAAAGCATGAGACCCAGATGGTTGTACAGACAAATCTTTACAAACTTTAAAAGAAGAAATCATCCTAAGTATGTACCAAAAGAACACTAGGTGTTTTATGAGACACATTTCATAAAATCGGTAGGCTCCTGAAATCCGTAGGTTGGCCTGTGTGTTGGGAAGCCCTCGCATGGTGTGCAGTTTTGAGCGGAGGGCTAGCATTTAGAAAAAGACACCTTTTCTGCATTAACTTTTAATTTATTGACAATTTTCAAATAATGGAGATAGTTTATGCAGTTACCTACTCCCTTATTTTGCAGGAGTGGAGGTATATTATACACATTGTCTTGCATCTGGTATTTTTACAATATACCTTGGATGTTGTTTTTCAATAGCTTTCATTCATTCTTTTAAAAAATAGCTATACAGGGCTGGGGATTTAGCTCAGTGGCACTGCACCTACCTCACAAGTGCAAGGTCCTGAGTTCGATCCCTGGTACTGGAAAAAAACCCAGCTATATAGTAGTCTGTTCTTAGGATGACCCTAATTTAGATAATCAGGCTACTACTGATAAATATCGAGGTGATTTCCAGATTTTTGTTAATTAAAACAGTGATATAATAATTATTCTTACTCATACATGATTCATACATGAATAATATGTCTGTAGGGAAAATTTCTGGAAAATGCTGAATTTCGAAAATTGCTGAGTCAGAGTATGGCCCTTTATAGTTTTAATAGATATTGTCTGATCAGAATTAATAACATTCATACTAATTTGTAATCCCAGGAGCTATATGTGAGTACCACCCGGTGCCCCTCCAACTTCGCCGGCAGTGCTTCAACAAATCGATGTTTTCCCAGCCTACAGGTAAAGATGTTATCTCGTGGTTTTATGTTGTCCCTGGCCCTCACTCCGAGTGAGGTTGGCCATGTTTTCATATATCTAAGAGGCACTGGAATTCCTTTTCTGTAAACTGTTCTTTTCTATTAGGTTATTGGAGTTTTTTCGTATTGATTTTTGTAGGAACCTTTTATTTAATGGAGAAGTCTGTGTACACGGTAGGAGTTGCAGATATTTAGGGTCTATCCTTAGGGAAACAAAATGAAACTGTCTAGAAGGTGCTTTTACCCAGGAGAGAACCATCATCTCTCTGTGGTTGCTGGAACATAGATCTTTTTGTGGCTCCTTTTAGTTTAAGGTAGGAGGTAGGGAGCTAACTTTATGTTTTCTTCTGCTGCTGACTCTCATGTTATATTTGTAAAATGCAAATTTGAAAAGCACTATTTCCTTTGACAAACATTTTACACAAATCACCTCTCCCAAGGCTGGGGATTTAGCTCAGTGGTGCCTTGCCTGCTTTGCAAGCACAAGGTCCTGAGTTCGATCCTCGTTACCAAAAAAAAAAAAGAAAAAGAAAAAGAATGAAACTAATCACCTCTCCTCTCCTAGGCTACCAGAGCACTGCAGGTTCCTACCACTGGGGGCAGTCACTTGGTCCACACCTCACACTCCTGCTGTCCCAAGATAGCACATTCCCCAAGCAGGGTCTCCAGCCCTCTCTCTCCGTGGTGCAGGGTTGGGTTAGCAGAGAGTCTGATGAGGAGCCCTTAGGAAAGCCGGGCCTTGGACCCTTCTTTTCCCACATGAAACTGAGACCACAGCCACCGGAGAAAACATCTGGGAGAGGGTTGGCGTGGGCTTCCTTCCCTCCCAGCACCTTCCCTTTCTAGGAGTGGAATCTCTCTCCCTCTCTCCCTCCCTCTCTCTTGGCTTTTGCAAGTTCCTCTTCCACTGCCAGGGCAGCATCAGTAAACTTTGCCCAGAGGATCAAGGAAGGCTTCCAGCTCCTTGATATTTACCGAGTGGAACATCCCTAATACCAAACCAAAACACTCAGCAATTAGATTTCAAATTATCCTTTGAGCCTCCGTCAATGTTAGCCAGGAGCCAGTGCATTGAAGTTGGAGATTGGCGTCCATCCCCTTTATCCTCCTGCTCCTCGGATCCTGGCCAGGCTGCCTGCTGTTGTGCCTGGGAGCCCCTGGTCCCGATGCCCTCTGTCCCTCTCCTCTGTATCCTAGCAACGCTCCCAGCAGCCTCCCTCTGCAGTGCACTCAGGCAGCCTCTCTGGAGCAGGTCCCTGCCAGCGTTTGTCTTGGCAGAAAGGGGTCGGTGCTGTCCAGACCCAGTCAGGCTGTGCCGAGCTGTGCCATTGGAGGACCAGGGGCGCATGCCCTGGGTGCACTCTGCAGCCAGTGGGGCATGGTGCACTCAGACAGTGTGCTGTTGGCCTTATCGCCCAGCCTGAGCCTCATTAATCATGCACTCAGCCCTGCCGTGCGGTGCATCAGCTCACTCTGGGTGCTCGGGTGGTCCTGGGCCGTCCCTGCCCCCTGTCAGACTCCATGCTGGGCGCACGGTCAGGCTCTGTGCTGCTGACTGCTGGGTGTCCTTGGGTATGGACCGGCCTGCTATGCCTCAGTTTCCTCATCTGCAAAGTGTGGGTGCTGTTAGCACCCGGCTGTTGGGGCTGCTGTGAGTGATGTGTGGTGGGAAGGCATTTAGGCTTCTGAAGTCAAGCGTGACTCCTTACTGCTCTCCTGGTCTGAGTAATACAGACGTTCATGCCCTTCTGGAGGGCGGGGATCAGGACTCCCTGGGACCTGCAGGGGTTGTGTGGCTGCAAGCACCGCACCACACAGGGTCACAATGCCCAGGGTTCCACTTCCCTGGCTGACCTGGGAAGGCTCCCATGCTTCTCTGACTGTTTGCTCTGCGTACAAGGGGAAAATAGCAGGGATCTATCTGGAGGGTGCTGTCAAGGTCAGAAAGTGCTCCATGTGGGGCCTTGGTTGTGGTCAGCCGGAGCCAGGCAGCTGCCCTGGGAGGCCCCCACAGTACAGTCCGGGCACACCTGCCTCCTTCCGACCAGGCCCTGAGTCACACTGCCGTTCCCCAGGGCCTGGAGCCAGCTCCGTGGAGGGACCTGACTCCCGGATCTTTCCTCTGGGGACCACGAGAGAAGCGGAGTCTCTCACCCACCAGGTCCTTCCTGCACATCAGGCATTCTGGCTCCTGCTTCCAGCTCTGGTTCCTCCACAGTCCCTGGGTGGAGCCCCCTGCTGGCCTGGCTGGTTTCTGCACCTCTGCACCCTGCAGGTCCTGGGGGCACCTCCCGGGGGCCTCACCAACTGGAAGCCCCTGCTTCTCCAGAGCCCAGAAGCATCCACTCTGTCTGGGATGACTCCCTGCAGGGCCATGAGGAGATCTCCCTCCTCCTCAGCTGTGCTTCCCCTTCCCTTTGGTCCTAGAACAGGGCAGGGCCGAGGGGCTGTGTCAGGTGCAGGTGGGGGCTTCAGAAACACCTGGAAGCCACAAGGTGCTGCTCAGACCCACATCCCTGCCTTGCTGCATGGTCCCCTTCCCTTCTGCCCATCCGACTCTACTGAAGAGGACAGGAGACCGGCGTCCAGCTGGAAACATCACCGTGGGGTTGAGAACTCAGTACCCTGGACTCCAAGGTCACAGCAATCCTCAGGACAGATGAGGGGTGGGGGGTGTTATGGGCTTGGCCTGCCTGTGGCCTCCAGAGAGCCTGGTGGGCAAGAGGTACCTGCGCCACCCCCTCTCAGCCCTGGCACAGCCAGGCTGTGCACATCCTGCGCCCTGTGCCTGGGTGACCTTCAGCTGAGGCTGCCTGATGTGTGTGGTGGCCACCCGGACTGGCTGAGGACACTGTGATGGGAAAGGTGACCCTGAGCGTTCTGAGCTGCCCGTCTCCCCCAGGAGAGCCGGCTGCTAGATTAATGGTGTGTGTGCAGAGAGCCAGGCCCATCGCTCATTCCACGCGGTGTCCTGCCTCTGTCAGAGATGGAGCCCCTCTCCTAGGCCTCGGTGCCCACAGAACGGGGACCCCCGATTGTTGGGGCCCCCCACTGACCCCCTCTTCCTGCTGGGAGTGGGGGGGCACCAGCTGCCTCCCACTCCTCCTTCCCACAGACGGCCCCAGTCCACACGGGGTTAATCACGGAGCTCCCCAGGTGTGGAGGCGTTTCTCTGTTTTCCCTGCCTGTGTGCTCTGGAGGGCGTATTGATTATCTGATTCATTTGGTCCGAAGATGCAGCTTCAGCCTGGAGGGAAAGGAGGAGGCAGCACCCAGCTTGGGTTTCAGCCCCACTCCACTCCGAAGCTCCCAGCTTCCTGTCCCAATACTTCAGCCCACCAGAAGTGGAAGCGGGGTGGCTGTGGCATCAGCGAGGTCTTCTGGGAGACTCTTGCCCAGGAAGGGCAGGATGTGCAGTGGGGAAAGGCAGGGGCAGACCTGGGCTGCTGGGTTACATCCGGTCTCTGCTCTGGGAGTGAGGAGGGACCTGGAAGTTGCCGTCCCCTCCCAACAGTGCCAAGGGCTCCCCTGTGGGCCGGTGCTCCCTTGGGTAGGGCACGTCTCCTCAGTTGAACCTCAGGAGCCTTGTGGGGCCAGTTGCTCTGGGGTGAGGTCTGGTGCTCCCTGTCTTGCTGCCCTTTCTGGGGCCTGGTGGGTTCCTGGCTCAGAGCAGGCACCAGCAAGGGCGGGGCGAGTCAGCAGAGCAGGAACACATGGAGAGGCATGGGTGCCCGGCCCTCAGGCCCTCATAGGGGCCCTCAGAGTCTCACTGGCGACTCCGACACCACACTTGTCCTTTGCCCCCGTGGGTCTGCAGCTCCTTCCCTGCTCCCCGAGCGCTGTGGACTAGGGGAGCCCTTCGGACTGAGTCCATCACTTAGCAGGACTCGAGCACTGGTGCTAGTGGCTGGAACTGGGTCCTGGTCCCCAGGGGCCAGGGCAGCCACAGGCAGAGAGCAGCCAGCAGTGCCCAGGGACGTTGAGGCAGCAGCCCGATGTCCTGGAAGGGGTCTTGCTGTCATTTGTCTGCTGACCCTGGAAGTCCTCTCTGGAGGGCCGAGGTTCTTCCTCACCTCCAGCAGCCTCTGACCCTGCAGGGCAACCAGCCTGAAGGCCCCGCCTGTGGTCTGAGCCTTCTCAAGGTCTCGGAGGAAGCAGAGTGGGAACACAGGGGACGGGAGGGCTCCTGGGCATTGCCCCACACAGTCCCTGTGCTGTCATGGGCCCCTCCAGTGTCACATGGTGCTGTGTGGCTGCCCAAGAGGCCCTGATGTGCACCTCTTGGTGTGTTGCTCAGTTTCCTGTTGCGGGACGAAATTCCCAGCATGCACAGCTTAAAGGACAAAGGTTTATTCTGGCTCATGGTTTCAGAGGACAGAAGTCCAAGCTTGGCTGCTCCAAGGCACAAACATATAGAAGGGCAGAGAGCAGGGAAAGAGCAAGAGAGGAAGGGGCCAGGAGCCAGACAGTTGTCAAAGTCACCCGGTGGCCGCCCAGGCACACAGGGAGTGTTTCCCAGTCTCCGCCTCTCAAGCCAAACAAGTTGGTGGTCAAGATCAGCCCCCACAAGCCTACTTCTCCTCAACCTGACACCCGCTCATGTCTCCTTGAGACATACGTAATCTCCAAATAGACAAGTAACAAGACGGTGACCCTGCCTAACATGATGTAACTATCCTGATACAACTGAATACACACTAATTCCTTCCTCAAGTATCAACCATTCCAGCATTGCTCAAAAGTCCAAATCTACAGCTCTCTGAGGCTCAGGCCAACTCTTAGCCCGAGCCCCTGTACATTTAAAAAGAGCAAGTTAGATTTTGTCATGACAGTGGCCCAGGGGAATATCCCCATTCCCCAGGGAGGGATGGCACCAAAACAAACCCAGGCCCAGCAAAGCAAACATGAAGCCCCTGGCCCCTCTCCAGCTTCTGGGGCACCGGTGGCACAGTGTGGGCTCCAGAGGCCCTGGGCAGCGCTGTCCCTGTGCCTTGCTGGTTGGATCCCAACAGCCTCTCCTTTGGGCTGCTCTGCTTGCAGATTTCCTCAGAGGATATTCCATGTTCCTGGCACCTCCAACTTCTGGACCCTCCATGCAGCTTTGTCTCACTGCCACAGCTTCACACATCACCCTCCTGGGGGCTCCTGGTAGGGATCCTGTCCCCGTCACATTTTTCCTGGCCTCCCAGGGATTTCTTTGAAATCTGGATGGAAGCCTCCATGACACTCTGACTCCTGCATTCTGCGTGCCTGAAAACCAGCACCATGCGGATGACTCCAAGGACTGCCACTGGGACCATCAGCCAGATTGGCTGGGATTACAGCTGCAGCAGCTGCTGAGCTCCTAGATGGCCGAACTGGTGGGGGTTGGGAGTGGAGCTGTGTAGACACTTCCCTAGGAAGCCCTGAGTGAGCAGGGCACCTTGGAACTCTCTTAAGCAACATTGCCCTGCTATACCCTAGAGCCTTCGAAAGGTGGGGCCTGCCCAGTTTTCCTGAGAAGCCCTCTCAGCATCTGTCCTGCTGTCCTGGTGCAAAGTGCTTGGCTTCTTATCTATGGTGCCGATCTCTTTATCAACAACATCTTCTTGGGCCCAGCTTTACACAGGCTTCTTTTGGGGGCCAAATTACAAGGTTTTCAAATCCTTCTGCTCTGCTCTTTGCTCTGAGTCTTGTAAATTTGGCTAAAAATAGCAGGGAGTAACCATGCTACAGCCTGAACATTGTGGTGCCTTAAAACTTGCTCTGCCAGACCAATTAGGCTGCTGTCTTTAAACTCAGCCTCACACCAGGTCTTGGGACATGGACAAAATGTAAACCAGTTCCCAAGGCTTCTGACGCACAGAGTCAGATGTGGTCACCACAACCCCACTCCTCAGAATCAGCTTTTTGTTGCTGGGACAAACACCAGGCAAACACAGCTTAAAAGAAATGCTGTTTCTTCTGGCACATGGTTTCAGTCTGTGGTTGGCTGGCTCCAGGGCAGAGGCATCATGGAAGCAAGCTGTCCATCTCATGGTAACAAGAAGCAGAGGGCAGGAAGAGGGCCAGAAAGGAAGGGTGAGACCCCCAGATACAGTCCCCAAGATCTTTACCTGTGACCCACCCAGATGTCCCAGAAGTGTGCTTTACTAATCTCCTGGGTGTCTCTCAATCCCATCAAGCTGAGAAGGCCAATCATTAGGTGTGACTTTGGTGACTGATCCTGCTGTTATGCCCCATGAAAAACTGGAGTCAAGCAACAGGGACCTTAGGGGGTGGGAAGGGTGTGTTTTCTGCAGCAGCTGGAAAGCTGGGCTATGATATTCCTGCATGGTGAGGCCCCTAACCATCCCTTCACCTTTAGGTCTGCAGTCACCCCAACTTCTACATGAGGGCAAGTGCCACCCATATGCACAAGCGCTGTCCCCTTGGACTCCCTGATCTGTCCCTAGGTCTATATCCTCAGAGTGGGACTTCTTCCCTCTCTTCTGGTGTGGGCTGCAGGGGAAGGAGCCTCTTATTTCCCACCTACAATGAAGCTTCCTGAAGGCAGGGTCCTTGGGCTCCTGGGTGGGGGCCAGCAGGAATCCGAGGATGCTGATGCTTTTCTTCAACATCAGCCAGAGACACACATGGAGGCCACAGAGGTGGAGACCCAGCTCTGGGGTCTCTGGCGCTTCAGAGGCACCTGGTGGCTGTTGCTGACTGTGCAGTAGGAAGGAAGGTGGTGGGCAGAGCCCTGGAAAAGCAGCAGCCACTGCTCCAAAGCCCCTTCCTCTGAGTGCCTGGCAAGCTCTGGTGGGTGGTGTGTGGGTGTGGAAGATGTGTTGTGGAGCTGGAAGAGGAGCTGCCTTTGTGCCCTCTCGGGAGGCTGAGCAGGGGTGGGGCACCTCTAGGCAGCAGGACACTGTGATCACACAGCCCCACTGAACCTCTCTGTACCACTCTGCCCTGGTCTGGCTGAGTTCTGAGCTCAGTCTGCCCTCCCAGATGCTGGCTCTTCCCTGGTGATTCTCCGCTGCAGTGAGCTGTCAACCTGTCTGTCACTTGTCCTTGCTCAGCACATGGCCGAAGAGCCCTGTGTTCAGGACCCCACCTCTGCTTCAACCCAGCTAAAACACCTCTGATTGCCCAGGAGGGGTGCTTGAGGCTCCCATGGGACCTCCACAATGCCACACACAGCAGAGAGGAGGACAGTGTCTCAGGGCTGGGAGTTGAGTTTATTTTATGAGAGTTTATTTTTTGGAGCAGTTTTAGGTTTAGGGAAGAATTGCACAGAAAGTATCCCTCCCCAGCCCAGTTTCCCCTGCCATGAACTTGCATCAGTGTGGCATGTTTCTTGGAATTGATGAGTCAATTTTGACACATTATGGTTCAAGAAAGTGGAAACTAGTTTGCAGCCAGCCTCATTGTGCTGTGGTTTCCCCAGTTGCTTTATCCTCAGCCTGGAGCCAGTCAGGGAAACAGAAAGGCTGTGTACAGTGGGGCAGGCAGCCACAAGTTGCTCTCGCATTTGGTACACTTTCTGTGTCAGTCCAACAGCGCGGGTGGCAGTCTGCAGCCAGGCTGGGCTGCAGAAGACTTCCTGGCTTCTGAGCTCCCTTCAGAAGCCCCAGCCTGGCCTCTGTGTGATGGGAGGCTGCAGCCCCCAACTTTCTGTTAGTGTTCTGGGTCTGGGGTGCAGCAGCTCCCACCTGAGTGGCAGGTGGCCTGGGCTTTGCACACCACAGCCTTAGGACTCCACCTTGAGCTGGGCAGGGAGCAGGAGAGGGCATAGGCCTGCAGAGGTGGACAGCAGGATGCTGGACGTCACAGGGCCCTTCCATGCTCAGCCTCTGCTGGCCTCCACCCTGCACTTCCAGCTGGCTGCGGTGGCATCTTTGTACATTTAGGCTCCAGTCTTCATAGTGAAAGACACCAGTGAGTTACGGGCTGGTTCTGGACACGGGAGGGCAGGGAGTGGGGAAAGGGCTGGACCCGCCAACTTGGAGGAACAATGGGGCCAGGCCAGGTGGTGCAGAAGGAGGGAGGGAGGATCACATCCTCAACTTCTGAGGGCCGCTGTCCAAGGTCCTGAACCAACAATCCACAGAAAAGGAGCTGTGGTGGCTCTCAGTACAGCAAAAGGAGAGGGGCCTCACCCTTTGTCTCAGAGGCTCTCTGAGATGAGCCCTTTTACTCTGCTCTTGGCAAAGGTGGGAAGAAAAACAGTTTTCATACACACACACGCACACAGGTGCACAAAACACACAGATACAATCCTGTCGCTGGAACAATACACAAGGGACTTGCTCACTATTCCCTCTTGGTTCTGTTGTGATTCTTTCCTTGTGCATATATTATCTGTTCAAAAGAGATTACAAGATCCTCCAGCCCATCCGTGCTTCCTTTTGACAAAGATCTAATTACTTCCCTTACTCCAAGTATTTTGAAATGTCTTTCAGGTTGACGATCACTCCCAGTGATGACCCTTAGCAGCCAGAAACATGTTGCACAACTTAAGCTCTGTGGCTTGTCATACGCTGACCCTGGAATCTGTTTCCTTTACAGTAGTTTAGAAGGCTTTCCATGTTAGGTGTGGGGCCCTGACTCCACTCCCGAGGAGCCTGTTTTTTTCCCTGTGAGCTTCAGGATGGCAGGGACTCACCTTGATCCTGGGTTTATCTGCAGCTCCAGGCAAAGCATGCCTGGCACCCAGGGAGTGCTCCACAATGTGTTCTCCTGAAATATTTGCCCCCCACCTCCCACAGCAAAGGGTCAATCACCTCCCTGCTACTCCCCAGCCTTCCCTGGGCTCCCCTCTGGAGCAGAGTCTGATGCCTTGAACTTGGAGAAACTGACCAGGCTCCTGGTTGATAACACAGTGACTCTCAGAGGAAAGAGAGAAGTGATGGCCAAATTAAGCATGATCATGAGCCTGCTCACATATTTTAATAAGATCCGGGAGGAGAAACATAACAGCTGAGTCCCTCTTTTGATTTGAAATATTTAAATGAGGCTTGAGAAATTGTAGCACATATTGGAAACCTTTGAGCTATTTGCTCCATTAATCTTGTTACAACAGTGGTCCTGGAAGCCTCTCCAGACAGCAGAGGGGACCCCAGAGCAGAGGCTGGGGCAGGAGTGTTCCATGAAGCCATGAAGCTCTGTGTCCAGGTGGGATGAGGAGCTGCCATCTACCCTGCAGCAGCCTCTCCTCAGCCACCCCAGCTCCCTCAGCTATCTGGCAGCTGCAGAGGCTTTTTGTCATTTATCTTACCATTTCCCAAAGTGAGACAGCATTTGGAGGGCCTTGGATGGCCGTCAGAGGGCATGTTTTTAAATATCAAGCTTCACCCTACAATTTGAGAATGTTGATCCATGCTATAGAAAAGCCCATCTTGTATTTGGCTCTGAAACCCAGGAGGGTGGGGTGGTTGTCTTCTTATTGGGTGGACAAGCTGTCACTCAGTCTGTATGGCTCCGCTGACCTGGCCTTTGGTCCCTTGGCTCCCTGGTTTCTCCAAGGACACATGAAGGACATGCTCAGCAACTCCGGGGGCTGCTTCAGTGGACAGTGTTTCTCCAAGTTATGCAAACTCGGGACCCCTTCAGCAGACAAATACCTCATGGTGTGTCCCTGACCCTTGTTGGGAAACCCCACTGTCGTCTGTCTCCACAAGCTAAGTGGACTGCGCTTTACCATCATAAGTGTATTCCAAGGTGAAGCAAAGAGGCTTCCTTACAACAGCCAGTGGATTAAGCTACTGACCAAGCCGCAGCTTCTGTGTGCCCAGCACCTTGCCCATTGGCAGTCAGTTCAGCTTCCTGGCTCAGACCCTCTGATCCTTCTGCATCTCCTCCCTCCAAGGACTGACCCCGAACCCCATGGAGATTTGCGCCTATTCTCTGCTCAAGCGGTGTGGTCCAGGCTGCCAGTGACCTTGTCCACTGAATTTGCCTTGGTCTCCTGGGCACGAGGGCAGGGACTGTGGGTCTTCGCTGACATTCAGCAATACATATTGACAGGATGTGGCAATTACACTCATCTCCTAGAGTGGCCATACCAAATAACTGTGAAGTGGAGGCTGAGGACGACAGAAATGTGTCGTCTTTCAGTGCTGGGGGCCAGAATTCTGAAGCCCAGGTATCCACAGGGCCCTGCTCCTCCCCATATCTGTAGGGGAGGAGCTTTCCACCTTTCCAGCTTCTACTCTCTGCCCGGCTGTTGGCCCTTGGCACTCCTGGGCTTACAGCTGGTGCACTGCTGCCTCTGTGGCTATCCACATGTCCTCCTCTCTGTGTCTCTGTCTGACTCCAAATCTCCTCTTCTGGGAACAGCAGTAGTTGGGCCAAGACTCTTGGAGATAAAGTCACATTCACAGGGGCCAAGAGTTAGGCGCTTGATGTACCTTTCGGGACTCACTTGAAGCCACCACATGGATGGATGTGAACCTAGGAGTAAGGGGAAGCCCTGGGCTGCGTGGTGCCTGCAGCTTTGGAAGGAAGGGGTGAAGTAACAGGTGTCTCACACAGGGCTTTCCGGTCACAGACCCGGATTCAGTAGGCCATGAGATGAACAGTTAGGATGACGAGGAGAAAAATAATCTCTGGTTGTTACTGAGTGAAGCCCGTGTCCAGTGCCACACTGGCGGTGTTATGGGGTCACCTCTAATCTCCACAGTTGCCCTGCAGCTGGGCCACTTGCCTGTCCATGTGCTGACCCAACATGCAGGGGCCGTTCCCACTGCAGCCCACACCAGGCCGTGGACCACACGTGGACCTGCCACCTTCATTTCCAAAGCCAAGAGCCTGCGGGAAAGAGCTCTTGTTAAATTTTCCCTTTCCACGCTTCTTTTTCTCCCAACTCAAGCCAAAGTCGCTTTCCCCTCAGCGTGGTAGGTACCTCCTCATAAATTTCATAATCCTCGACTTACATTTCTGTCCTCTGCCCATTTCTTTTATTACCTGCCGATAAAGAAAAGGTCAAAGTCAGTAATCCCAGATTTCAAATCATCCTGATAAATAGGAACCCTTCTCTGAAAACGCAAAAGGCTAACATTAAAATGTAAAACTGAAATTGTTGTCAGACTATTTGTAAGAGGACGGTAACCTTTCAATTGGACTGGCTCTTTGCCGAGCAAATCAAACAACACAATGATGTCTTCTGTGAACTTTCTTGACTTGGAGTCTTAACGCGTGAGATTTGGCTTAACAAACAGGACAGCTTTATAAGGCCTCCTGTTCCTCAGATGGAGTGAGTGGCCTGGGCGAGCATCGAGCCTCTCCTGCAGGGAGTGGAGACCCCGTGTCCCCAGGACCAGGTTCCTGGAAGTCACTGGGACGGGTGCAGAGGACCTGGATGGAGAGCGAGCGCGATGTCCACCAAATACCCGTAGGGGTTTATTAGCCCCAACGTTCAGTGGATTCCTTCACTAACTCTTTCATTCATGAACCAGCGTTTCTGCAGAGTGTTCCCTGTGTCCAGTGTGGGCCTAGGTGCCGAGGCGAGGTCGCTCTCAGCTTTCAGAAGCTTTGGAGTCAGCACTGTGATGGAGCAGGGACCCTGGGGAGCAGATGGGGTTGCCTGCCCCATGGTGCCATCTTGGGCAGGGCTCACAGAAGCTCTGGGGTGCTGGCATTTCAGGCTCTGTCTCAGTGGTGACACCTGCAGAGCTATCAGGAGCCACTGTGGAAACGGCCACCATGATGGATGTGTTCGACCCCACGAGGGACATGGCGTCTCAAGTGGCCACCTCCCCGAGATCTCAGGGAACTCATAGGGACACAGCTATGTAGTGTCCCCCCCTGCGTCCTCCTGGTCACTCTTTGAAAGCCCAGAGGGTTGGGCCACCTGGAGGTCACCGTAACGTGGTCTCCTGTGCCTGGGAAAGTGTCCCCCACTGGGAAACCCCTCCCGTCTTCTGTCCCTGGCCTGTTGAGGTGGAGTGGGGTCCCAGAGGGACATCCCCAGGTCGGGGCCCAGACACCCCCTGGGCGCACCATCCCAGTGCTGTGAGGGACCAAGGAACTGCGGACGCGGAATCCGCCTTTTGCCAGGCAGAGGTGCTGCTCTGTGCAGATGGTGACAGTGTGTCTGCTCGGTGGTGGAGGCCATCCAAGGGGCAGACATGCAAAGCCTGCGATGCAAGGGAGCGCTCTGTGGAGTCGGAATGTGGCAACGGGCCAGCACAGGTGAAGTCGTGAGAACAATATGTCCGCACATAGACAGGTCCACACATGTCCACACGCGTCGACAGACACACATGCATACACCAGGGGACACACAGGGACATCACAGTACAGACACTAGCATACACCCAGGTTCACACCCAGACCAAAGACATAGGCACACAGGTGTGCACTCAGACAGGCCCTCACATGAACACACACAAGCACGGATGCACAAAAACACACAGAGAGAGGCACGTGTGTGAGTGCGTGCACAGGCGTGCGTGAGGACACTGGAGCGGTCACAGCTCTGTGCATGGTGCTACACTGGCAGCCTGGCTGTGCCAGGTGCTGCCACGGAGGTGGCCAGGGAGGGACGTGGACAGAGCTTCCTGTGCTATTTTTGCAGCTTCTTGCTAATCTAACCCTATCTTAAACCTAAAGACAATTGAATAGTTTTATGTTTCTAAACACAAGAAATTTATACTAATTGATATTAAAAATAAATTAAACGTAACATAGTAGATTAACACAAACAAAAATCATGATTAAACAAATCCTTGCAGGCAGTTTGAACATCTAAGTCACTCGCTACTAAAGTTTTTGGATGATTTCCATCACTGTGTATGAAGCAGTCAGTAACTAAGCAAGCAGGAAGTCAACAAACTGAGGGGAGCAGCCTGTAACGAGCAGGCGAGTTGCGAGGGCTTGGGAAGCCAGTGCCCAAGCGGGAGAGGCCTCTCCCTGCCAGGGCCACAGGGGGCCCCGTCCACCCGGGTCTGCGTGTGGCACTGTGCTTGCGGACGCTCAGCCTCACACACTTGCGGCCCGAGCAGCTCGGAAGTCAGCCTCCTCTGGGGCTGTGGGCAGTAGTGCAGCAAACCGGGTGGCCCTGCAGGCAGACGCCAGTGTCCCGGGGACGTCCCCACCCTGGTCTGGCCGTGGGCAGTGCACTCCGGGCCCCCATTTCTGGGCTCCCTGCACCTTCTCAGTCCTGAGGGGAAGAGATGGGGCGCGTTGGATGGCCTTTTGGAAAGAGCGATGAAACCACCTATAAAGCAGCAAATTATGCAGGAGGAACTCTATGTCTTGTTTTTCTTTATGGCTGTTCTGAAAGGGAACAGAAGTCCCCGAGCCTGCCACTGCTGGGCCTGCTGCCGGCTCCGTGGCCGGGCTCTGGGGCAGAGGCTCCTGCCTGGGGCCGGCACTGGAACAGGGAGGGTCAGCCCGCTGCCTGATAGGGTGCTGTTCCCAGGAGTGCCCTGGAGGCCGAGCTGGATGGCGGGGAAGAGCTTCTCCACCTCCTCTTGGGCCTTCAGATGCCCATGTGGGCCCCCTCTTAGCCCTCTGGTGGAGGACAGTGGGGATGATTGACAGCTGGCTTTGACGTCTATGCATTTCCTCCAGGGCGGGGCGTCCGGGATGGCGTGGCTCCATTCTCTTGTCAGTAAAATGGGTGAGTAGAGTGTGTGCCCAGATGGCGCTCATTTGGAAGGAACCAGTGCTGATCCTTGCACGAAGCGGAGGAAGGACAGTTGAGGCCTCTGCTTGGGCCATTTTGTGCCTCCCGGCCTCGGCCAGCCATATCCCCACACGCAGGCTGCAGCACCTGGCAGTCCTAGGGATGGTGGACATTGGCAGAGCTTCCAGGAAACAGAGAGAGGAGAACGTTCCAATTTCAGACCGGGGAAAAAGGCAGATTCTAGAATTGACAGGCCAGGAAGCATCGGGATAGGAGTGTCAAGAACCGGGGAGTTCATGAACTCCCATTCCCCACGCTCGTCAGACACACTCCTGCTGCCCTCTGGGTCTGGAAGCATCATTTATAAACGGGTCCTGAAGAGGTTTTGCACAAAAGCAATGCTTATCATGCAACAGAAGACACTGGTGTGGTGGCTCCCTGTGGGTATTTCTGCAGCGGGGAAATCAATCATGTCTCTAGGTGACCTTCGAGGGCAGAACTGAGGTTTCAGAGAAGTGGCATCTCATCTGAGAGAGGACAGAAGCTTTTCACAATCCGAGCTGTCCACGTTGGGTTAGGCTCCCCAAGTGGGCAGCAGGCAGCCTGGTGCTGGGGCTGTCCTGTAGAGGTCTGGCTCACCCCACGGGGCCCGGGCAGGTGGACCGTGCTGGGCAGAGGGGTTGAACTAAAGGGCACTCGAGTGGTGTTGCGAGATCTGCGGTTGCGGCAGAGTTGGCACAGGAGTAGCTCCTCAGTGAGATTTTGAGGGCAGCCTTTCAGGATTTCCCCACAGGAGTCCGCCCATGCCTCCCTGCCTGCTGGCCACAATTGTCCTCTCTCATTTGACTGGGATGCAGAGGATGATGCTCCTGGGGCGACAGAACTGAGCTGTGAGCCGGGTGCTCTCTTCCCAAGGATGAGGCTCCAGTCTTTGCAGAGCTGAAGGCCACCCAGACCCCTCTCCTCTGCCCTCATGCAGTGCTGAGGGTCCTCTCAGGGTGTTTCCCCTTTCCACCTGAGTTAGCATTTTGCAGAGGTTTAGAGTGTCCAGGGCCCATCCTGGAGTCTCCTCCCATGTCCCACAGCATGCACCACTCTGCACCAGGAGAGCTGGGTAGAACAGGAGGAGGGAGGTGTTGTCCGCCTCCTTAGTCACCCTGGACCTGGCCATCATGAGTGTCCCAGGCATGACACCGATCATGTGGTAGTCTCAGGTTGTCATCCCAAGAGCAGGTTTGACCTGAGCCCATCTCTGGTGAAAGTGGTTGCAACTGCTCAAAACAGAGAATGTTACAGTGGGAGAGAACGAACCACTTGCATTTGGAGCAAGAAGCCAGGTTTCTTCTACCTTTGTTCCCCGTGAGAGTGGGATTCCTGTCTCAGTCCACCAACTGTCCCTGACACCACCTTCCCCAGCATTGCATTCTCTGCAGGTGGCCACACTTCCACCTGGCTGCCCACACCACATGTTTACTCCCAGGTGCTGCTCTTTTTCCTTCTATCTGGGCAGAAGAGGAGAGAGAGGTTCCATGTGAATAAGAAAAAACAAACACCTTTAGGATCTTAGAGACCGTCTGGTCCACCTGTCCCCTGACTCTAGAATCAACACACCCACTGGCCCACAGGACATCTTAACGTGGAAGCACAGCCCTGGAAACACACTTTCGTGTGTTCTGTTTTGAAGGATGCTCTGGCTTTGGGTTTGTAATAAAGACAAGTGGATTACAGACATTTTAAAAAGCCCGATACTGTGCTTTTTGAAACAAAATTTCATGGAAATGCAATATATAGAGCAAGCAGAAATGAGCCACTGACTGAGGTAGGGACAAGGCTATGTGTATCCACTTTCAGGTACCTACGGCAGCCCCGAAAGCAAGTTTTAAGCCTGCTGCCACGAATGAAAGGGAAACAATGAAAGGACTTGTCTCTGGGCTTGTCACTTCCGCTTTCCAATGGGTCAAGTCTTTGGTAAGAACTTACAGCCCAATTTACTCATTTAACTACCATTTATTGGGCAGCCTCCATATGTCAGAACTTGTTAGGTATTTGGGACACAGTAATGGATGAGAAAACAGGGTCCCAGTTTTACAGGGCTGAGATCTACGTGCGGGACAAGGTATATTGTGGCCTCTGCCATGCAGGACACACAGGAACTGATGCAGGGGCAGGGCAGGAGCTGTTCTGCAAGGCCCATCATCCCTGACTTTCGCATCTTGGTCTCCCTAGGTTACTTCTTTTTCTGAGCCCCAGAACTGCCTGAAAGGAGACCCACAAATGACCCAGGGAGGAAACCAGGGAGCAGGGGCCTCTAGGGAGGATGGAGAGAGAGAGAGAAAAGCCAGTGAAGCATCTTCTGCAGACTTCTTGGAAAAGACGGTGATGTCGGTCAGGTCTGGATGTTTGTAGACAGACCAAAGGTGACATGTGTGGGTGACAATTGAGTGCAACAGGGCTTACCTCACTGAGGGTCCTGTGTCCTGAAGTCTCGATTTGGGCCTAAAGAGACCCTCATAGAGATTGTGCAGCTACTGGGGCATCAGAGGTGAGAGGCAGAGGGATTCGGAAGCGGTAGCCTCGCCAGCCAGAGCCCAGGGACAGCCACCTTTTGTCCCCAGCAGCTTCCTTTCAGCACCCCAGACAGCTCCAGTCTGCCCGGCTCAGACTTGGGAGGTGTGATCACAAATTACAGTGAATGTTTAAATGAAAAAGCATTACTACAGTAAATGACACATTGCCATTATTACTCCTCGAAATACATTCTCAAAATACTGCCACCCCATCTTTCTTGGCAATGTTGCTTTTACTGTTAACTTTTAAATTTAATCACTCACTATAATTTTATATCCCCCTTTGTAGTTGTCTCCAGGGCTGAGACAGGCCAGCGAAGCATGAAAAGTTACAAGAAAATGGGGGAAAGAAGCACACAGGCAGAGGCCTTCTTATGTGAAATCTTTTCATTCCTAACAACGGTGCTCGTAGGGCGCTTCGATCCGCAAAGCCCATGTCAGGGAAGACTCTGTGATTAAACACACAACAAAATAACCTGAGAGTAGCCTTTGAAAGCACCAGCTTGACTGAGGTGTGATTAACACAGTGCAAAGACCACGTCTTTAAGGTGAACTATCTGTACAGGGGAGCCCCTTCTTTTCTGGGCTGAGTTGTACCCCTGCCCACTGAACTCGTATTGAAATACCTTCTCCCAGCACTTCCGATGATGCTGTACTTGGAGGTCCAGGCTTTACAGGCTCAGCCCACTGACATGGGCTCTAATCCAGTATGCCAGGGTCCTTAAGATACACACAAGAAGGAAGACATGGGAAAACACAAGGAGATGTGGCCTTTGATAAGCCCGAGGAACCAGCCCTGCCCACCATTGACCTTGGACTTCCAGCCGAGTTGGAGGCTGTTCATAACAGCAGCCCCAGTGAACAAGCAAAGCAGCACAGTAGGTGAGGAACATCTTGTTATGCCCGAATATCCCTTCACAAGGGCTGAGACCCTCCCTCGGCCCCTACCCTGCTACCCCCCACTGTTCTTAGATGTCACCGATGATCTGCTCTCTACCACTGTCGATGAATTTGCATTTCCAGAACCTTTAGACATGGAATAATACAGGATGTACTCTTTTTTGGTGGGGAGAAGCCTGGCTTCTTTCATTCAGGCTAATTATTCTGAGATTTATTCACATTCTAGTCACAGTTCTTCCTTTTGTATTGCTGAGTAGTATTCTGTTGTGCAGAAGGGATTTCTTCATCCCTTCACCCACTGAGGGATGTTTGGGCCATTTCCAGTTTTTGACCATGGCAAATAAAGTTGATGGGAAGATTTACATACAAGAATGAACATATGACCCTTTTTCTCTTCTGTAAATGTAAATATCTAGATGTGGAATGGCTAAATCATATGACAGAGGATTCCTAACTTTTAAATAACTCTAAACTGCTTTCCAAAGTCCTTGAACCAATTTATTTTCACACCATCCATGTATGAAAGTTCTAGTCTGTCTAAATTTCAGTGTTCTCATAGATGTGTAATGGGATCTCATTGTAGTTTTGATTTTCCTTAATGATTAAGACACCCAGAACCTTTTCATTTATTTATTTGCTACTTCGTTATCTTTTTCGTGGAGTATTTATTCAAATATTTTTTTCAGTTTAAATATATTCTTTCTAATATATTCTTTATTCTCAAGACAAAGTCTCCATCATACACATGCTTTGCAACTATTCTTTTCTTAGTCTGTAGCTTGTCTTTTTATTTATTGTATCCTTTAAAAGAGTAGACATTTCAAATTTTGATGAAGCCTAATTTACTGAGTTGTTCCTTTGTGGATTGTGATTTTGGTAACAAAGGGAAAAAAATTTTTCCTACCTCAAGGTCATAAAGATATCTTCCTAACAGTTTTGTAGATCTAGGTTTTACATTTATCACTATGACTCATTTTGGGTTTTTATACATGGTACAATGTTTGAATCAATGTTCATTTTTTTTTGTTTCTTTTTGGTACTGGGGATCGAACTTGGGTCCTTGCGCTTGCGCAGCAGGTGACAAAACCACTGAGCTAAATCCCCGGCCCTCAATGTTCATTTTTTTTGTTCTTTTGCATCTGAGCAATTATTTCAGTATCATTTGTTGAAAACCTATGGCTTATTAAATTGTCTTTGCACTTTTGTAAAAAGATCAGTTGTCCACCTTTGTGTGGATTTATTTCTGGACTCTGTTTTGTTCCATTGATCTCTTTATTGATATTGATATCAGTGCTGAACTGTCTTAATTGCTGTAGTTTTATCTTAAGTCTTGAAACCAATTAGTTATTTTGCAAAAAAAGGTTTTGGCTGTTCTAGTCATTTTTCGTGTTTCCACATGAATTTTAGAATCACTTCTCCAATTTCTACACAAAAACTTTGCTGTCCTTTTTAAATGAGGTTTTACTGAATCCGTAGATCACTTTGGAGCACCCTGAAGAATTTCATTGTCCACGTCCAGTACATCTTCCTGTTTATTTAGGACTGCTCTAATTCCTCTCAATTCCTAATGTTGTGTGGCTTCCAATGTACAGATATGACACACTTTTTATTATAAGATTTATCTACAAGTATTCATTTTATGAGTTATCCATCTGTATGTCATTTTTGATGCTATTGTAAATAGCATTGCTTTCCAATTAGAATTTCTGTTTTTGGGTTCATATGTGGAAAAATAGTTAACTTTTCTATACTGATCTTGTCTCCTGCAACTTTGGTAAACTCACCCTTCAACCACAGCTCCTGAATTACACAGCTCCTGATTCTCCATGCTGGCAACTTGTGTCTTCTCTCCTTTATGCTCTGCTCTGTCTGGCTACAGGAAGACTGCTTTATTGGCTTTTTCAAAGATCAACTTTGGGTTTTATTGATCTTTTTCTATTTTTTCCTATACTATTGATCTCTTCCCCTTGTTGTCTTCTTTCTTCCACTTACTTTGGGTTTCATTTCCTCTTTTGTCTTTTTTTAGCTTCTTAAGGTGGTGCCTGGGGTCGCTTCCTTGGGCTCAAACAAAGCTGATGACTCCCAGTGGCTGAAACAAGACCTTTCTGGGTGTTCTACCATCTCCTGTCCATGAGGCGAGGGACCTTCCGGCCTGCTGCTATAAGCAGACAGCCCCTTTGGCCCCTCTCCTGCATGCGTGAGCAGTGGGCTTGGTTCCATCTGATCCTAGTGTCCTCCCTGTGGCCTTGGTCGATGATCACATGCAGGTGCCAGTCACTACCAGCTGAGTTCTCAGTGTGCCACCGCCACCTGCCGAGTGCCCGCTGTCTGCACGGCTCTCCTCTGCAAACTGTCACTGCCTTGCTCTCCTGAGCCCCTGAGCTGACCTCCACACAGGGAGTCTGCTGTGCACTGTGCCACGGGCTGGCCACTCCAGGTGGTTGTAGGCTTAGTTCTGTCCCACAGGGAGTGCTGCCTCTCATTGCCCATGTGCAGTGGCTTGAGTGTTCTTCTTTCTTTGGTGCTAGGGAAGGAATCCAGGGCCTCGTGCATTCTAGGCAAGTGCTGTACCACTGAGCTACAATCCTAGCCCGTGAGCACTTTTTTCAGTCCTTTTTGATTATCTGGATGGAAACACCAGCTGTCCTGAGTCCTTGCCAACTCCCCTTGCCAATTACCAGCCACCAGAATTGCGTGTGTCACTTCCTCATAATGCATCTCTTTCTGTATCCAGGTACATTTATCTGTGCACCCTGTTGCTCCTGTCTTTCTGGGGAGTGCTGGTGAATATGGACTTTTGTTCTTTTGTGGTCAGCAGGGTCAGTGTTGTCCTTGCTGTCCCATCTTGCCCGGAACAGCAAGGGCTGAAGATCATCCTTATGGATACAAAGAATCATTTTGTGCACCTTGGACCATCTCTCCATAGTCTGCTGATTCAGGAGGCCTGAGTTCGCACAGGCTCAGGAGCCAGGGAAAAGTGGCTGTTAAGTGGATTTCCATGGGTTGGCTCCGCTGTGAAAGGTGGTGTCCTCCAGTTCCAGCTCAAACTGCAAGCCAGATGGTCCCCAATTTGCTTGTCATGGCCCAGCCCTCCCTTGTTTGGCCAAATGGCTGCACAGTGGTCTAGGTGCTGGCCGAGGAGAAGTTGGGTGTGGCTGGCGTGCTTTCCTCTCCCTGCTGTCTTGTTAGAGCCATGGCTCCTGGCCCCGTCCATGGATTTCAGGCTCCATAAAGCAGGCTGATGACACAGTTGTGTTAGCTTGCTGACATGGAAAGACGGCCCGCCCTGTGACTAATCAGACCCGAGCTGGGCTCTCTGGGAGCCGCAGCCACCCTGAGCAGTGCCTGATGCCACGTCCGCCCTGGGTACTGCATGGACAAAAGCCATTTCTGCTCCTGGAGGAGTCTTCCATGCTGCACTTAGGAATTTTTATGGGTTGGTGGTGACATTTCCATTTTAATTTGCTAATTATTATTGGTGAAATTGAGAGGCAGCTCCAGATTTATTGGCATTTCACAGTCTGTTGTGTTCCAGATACAGCTGTGAATCTTAACAGCCAGGAGCGCAACCTGCCTGGCACTGTGTGCATTAACCTGCTCGGTACTGGGGTGCAGCCTCGCTTCACAGATGGGCCACCAGGGGACATGGGCTGGGTCTAGAGGTCTCCATCTCCACTGGGCTCGCTTCTTCTTAGAGGACCAGGAGGGTGAGCAGAGCGTTGGTTCTCTGGCTGCACACACTCACACACGCACACACACACACGCACACTTTCACTTAGGGTTGGAACTGCCCTTTCTAAATATTTGTCTTTATGTTTTTAGCTTTTTTGTACCACTCTCTCTCCCTTATTTATTTGTGCTCTTGCTCTGCCCCAGCAATTGTTTTTAGTTTTTTGGGCTCTTTTTGTTTTTTGGTTACTGGGGATCGAACTCGGGACCTTTCTCTTGTGAGGCAGGCGGCTGAGCCACTGAGCTAAATCCCTGGCCTCCCAGCGTTGTTTAATAAGCATGAGTGCCCTCCTTACCTGCCCATGGCAAGCACCCCAAGGACAGGGGTGATACCAGTTCCTCGCTCTGTTCCCCCAAATGCACAGGCCCAGGTGAGCAAGAAATGCACATGCATTGAGAATTGATAATTGGCTTTCCACCTTCCCTGAAACATTTATGACCCAGGAGCACTGGAAATAAATGACCAACCACAGAAAAAGTCTTTGATAAATTATAGTGCTCGCAGAAACATAACGCTTATTAAAAATTAAGCTCAGGAATCCATAATAACATGGGGAAATGCTTATACCACACTGTTAAATGAAAAGGAAGTTTTAAAATACAGGTAACCTATGATTCTCACCATGTGAATATATTATTGTTTTGTTATTCATTTAAAACCCGACCTTGTCCAAAAAGAATTAAGACAAACTGTGCAAATATATACACAGTCACACACATGGGAATAATACTAATGCCAAGCCCAGTGTCCGCTCCGCTCCTTCCTTGCCGAGTGGGATTGAGGACAGGATGCTGTTCTCTTAGCTGAGGTCCTCACTGTCCACACCAAGGAGATGATTTGGGGTCTTTGCCTCCCCAAGGATTCTGTAAGGAGCAGAGGTTTTGAGCCCATCGGCTGCCACAAACGAGCCACAGCTGTCACCACAGTGAATAGGTCTGTGCCATGGGAGCCTCCCTTAGGTCCATGCCCGGGGATGCCTGCCATGCTCTGTCAGAGAGAGGAGCGGAGGTGCTGGACACTCAGAGGAGGAGGCCTGGGCCCTGGGAAGCACTCTGTGTCGGCCTCTCTGTGGCTGCTCCTCTGGCTGCCGGCATTACCCCTTGCTCGGCCTGCGGGGCGGGATGTTGGATCACCCAATCCAGACCTCTCCCTCCACTCGGGCCTCTCTGGGGCTGTCAGGTCTCTGGCTAGAAGTAGAAAGTTCAGTCCTACTTGAAAGACCTGAAAAATCACAAGGGAGGCTTTGTTTTAGGGGTGGAGGTTTGTCTTAGTCTGTTTTGTTGCTACAAAAAAATCTTGAGACTGTGTAACTTATACACAACAGACACTTACTCCTCACAGTTCTGGAGCCCAGAAATCCAAATTCAAGTCACCGGCAGGTTCTGCTTCTGGTCAGAGTCTTGAAGCCAGGTGTGGTGTGCGTGTGCCTGAAATCCCTGCACTCCTGGAGGCTGAGGCAAGGCCGAGCCCAGGCTGAGCAACTAAGCGACTTAGTGAGACTCTGTCTCAAAATAATAAATAAAAAGGGCTGGAGATGTTCCTGTGTCCTCATATGGCAGAAGGGACAGCAGAACCAAAAGGGGCTGAGCTAGTGCCCTGGAGCCCTTTATAGGGGAACCCAGCACTTCCTAAAGGCCCCACCTTTAATATCTTTCACTGGGGATGGGGTGCTTCCGCAGGGGAACTTGGGGGGCTTTTCAGACCCCAGCAAGCTGGGTGTGCTATCCCAGGGGGCTGGGTGCAGGGGATGCAGCTCCCTGCTCCTAGACCTCCCACCGCTTCCACCCTTGACCTTGGGCTCTATGAGTTGATCCAGCCCTCGCCCTCCTGCAGGCTGCCGCTGGTGCAGTGTCCCCAAGAGGATGCTGAGGCTAGGGAGGAGGGGACAGCGTGCCTCAAGGGTGCCGCCCAGCCTATTGTGTCCCCCGTCACTCTGAACCACCTCTGCCCTGCCCACGCTCTGAGATTGCTTCAAGTTTCTGTTGCTGAAAAGAAACCCCATGTTTTTCTCAAGAGAACATTCCATTCCTTATCAGGTGTGCCTCTATCAAAGGTGGGTGGGAACAATCGAGCTATTCCTTATTCCCGGAGCCGCTAATTAGCAGTCTCCCACAGGGCTCCCCAGCGCACTCCAGCTAGATTTCAGTCCCCGCACTCACAGGGGGTTAGCCGAAGTGCTTTCGCTTAATGTTTTCTGCTCTGTGACCCAAGATTCTTTAGAGGGCACAAGGTATCAGGACTGAGGCCTGTATGGGGAGAACCCAAGGGGTCACTGTACCCCTGGGGGGTCACTGCACGTTTCACAACAGGAGGGTTGGGCTCCCCACCAGGACTTGAGTCCAGCCCGAGGCCAGCAGAACCCCGCACAGGGCCGAGATGGGAGGCACATGAGGAGCCCCACTCCCCAGGCTGCTGCCCCTCTAAGCTGAAGGACTGAGAGCTGAGGGCACTGGCGTGGCAGCTCAGAGGGGGGCCAGGCCGCCTCAGGAAGGAGTGACTTCAGATCTGAGCACAGGGATGGGTCTGGGTGGGAGAGGGGGCAAAGGAGGGGATCTGTTCAGGCAGCCCTCTGCATTGCACCCTCCAGCCGACCCCGAATCTGGCGGCTTCCCACGACAGTGTCACCCCTTCTGCAGGTCTCCCACTGCAGCCCACCAGCCACGGTTACAGCGACCCCTGAAAACCCACATCAGGTTGTGTCCTGCCCTTCCGGAGCCTCTGTGCCTGAAGAGCGGCCCCCCTATTGTGTCTCCTGGAACCTCAGAATATGCCTTTATTTGGAAACGAGGTCTTTGCAAATGCAATCGGTTAAGGACTGGGATTCTATCCTACCGGATGGGGGCAGGCCGTGCCCTGTGTCTCTGTGAGGAGCGGAGTGCACACAGGGAGGGGACTCAGTCTGAGAGGAGAAGCGGCTGACAGCGGAGGCAGAGATGAGACTGCAGCCCATCCAGGGAACGTGGGAGGCTGCTGGAGCCGCTGGAGTCCAATGGGACAGGACGGATCCTCTGGAGCCTTCTGGGGGCCAGCTCTGCCCAGGCCTTTGTTTAGGCGCCAGCCTACTGGGCCGAGGGCTCTCTAAGCCATCTGGTTTGTGGTCCTTTGTTTGGAAAATGAGTGCAATCTCCAGCAGCCTTGGACAGAAACAAGAATCTTCCGGTGCCTTTGGACGCCCACAGCAGCCGGCCTCCCAGCCAGCCTTCCTGGTCCTTGTTCCCAGGGCGCGGCCCTTGGGGGCATTTGTCCCCACAGGTTTGTGGTGCAGCCTGTGCAGTACTCTGGGCGCTCACTGCACTCGGGCCTCTGCCCTGAGGAGTCCCCTCGGGGACCCTGACCCTACCACCCTACTCAAGACACGGCCAGGGCCCTCAAGGCATCCTACACCCCGGATCTGGCCTGGGCGCTCTCTGCACAGGAGCGCCAGCACCAGGGGACCTCACTAACAGGCGAGCAGGTTCCGAGCAAGGCAGACAGGCTCACCTGCAAGTTCCGGACCCAGTGTCGAGTCCCGGCTGATCCAGCCCAGCCTGTGGACAGTGAGGGTGCAGTCCTACTTCCGGGGGGCAGGGGAGCGCAGGGAGTGGGGCAGCCACTGTGTGAGCAGCATCACTGCACACCAAGTGTGTGCACACCCTGTACGGAAGGAGAACAGCTTGTGTGTGTAGCGAGGTTGCTCGGCCACACACACACAGGCAGACACCTTGACGCGGGGGACCTGCAGGGCCGCCGCCCGTGCTCATTCTGTGCCCCTGGGTCGCGGATGCTTTGTCCACTTTGGTTCCTCAGCAGGGCTGGTGATGCCCCTTGACCCGGCCTCACTCATTCATTCTGCTTAGATGGGACTGGGCAGCTGCTGCTGCAGAGCTTTATGGCTGTGTTAGCAGCTGTTCCCTCGAATGAGCAGATTTACAGTGTGTGCAGCCATGTAGGGGCCTCTCCCCATCACCCTGGCAGTGAGGCCAGAGGCTGTGGATCAGACGCCTCAGAGCTACAGCACTGCAGGTTCCAGTGCAGGAAACCACCAAGGGGCAGGTAAAAGGGCGAAGGGACTTTCATGACCGTCGGTCATCTGATCCTTGCCCGCTGGGGACCCCAAGGAGGTGGAACAGCAGGAAAGGACGTCACAGTCCACTTCTCTGCTGCCCACGTGACTCAGGCCTCTCCTTCCTCCCGCAGGGGTCGGGATCGACCCTCTCCCTGTTTGTTAGTGTCTCTGCCTGGCAGGGCCCCGGAGAGGCGGATGGGCACAGTGGCTGAGTGGATGCTTTGATGTTGCTGGAGGTGTCGGAGGAGGGGTGGCTGGCGGGCAGGGCTGGAAATGAGCTCTTCCTGGCAGTTTCTTCTCACTCCCGTCCTCTCTCTTGCATTCGTGGGTCTGTAATTTGTGCTGAGTTGGGGCCTGGGCCCCTGGCCATTTCTCAGGGAGGATGTTTTAGGGGTTGGTGAGTCGTCACTGGGGGCTTTGGCCTTTCCTTGCTTTGCGGTGGGTCAGGCCAGTGTGGATGAGTTTCCGAGGCCACAACCCATTTCTAGCCACTTCCTGCAACTCCAAGACCCTCCCACTCGACCTTTCCCAAGGTCATGGCCAGGGGCCAGAGCTGGGTGGTGTCTTAGCCACTTTCTGGTCGCTGAGACACAACACCTGGCACCCACACCTGCAGGGAGGAGAGGTTACTTTGGCTCATGTTTCCAGCGCACGGTCCGCTGGTTCCAAGGCAGGAAGTGGGGTGGAAGCGCCTGGGCGAGGAAAGCAGCTCACAGCAGGAGGCCCGGAAGCAGAGGAGAGAGAGGGGCCGGAGAGTGACGCACCGCTGACCAGGGCCCCAGTCAGCTGATCCCATCACCTTCGGGGCAAGAGGCCTTCGGGGGACCTTCTAGAGCTAAACACGAAGGGGGTGCTGGCCTGATCCCGGACACCCGCGCCTCTTCTTTGGGGGTTTCTGTCTCCCACTACCCTGGTTTCTTCTCATCAACAGAGACACAGCCAGTCTCTTCCTGGCCTTCTGCCCTCTGCACCACTCTGTCCTCTCCCCCACCGGACGGGTGTCACCGGTCACCCCCTCCCCGCTCCCACTCAGGCTTCAGATCTAGGCACGAGTAACCATTGCATTGCCACGTGTGCGGGACGAACTCTGCCTCCTGGATGGGCTCTATTCTGGCGTCACACGACACTGCTCTTTCCTGGCTTGCGACGCTCTTCCTTCCCTGCCCTGCTTCTTCTCAGGCTTCTTCTCCACGTCCTCAGCCAGTTTGGACAATATCACCCAACATGTGGCATCAGCGCCCCCCAGCTTTGCTTCTAAACCACGCTGGGGTCCAGGTGCAGCCAGGTAGCACTCGGGGTGCTGTGGTCAGGGACAGCCTGCCCAGTGACAGCGGTTCCTGCTGGTCATCTGGGCCTGCACTATGGAGAGCCCCCCGGCGCCTGTTTCTCAGGACATGTCCAGGTCGTTAGGACTGTGAGGCCGTCTGCTCTCTCCCTGGCTACCCCCTGGCACCTCGGGCTCAGGACGCCTGTCTCTCACACATCCTCTTGGCAGCTGGACCCCAAATCTCCAAGCTAGGGTTTGAAGTCTTTCTAGAATCTTCTCTTTTGTTCCCTGTTCCATTAGCAGCCTTCCAAATCCCGCTTTTCTAAGTCCTCCCTGGAATGGGCTTCCTCTTTTCCATCACCACCTCCTCTTCCTTATTCCTCGTGTTTGCTGACCCAGGCCTCCTTGGTCAGCTCCACCCCTGGGACTGGACGAGATGGAGCTGTCACCATTCTAAGGGAACACTGGAGAATTTTCCAGCTGGACGCCTACCAGGCTGACAGACAGGACGGTATCGGTCCTCCAACCTTAGGACCTGGGATTAGGAGCAGGAGCACTTTGGACAGGCAGGCTGAGGACACCCTGGTGTCTCTAACCCCTGGAACTGGCGGAGATGCCGTGGTGACCACTGTCCCCAGCCTCTAGCAGAAGCATCAGTGACGTTTCCTGATGACCCTTTGGCCCCCGCCCTCTGGTCTGTGGCTGGAAAGCACCGTGGGTGGCAGCTGTCACAGTCATGCTGACATGGTCAGCACTCACGGGCACCCTGACAGGTCCTGCGTGTGTCCTGGGCTCCTGCAGTGACCTTCACCGAGCACCCTTGGAAACCCACAAGCCACAAGGTCAAGCCTGGGTCCTGATTTAGACCCAGACAGGGTCCCCAAGCCTGTGCTCCTGACATTGGAGCCACTGTATCTTCCACACATGGCATCCCATGGGGCCGTGTTCTTCTGTCCTTCCTGTTCCCCCCCACTTCCCTTCCTGAGAGAGGTGACTTTGTCAGTTTCTGCCACTAGCTTCCTTCAACTGTGTGCTGGGCCTGCAGGATCCTGGCTATGGGCAGCTACTGAGCATTTCCTCAGCACCTTCTGTGTGCCGGGAGCTGAGTGTGTCACCTTGTTCAATGCTCACTGTGACCTTGTCAAGTGGTCTCTGCCTGGAAGCTCCCTGAAGCAGGGGCCTTTCCTCCCGCCCGGGCACCCCGAGAACTAACCCACTAGTCCTTGCGTGTGTCAGCTGCTATTATTAATCTCAGCTCACTGAGAAGTATCTCGGGGTCAGTGTTTCACAGCGATTTCTTGGCTTGGCCTGGATTTAAAGTTCTGTCTGAAGTCGCATGTCCAGGGCTGGGGCCCTGGTTGGGAAGAGGCTGCCGGGCCTTCCTCTCCTTGGTGACATCTGACCAAGGGACACATTTCTCTCTCCCTGCACTCACAGCCCAGCTGACCGCGAGGCCTTACCCTTCCTCCTGTCTCCCACCACCATTTATTCGGAGGTTTGATGGGCAGAAAGCAGGGCCAGGCCGTACCTTTCGTGTAATGAGGGCATTAGTGATGTGTAATGGAGGTGGAAATCACTTTCTAATGCATAAAACATAAATACAGCAAAAGTGCGCAAATGAGCCATAACTCTTCCTCCTTTCATGGTCAATAAAAAAAAAAAATCCCCACAGTTTTTCCTCATTAATTTGGACCAGGAAGAATCTGTGGGGCTGGTGATTTTCCAAAGAGCTTTCTGCGAAATAATGAGGCTGTTTATTAACATCGAGCAGGCCAAAGGGAGCGGCGGCAACGGCGTTTCCATGGCAACCCCGTGGAAGGAGGCGAGGCTGGGCGCTGAGCCCCGTGACCCCACCCCCACCTCGGAGTGCTGGGACCCGCTAAGCGGCAAGGCGGCCCGCTACTGTGTCCCGGTGGCTGCAGGTCTGGTCTGAAAGAAATGGCTCTGATGGGCAGAAACATTCCTTCCGTGCCCCGGAGGAGCGGGGCGTCTCTTCGAGTCATGGCCGTTGTGTGGACAGCGCTCCAGGCTCCGAGAGTGGCGACAGTCCCCAAGGACAGACAGGAACAAGCGTGGTGAGGACACGGTAAGGTCAGGCCCTCACGCTCCGCGGCAGGAATGTGAAATGGAGCAGCACCGTGGGGAGCAGAGCGGCAGGGCCTCCGGTAGGGATGAGAGAGCTCCCAGGTGAGCTCGCAGTCTGCAGCCTCCGTGTTACGGTTTAGACAAAGATGCCCCCCAAGCTCCTGTGCTCCTAGGTGGGGCTTTTGGAAGGAGAGCGGATCAGGAGGGGGCTGATCTCCATCACTGCATCATCCATCGGTGCTCCTGGCTGGATGTGGCAGAGGAGGCGGGCCTGGCAGGTGGATGCAGGTCACAGGAAGGTGCGCTCCTCCCTGGCTTTCTTGCCCTCTCTGCTTCCCGGTGGCTGTGAGGTGAGCAGCTTTCCACATCCTTTCCCCATGATGTTTCTGCCTCGGAGTCAGCTGACCTTGGCCTGACACCTCCAAAAGCATGAACAAAAATAAACTCCATGGGCCTGGTGGGGCACATCTGTAGTCCCAGCACTCTGGGAGCCCAAGGCAGGAGGGTTCCAAGTTTGAGCCCAGCCTGGGCAGCTCTGTGACTTAGCAGGACCCTGTCTCCAAATAAAAACTAAAGCAAAAGGGCTGGGGATGGAGCTCGATGACAGGGCCCTGGATTCAATCCCTAGGACTGTTAATAAACAAGCAAACAAAACAAGAAAATCAAACAAACAAACAACAACAAAGGGAAAAAGGGCTGGAGATATAGCTTAGTACAAGGGCCGTGGATTCATTCCCCAGCATTGTAAAAAAACCAACAAACACCAAACACCACCACCCAAAAACCCTTTCCTCCTTTAAGTTCTGCATGTTAGGTCTTGGTCACAGTGACAAAAATCTGACTAATACACTGGGCAAGTACCTAAGGGAAATAAATACATGTCCGCACAAAAATTTGTACACAAACATGTGCAGCAAGATTATTCATAATGGCCCAAAGGAGAAACAACCCAAATGTCTAGCAGTGCACAGATGAATAAAAAAGTGGCATTTCCATGCAGTGGAGTACAATTTGTCCATAAAATAGAGTGGAGAACCGACCCGTGTTTCAACATGGATCACCCTTGGAAATTTCCTACCGAGTGAAGGAAATCAGCCACACAAGTCCATGTATTGAATGACCGATCTACGAGGGCTATGGTAGGAAACCACCCCAAAGCCAGTGGTTTGATCCACAGAAATGTACGCCCTTGTACCAAAATCCGGTGTGGCCGGACTAGCTCCTTCTGAGGCTGGGTGGGAGAGTCTGTTCTCCGCTTCTCTCCTACCTCCTGTGGTTTGGGCCACTTTGCTTTGTAGATGTCTCTCTTGTCCTCTTCCCAGTGTGCGTCTGTCTCCGTGTCCGGAGGTCCCCTCTCTATGACACCAGCCATATTGGTTGAAGGGTCCATCCCACTCCAGCCTGACCTAATCAACAGACCACACTGGCAGTGACCCTATTTCCAAACAAGGTCACCTCCTGAGGTCCTGGGGCATAGGACTTCATGGTATGTAACATGGCAGTGGGGCGTAATTCAGCCCTAACAGAGGCCATTTACACTTTATGTTTAGGATGCACAAATCCACAGGGACAGGAAGTAGACCTGTGGTGGCCTAGGATTGGGAGATCAGGGGGGAAGTGGGCAGTGATGGCTGAGGGATACAAGATTTCTTTTCTGGGAGGTGAAATATTCCAAGATTGATTTTGGCAGTGATTACACTATGCTGTGAATATACCAACATCTGTTATGTTGTACAATACAGATGGATGAATTATATGGCATATGAGTTATATCTCAACGAAGTCACTGACCAAGACTCTTGACCATCCAAGCACTGATGTGTGTTTTCTTTTGTGGATTTTGGCTTGGCAGCCCCAGGGCTGGCTCAAGCTGTTGCTGCTTTAGCTATTGGCATCCTGACCACAGTGCTCCTGCTGCTGAGTGCAGAGGACAGTAAGACTGATCCTGTCCAAAGCAGGCTGTGAAGAGTTAACCTCCCAATTGGCTTGTTTATAGAAGTGAGTCTGGCTGAAGGTCAGAGTGCCGAGGTCAGAGTAACTCGCACCCAAATTCCATCCCCACAATAAAGCCTTCTGACTAGGAGGCCAGTGTTCTAATTACAACCACGTATTTTGTCTATTTTGTTCCTAATTTGAGAGTGCTTAGTCTTATCCTTTCTGAGCTTTGTTTACATTAATTTCCATAGAAACCACACCTCGCCTTTAGCCCAATTGATTGCCAATGAAAGTCAGTGCCTGGGACCGTCCAGTGCCTTTGTCAGTTACACCGCATTGGTCTTCCTGGCATCTCTTAGTGTATTTTTTTTCTCAGTCCTGTGTCGCACACTGAGCAGATGGGGGCTAGAGACTTCCTGCAACAGTTCTCGGTAGCCGAGTAGGCGGTAGTCCTTTCTGTGTCCTGACCTCCTCCCAGGGTCTGGTCAAGCCTGTCCCCTTATGAAGTCTTTTCTGATGGCTTTGTCCTCCCTGGTGCCTTCCTTCCTTGCATTTCTGCAGCACCCAGGAGCCTGGTTCTTATGTCTCTGTGGGTTCTCTGGGTGTTTGTGAGTCAGCTGCCTCCCCAGCTGGATCGTAGGGACCGTTCCTCCCTCTACCTGTAGCACTGAGGCTCAGCATTGGGCAGGTGGGTGGCGCTCAGTACATCTATGACACTGAAGGGAAGATGTCCCCAGCTCCACCCACCCCAGGAGCAGCCTCCTGCAAGCACAATGACTTCCTGTGTGAGTCTCTGAGCCACGGTGTAACTTTGCCAGGTGGCTGTGGGCCAGGGCCACTTTGTTTCAGAGAAATCCCCACGATGAGGAGGAGAAGCCCCACCTACATGTGGTCCTTGCGGGTGGGCTGGGTGGAGGGGAGCTCACTGGTTTTCTGCCCTGTGCACCTGTTATTTGAAAGCCTGTGGTCACCGTGCCTTCCTGGGGTCTCTTTCCCTGTGTTGGGGGCCTGGAACCCTCATTCTTTTTCCATGCAGCTTTGACTCTTTTCTTGATTTCCATTAACAAACAGTAAATATCAATGTAGTGCACGACCCAGGGGTGTTTTAATTCCCAGTTTGAGAAGGTGAGGAAAGGTCATTGTCAGCACTCCTCAGGGTTTCTTTCAGGCAGGAGGGGAGGCTTTGTTTTCACCTGGAGTCTTTGGCATATTCCTACTTATTGGGCTGGGGAGAATCTCTGACCAATGTTGCCTTTCTTGAAAGTCCCTCCCAATAGTCAAGCACTTTTTTGGGGGTCAGAAGTGGGGTTGTTTTGCCCTAAATGAAATATTTCATGAATTCCAGTATGCATAACATAAAAAAGTGGTCAGGACAGCACTGTAAGTTTAGACTGCAAATGCAGAACAAAAGCTGAGAAAATATAAAACTGAGAAAGTTACAAAGGCAGAGCCATCTTGGTGGGGAGACTTCAATACATATTTCTGTATAGTGGACAGAATAAGCAGACAACATAATCAGACAGGATACAGGAGAGCCGAATAATACAATAAATCAAATTGACCTAATTGACATATATAAAATGCTGCATCCCACAGTGACTTCTTTTCAAGACAGTAAATGAACATGGGACATTTGCCAAAACTGACAATGCAGTAGTTTAGAAAGCAAGCTTTAGTAATTTCCAAGAGATGAAAATAATTCAGAGTATGTCCTCTGACCACAGTGTAATTAAACTAGAAATCAATAACAAAAAGATGGCTAGGAAATCTCCACCTGCTTAGTAATTAATCCACATACTTCTAACTAACCTGTGACTCAAAAATGAAATCACAGTGGAAATTAGGCAATATTTTAACTAAATGATAATGAAGATATATTGTACCATGCTTGTAGCTTGTGGCTCAAGTAGTGCTTAGAGAGAAACTGGTAGCCTTGTATACATTTGTAGCCATGTACATGTATATATACACACATATATCTGAAGAAATGCTGGAAATCAATATTTTAAGCTTTCATTTCAAAAAGCAAGAAAAAGAACATTGAGCCAACTGAAAAGGAAATAGAAGGAAATAAATGATAAAGACAAAAGCAAAAATAAATGTTATAGAAATACACAATGGAGAAAACCAATGTAGCCAAAGAATATTATTTGAAGAGATCAGGGAAATTTAAAGATCCTCTATAAAACTAATCAAAAACCAAAGAGAGAAAGAGAGATAGAACACACTGTCAATATCAGGAATGCAGTGGTTCAGCTCTAGGGTATTTGGAGAGTGTTTGGATCATGGGGTGCTAGCTCATCGGTAGATTCACCCACTGAGTTCAGTAGCTGAGTGTGCTGTGAGGAGGTGAGGCCTGGTTGGAGATGGTGACCCAGAAGGGTATGTTCTGGTCCAAGCTTCTCCCTTCTCTGTCTCTGCTTCCCAGCAGCCATGGCATGAGCAGTGTTCCTCTGCCAGACACTTGGTATTTCTGCCTTGGAGCCAGCTGATCATGGACTGAAAATGTGAGCCAAAATAAACCTCCCCTCCTTTAAGTTGTGGGCATTACGTGTTGTGTCACAGTGATGAAGACAAGGAATAAAAAAGGGGACAACTGGATGGGTATTATAAATATTAGTCAGATAATGACATTGTCAGGATATACTTGCTAAGATCATGTATTCACAATAAATATATTCTTAAGACACAATACTAATACAAATCCAATAAAATGGGCAAAATATTTAAACAGACACTTTGCTTAAGGTGATATACGTATAGCCAACACTTGAGAGGAGGACCAATATTGTTAGACACAAAAAGAAAACTAATATTTCCATAAAATTCCACCACCACTCACCAGCTGGCTAACATCCAAAAGGCTGACCACACCAAGTGTTGGTAAGGGCATGTGGGCATGCAGCAACTCTCAAACACAAATATTAACTCTAAGTAGGTGATTACAGGTTATGTGTGAATATTGTAATCATTTGAGCAAGAGCCAAAGAACAGTTCAAAGATGTACAGCCAAAAATTCAATATAAAAGTTAAAATGAAACTCTAAAAGAATTAAAATATTCTAAAAGAAGACAAGGAAGGAGAAGAAATAAAGGGGATGTAGCAGTTACTTTCCTGCTACTAGGAAAAAATACTTGACATCTGAAACTTAAAGAAGGAGAGGTTTATTTTGGCTCATGGTTTCAGAGGGTTCAGTCTATGGTTGGTTGACGCCAAGGCAGAAACAACACAGTAGAAGGGCCTGGTAGAGTGCAGTTGCTTAACCCATGGCAGCGAGGAAGCAGAGAGAAAAGGAGGAGTCAGAGACAAGAATACACCCTTCCAGGTCACAATTCCAGTGACCTACCTCCAACCATGTCCCACTGCCCAACAGCATGTTCAGCTATGAACTCACATATGGAGTAGAGCATCCAATGATGGCTATAGCACCCTCATGATCCAGTAACCTTTCAAAGTTCCACCTCTGAACACATGAGAAGTTTGAGGGCATTTTAGATCTAAAGTATAACAAGGGTGAAACAGAAAATACATAATAACATGGCTGACCTATATTTAACCATTTCATTTAATTTCCTTAAATGAAAATGGTCTAAATATGCTAAACAAAACCCAGAGACTGTCATATTGGATAAAAACACAAGACTCAACCATTTACTATGTATGAGAAGCCTGTTTTAAATATAGATAGGTAGGTTACACGTAAAATGATAGAAAAACATATTTCATGCAAGACAAGTAAGAAGAAGGCCAGAGTGGCTCTGCTAATAGCTAACAAAGTAAACTTCAAAATGTACCATGTAATGCTCCCAGGAGTGAAGACAGGGAGTAGTTACACAGAGACAATCCACTGGGAAGGTCTGACAACCCCAAGTGAGTCCACATCACAAGAGCTTCAAAGTCTCTGGAATGAAAACTGATGGAGGAGCAAACAAGGACTTTGACCCTGCTCTTTCAGGAATGGACAGAACAAATAGAAAGTCAGGAAGCTCACAGGTGAACTAAGGGATGTGTTCAACAAGTAGGACCTCACTGACATTAATGGAACACTCCACTAAAAAAAAGTGGGGTTCATGTTTTTCAGCAGAATACACCTGTTGGCAGTGATGAGTGTACTCCATATTGGTGCCCTCCAGGGTGGGAGCCACCAGTCTCCTGACTACGAAGCATCATTTGAAAGTTGGCCAGTGTGATTGAAGAACTGAGTTTTATACTTTGTTTAATTTTAATCAATCTAAATTTAAATAGCCACACATAGCTAGTGGCTACTATATTAGACAATGCAATTTGAGAAGAAAATATAGGAGAAAATTTTGTGATCTTGAATTAGACAAAGATTTCTTAAATATGACACTAAATGTGGAGGACTGCCCCATTATGTCCAAAGCAGGCTGTAAGCATTTCAGGCTCTAAAGAGTTAACCCCACAATTGGGTTATTTTAAGAAGTGAGTCTGATCAAAGCATATAACATAACACACCACTGAGGTCAGAGTAACTCTTACCCAAATTCTGTTCCCAGCCTAACAGAAGAATGCTTTGTCTCTTCTCTTACAAACCTTGACTGTATCACAACATATCCCCAGGAACTACATGTAGCCCCTTCATGTAATTCCTTTACCCGAACCTAAGAACGATTGTGTCACCAATAAATATTGATGGTTCTGGTTCTTCAGTGCCTTTGCTTGCTCAAGCACTGGTCATTCTGGCTCCCTGTCTCTGGACCTTTAATTCTGTCTCTAAGTCTTCCTGCTCACCATGTATCATAGCACTGAGCAGGAGATCAGGATCCACTGCAGGGGGTCTCTGATAACTAAAAGCATGATCAATGCAAAAAAAGAGGTAATTTGGGGTTCCTCGGGAAATGATTAGCCATAGATTGGGAGAAAATACCTGTATGTCACACATCTGACCAGTGGCATGTGCTCTGAATATCTGGAGCAGTTATGGCAAAACTTTTAGAGATCGAGTGCCCAAACTGCAACCCATAAACTCATTTATTTATCACAAAGTGCCAACACTGCAATTAAACCTGAGTATCTGTTGCTTGGCTGCTGAAGTGCTGCTTCAGCAGAGACTTGGCTCATGTGCTGACAGAGAGGGCTCTGTGTGCCCACTGTGGCACATGTGCCGTAGGTTCTCCACCATGATCTAAAGGCTTCTCAAACTCAAAAAGGGCAAATGACTCAGTTAAAAATGGGCAAAAGAACTGAACAGAGAGTTCTTTAAAGTATGTGTGTGGAAAATGCATGAACACATGAAATAGGCCCATCTCACCAGTAATCCTGGACCTACAATTTAAAACCACAGCAAGACACCACTGTGTAGCTTTTAGAATAGCTAAAAAAGAAAAAAAAATGATGATACCAAATCTTGGCAGAGGGTAGAGTAATTGGAATTGTTACAATATACTGATAGGAATGCAAAATGGAACAGACATTTTAGAAAATGGTTTGGTAGTTTATCATCAAATTAAATATAAATTTATGATTCTCTGGTTGAACAATTCTACTCTGGTATTTACCTGAGAGAAATGAAAACATGTTCATGAAAGACTTGAACAAGAATATTCATTTCACTTTCATTCATCATTGCCCCAAACTGGAAACAGTTCAAGTACTCTTTCATAGGAAAATGGGTTAACTGTGGCTTATCCACCATTGGAAGACCTCTCAGGGGTAAAAATGAATAAATGACCAATAGATGCAACATGAACTGCATCTCAAAAACATTACATTGACCCATAGCCATGTTGATTGTATTTTACATGAAGTCAAAAAGTTGGCAAAAATAATCTGTGGTTGGGCAACTTAGTCAGTTAGGGAGACTTCTCAAAATGAAAAAAGTAAACAAAAGGACTGGAGACGTAGTTTAGTGCAGAGGCTCTGGGTTCAATTCCCAATACCACACACAAAAATCTGTGGTGATAAAAGTCATATTGTAGTTGCCTGTTGGGTGGTCATAGAGAGTGTCTTAGTTACTTTTCTTGTTGCTGAGACAAAATACCTGATACCCACAAATTAAAGAAGGGAAGGTTTATTTAGCTCACAATTTGTAAAGGTTTCAGTTCATAACCAGCTATCTCCAAGGCAGGGCAGCATCACAGAGGAGAAACAGTTCATGGTGTGGTAGGCAGAAGGCAGCAAGCAGCAGTGAGCCTGCCCTCTTTCTGTTCCTTTGTATTCCATCCAGACTACAACCCTATTGACTGGTGCCACCAGTACCCAGAGTAAGGTTTCCATTATACACACCCTTAATCTCAGTGTCACACACTTAATCCACACTCACACACTCTAATCCAGTACCTTTGAAACTGCCCCCCTGTGACCACCTGAAGCCTTCTGAGACATCTAGATAGGAGCCACAACAGGGACCAACTGAAAGAGGGTAGAAGCCCACATTCTGAGGCAGGCTAAACATTCATCTTGCTGATATTTTGTATTGAATGTATATTGTGATTGTGTTTGTGTGCATGTGTGTGGGTGTACTTCTCAAAGTTATTGAATTTTACACTTCAGAATTGAGCTGAATTAAAAATCTTTCATAAATTAAAAAACAGAGAGGAATATCTACTCACAGATAGGAATTGATCTGGAGGATATATTGTTAAGTGAAACAAATGAAGATGTGAATCGTATCTATAGCTTGCTAATTTTCGAAGAAAATAGAAATGACTATGTTGAAATAGATGGAAAATAGAGGAAAGGGCAAATGAACGTGATTTTTTTTCTGTATTTATCTTTTTTCTATAGTTTCTTTTTACTTTGACATCATGTAAATAATAAAATTAAATTGATAAATCAATTTATAAATAAATAGATTTATAAATTTATAAATAAATAGAATTTTAAAATCCCAAGAGGAAAGAAGATGGCAAACAACACAAAGTAACTACATAGTGAAGAGCATGATTTCCTACTGCTGTGCATTACGGTTCCCTGGACATCTCTGATCCATACATTCAGGAGCAAGCAGTGCTGCACAGGGGTCTTAACTTAATTTGAATGTCTTTTGTATTTCACCAAAGTTATGAAGGAGAATAAAACAAGTTTGTTAACTGTGTTCATATTGTTCAGATCTGAGATTTTCAGTGTAGAAAGAAAGATACCATTGTATAATCCAAGCAGTTAAAATCCATATAAAGCTAAGTTTAAATGGGAGATGTAAGTATGGCCTTGATTCTCCTTGCATTTTTCATTTTTATTAGTCCAAGTATGCCGTTCATGGTGGGGGTTGGTGCACGGACAGAGCACATCTTCATTCTTCTCCCATCCCTGCCCCTCCTCATCTCTTGGACCCTTTCCCATTTGCAAAACATGCACCGCTTAGCTCTGCTCACTGAAAATGCCCAGAAGCCGAAAGCATCCCCAGCACCCAGATGGTGGTGGCTGAATTCCGCTCCTGCTGAGGTGGAGCTAGGGCTTCAGAGGGGAAGGTCTGACTCTAGGAAGCACGTGAGATGAGCCAGTCTAGAGCTGCCTGCGGTGCCGAGCTAGGGGCTCCCGGGGACCTCAGCAGAGCACAGGAGTTCTCAGGACTGACTTTTGCTGTCCAAAAGGGACACCTTGAGCACAAAATACAATGGCTGCAGCACACGGAGTGTGTAAGGCCCATACGGCCACTGTGCTATCCCACAAAGGGACAGCTGTGTGAAAGGCAGAGATGAGAGGGCAGCTCATTGACAGCCTTCAGATACTCAAAACCTCACTCTAAAAACAGCAATTAAAGGGAGATAATTAAGCATTTATTCTTCCTTATCTATGAGGATGATATAGCTCTGGCTGATGGGGACAGTTCTTAAGAGATGAATCTTAGCTAGTAAATGGGGAAGCATTGTCAGAAATGGAAGATAACCACTTCTCAGTCCTAGCGTAATAGCCGATTCAGGCAAAACCACTGTGGAGTCCTGGGTTGGAAGGCACAGGAAGTCAGGGAATGGCCCTGGGTCACATGGCTAGCCAGTGACTGAGTGAGGATCTGAACTCTGCTGGCCTCGGCTGTGGCAATTAGTCCATTGCCCTTACTGAACGGTGACATCTGTGTAAATCGTTCCCTTAATGCCCAGGTCCTCGGTGTGAACTGCAGCTATTTCAGTGAATGTAACCGAGACCCTGGCAGCACACGCGCCTGGAGTCAGGCCCCTGTGTGGGGATCTGTGGGCGGGCTGCAGACTCTCCTCTGTGGTTTCAGAACTTTTCATAACACAAATAAGAAAAAGTAAACGAGAGATTAAATCATTGTTTCGCTGCTGTCCGATTTAGCCCTGTGGGGAAGTCTCAGGACACCTACTTATCAGCTCAAGACCACAAAGCTACTTTGACACACGTGACATTTCCAAATTGGGACAGTTTGGCCCCCAACATATTCCAGAAGCTTGTTCAGTTGGACCGTGTTGGGGAAGTCTTGTTTCTCCCAGGAATGTAGTGATCAATATAACAGCTTCTAGGGTCTGCCTTGCCGCTTTACCATTCGCTCCCCAAGGACTGGAAGACAGATACTCTGTTCAGAGAAGCTGGGCAGGAGCCCTTCAGGTTTCACGTTTAAGCCTCCTCCAAATCAACAGTGTTGTCCCCCCCCCCAGGCCACATCTCCCCATCTTAGGCTGCGTCTCCTGCACCCCATGTTTGTGTCCTCCACTTCCCTGGGGGATCTCCTGTGCCCATGTTTGCCGATCACTGCTCTGTGATGAGAATGATCCCGGAGCCCCTGAGCAAGACCATTGTCCAGCATTGGGGGCGCCTGGCACTGGATGCCTTTGGGGTGCACAGGTGGTCCCCCTACCCTGGCTTGGGGAGACACCAAACCCATCATGCATCCACAGGCTCTTGGTGAGGACATAGTTCTAAGCTCTCTCCAAGAATGAGGTGGACTATCAGCAAGCAGATTTCTGGTCTCTGGCATGTGAAACTTTTCACTTAGCACCTTTATGAATGTGTTAAGTTTTCGTTACCTCTAAACGTGATTTAAATATAATTACAGTGAAATTTTGTGTAATCATTTGTGGAATCTTTGAATGAATTCCGAGAGGGCTTGGACTACGTGGTCTGAAAGCTTACCGGTTACATCTCTCTGTTTACCTTGTTCTGCCTTGGCCTCCGGTTAGGAGGTAGGAATGATCTGAGATGTAATGACCGAGTTCTATTCCTAAACTTGGGCGTAGCAAAGTTCTGGGGCCAATGCATCAGGCTTAATATTTGTACACAAATGGATGTATGACCATCCCCTAAAGACAAGGAGCTGTCATTCTTTGGTATCCAGGAGACTGCCCAAGACTTGAGAGATAATAGTCAGTAAGTGGATGGACGGACGGACATCTGAATGGATGGACAGACGAATACATGAATAGATGGATGGATATATGCGTGGATGGACTGGGTCCCTTTTGCTAGCCTGGGTCCCCTTTACCCATGGAAGCAAGATGGATGGATGGATGGAAGGGTGAATGGATGGACATCTGAGTGGATGGATGGGTGGGCAGATGTCCGAGTAGATGGACAGTTGGATAAAACAGGCTCTTTGGCTTCTACTACCATCGCAACAGCAGGGAGGAAGCTGGTCCTGTCCCTGTGGTGCCTGGCCCTTGGTTGTAGAAGACCAGGCAGGGTAACCTGGCACCCGCAAACCTCAGCAGCCCAAATGCACTCTCCCTGCCCAGATGCTCAGAGGAGCCAACACAAGGGAGGTTCCTTCTTCAACTCGGGATCAGCAGTTCTCCCACCTGCAGCCCAGGCCTTTGAAACCAAGGCTGAGTTTGGATGAAGCCATTCCTGGCCCTGTTGCTTTCTCAGGACAGGGCCCCAGTGTCAGGGGTCTCATGGCTGAAGGGCAGGAGATGGGAGCTGTGGAGCAGGGCTCCCCCTTCCCCCCGGATGAAGCCTGAGTGTGAGAAGAGCTCCTGCCTTGGCATCCTTTCCTTCTGATGGACTCTGCCAACACAATGAGACCTGTCAGGGCCCATCAAGGCAGGCTTGCTGCAGGCAGTGAATTGAATTTGCAAGCGAGATAATCAGTTATTGATTGAGAGGGGGGCAGTGTGGCTCTGGCCTACTCCTGAGGAAATGAACTTCTTCGCTTTCTGGGGTATTTACTGGTCAGAGCGAGGGGCGATTGCTAGACATCTGCTGGTGTTGAAGCCAAGAACTGTCCCTCCTGCCTCCCCAGGTCTGCAGTGCTGATGCAGGTGAAATGTGCCTTCAGGCTGGAGAGAGGCAGGGCTCGGTCTTACCCCCAGTGGCGGGATGGCCTCCTTCCTGGGTCAGGAAGGAGGGAGGAAGCCCCACCAGCCCCTCCAGCCCCCTCGGCCACCCCTCAGTTCTTAGGCAGCCCCCACCTGACACCTGCAGTCCCCAGCCTCCCCTGGAGGGTACGCACCCTCCTGAGGAGGGTCAAGCCCGCGCTTCCCCAAAGACCCCGATTCTAGGACAGTTTCGACTGTAGGGGGCACCATTGACTTACCGACAGCGTCACGGAGCACCTGTGAAACCCCATTTGACTCAGCGTTCATCGTAATTATAAAATGTGTCCCACTTTCAGAGAAGCTAAAAAGAGAAACGAGAATGTGTGTCTTAGCATCTAGGAAATGTGGAGTGGTTATTTTCATTATTCTCATTATTAATTTGTTTACATCTCGGTTTGCACCCAAAGGGTTTGCCACGGGGTACCGGGAGGGCCACTGGGATTGGAGGCTGCAGCAGAGGAGGCTGCTGGGAGATGGACATCCGTGTCCAGCCGCAGACTGGCCAGGCACTGAGGGCCACCTTGACCTCCCGCAGCCCAGCCAGGAGTCTTCGTGGACTGGGGACAGGTCGTCCGCAGCCTGTAGCTCACATCCAGTACCCGGGGCCGTTTGCAGATGGCCTGCCTGAGCCCATCTTCCTGGGACAGACCAGGCGGCAAGGGACACAGCTGGGTCTGGGCTCATGCGGCCTGAGGGCTCCTCGTGCAGGACAGAGACGGCACAGGGAGGGGGCTGAGGGCAGGCCCGGCAGCTAGGCCAGCCCTCTTGTGCTGCCGGGCACGTGGTGGTGTTCAGCTCTCAGGAGGCCTAGGACCTTAAATTTGCAGCTGGCCTTCTGGATCCATAGGAGGTGTATTTGCCAAGAGGCTAGGATGTGCCTCTTTCCGCAGTGGGTCAGCCTGATTTATCCACGGGCTCGGTCTGCTGCACATTCTCCTCCTTCCCCTGGGCTCTGTGGCTCGGAGCGGCTGCCCAGGCTCTGTGTACCGAGCATCAGGCAGGTGGGATCCACCCGAGGAGCTTGCCCACTCCAGACCCGGGATCTCCTCTTGCTTCCTCCCTGAGCTGCGCGGCTAGGGCCACATGGGCAGGACGATGCAGGGGTAGCATCTTCATCTGTGGAACCCTCTCCTCCACCTACGGGCGGTCTGTGCTGTGGGTTGGTTTCAGCCCAAACGCCCCTTCTCTGTGCCTTGCGGAACCAGGGTCCCAAGGCGGCGCTGTCCCCTTGTTATTGGAAGCCACTTCTGAGAGGGCCGGCAGGGGTTGCAGTTAGATCTCAGACAGGCTGGACACTGGGCGTAAAGAGTTCATGCTTGTTCTGGAGACATCCTTTTCTCCCTGCAAACATTAGCTAATCTGTGGCTTCACTTGAGAGAGAGTTAGATGGAGGCCAGGGCCCCAGTTAGAGCCATGCTGGGGAGAAATGATCAGTTTCCCGGGGAGCAGAATCAACAGGCAGGAGGATCCCTGGGCCTCCCACTACCGTTCTCATGTTAGAGTTTGGGCTCTGGGCCCCACAATGCCCAGGATGTACAGACTTTGGGGTCACCTTAGGGTTAACGAGGGAGAAGGAAAGCCTCCCTTTGCTGGTTTTGTAGCAGAAGGCCACTCCGAGCCCTGGCCTGCACAGGGTGGAGCTGCGAGAGGCTGTGGGGTATACTGGGGAGCGCCCAGCTCTGCAGGGAGGCCCCAGAAGGTGTGGAGTGCAGGCTGCTTCCTTCACTTCTGTCCCCAGGACACACCCACCATTCTTTCCTTTCTGAATAAGCCCTGGGTGGAGTCAGCTTTTGTCTGCTCTCTCCTCAAAGCCGTTGGCTCCTAAGGGTGAGGGAAAGCATGCACCTAGGAGGAGCTGCCTAGTAGGGTTGGGGAGAGGAACCCCCAGGGCTCCTGGGATTGGTGTGCAGGCTGGGTAAATCAACTCGGGTGCAGTGATGGGCTGAATTTTACAGGCGGAAGGAAACCCTTGCCTGGAATGGGACTGGATTTGGAGTCCTTTAAGCATTTAGAGCTTTAAGCAGCTCATCAAGGTTAAAGGGGGTCACAGCGGTGGGGTGGTGACCCAGTGGGACGGGCAGGAGAGTGCTGTCCTGGTGGGAAGAGCATGGAGGATGCTGCAAGGTGACTCAGAGACACCAAGCTCAGGGACACCAGGACGATGCCGCTGTGACCTTGGGCTTCTCATGGACTCAAGGAAGACGAGAGGGTAAGTTTAGCTCTTCTGCTGCCCAGTTTGTGGTCATGGGGTAATTGAAATATACAGTCAATGTTTAAATTAAAAAAAATATGTACTCTAGTAAAAGACTCATTGCCATTAACCTCCCTCAAAGTACTCCCCCAGCTTTGAACATACTCATCTCGTCGTTCCTGCCACTCTCCGAAGCGGCTCTGGAGTCCTCTTTCATGAGTGTCTTCATGAGATGTGATCAAAAATATAGCGAGTCCTCCTGCCAAGTGAAGACATTGGTGTGTCTCCATCTGCCTTCTTCACTGGACCCACACCATGCAACTTCTGGTTCCCCCCCCAAAGTCAAAAGAACCACGAAAGGGAAACATTTAGAATCAATTCAGGATACTGAGGCAGCCAGGACAGCGCAACAAAAGACACTCCTGAGAGAGGCTCCAGAGCTGCTGCAGAGAGTGGCAGGAACGGTGGGATAGCGTATGTGAAATATTTTTAAGGGGGATTAATGGCAACATGTCTTCCAGTGTAATTCATTTTTTAAAAATGAGTAAATAGTCACCATAGGTTTTGATCACACCTTGCACTTTGTCACAGCTGCCCCAGCAGATTGGTGCAGGCACTTTGGGCTGTCTCATGGCTCCAGGGGTGCCACGAACCCCTCCACAAGGTCACTTTGGGACAGCAGGGGGCTGGGCTCTGGCTACCGCAACCTTCTCTCCAGGGAGCTGCCAGTTTCCCCTGACTGCTCCTGGAGCCTTCGCTGGCCCAGCTTGAGCCCAGAGTTCAGGGTTCCGGGCACCTGCTCACTTGTCTCCGTTAATGAAGCGCTGCTAGAGAGCCCCGGGCAGAAGGACCTGCCTTCCACAATTTCCTGTGACACAAATGCTGATATTTCCACTCATGGCCTCAAGTGAGGAAGTGCAATTATCCGAAAGAAGATCTCTGTTTCAAGTCATCCCCGGGTACCAATTCTGGAGATGAGATCCTGGCCTGGATGGGCTGTGGGCCTGGCCTATGGTGACCATTCTTATTTTCTTAACTACCAGGAAAAGCTGAGTGGAAAGGGCAAGAAAATGCCTCTGGGTGAGTTTTTTAAGGGATAAAATTCGTGTTAAAAATCCCACTGGTGAAGATTTCTGGAAGAGGAAACAATGAAACCTCTGACATGTCAGCAACTCCTTCTCCCCAGAGCCCCATGCTACCTTGGCCTCCACCTCTGCCAGCAGCGAGCCCCCCTTCCTGCACCTGGACAGGGAGCCACGGCCGGGGCAGGGTCAGCTTCCGTCCTGCTCAGCATCTTCTGCTTCCTGCACCCACATGAGCAGGTGGGCTGGAGGACACGGTCTCTGTCTGCATGTTTTGTTGCCAGCTGGAGACACGGCCTGGAGACTGGGTGTCAGGCTAGTTTCATACACTTAGTTTCCATGACGGGTCAGTCAATTTACCCCAAACCTGTTCTGTAGGACAGAAGTCTGGCTTGAGCCTGGCTCCTTCTGGAAGCTCTAGCAGGGAATCTGCTGCTGGCCTTTTCCAGCCTCTGTGGCCCTGGTTTTCCTTGGTTTGGGGCTGTACCATGCCCATTGCTGTCTCTAGATGTCTGTGCTGTGTCTAAAGTCCCCCTGACTTTCTCCTCCGAGGATGCTTGTGATGACATTTAGGGCCCAGCCATAATCCAGATGAATCTCTCCACCTGGAGATCCTAAATGTAATCACAGATAAAAAATCCATTTTTCTATGTAAAGCAACACTTACAACCTCCCAGGACTATAAAGTGGACATCGGATCATTTAGAGTCATTACCCAGGTTGTTATGGTTTAAATCTAGATTGTCCTCCAAAAGTCTCATCAGTTTGGAAGACGATTGGATGTGCCCTTGGGTGAGGTCTGGTTAGAAGAGGTGAGTCACTGGGGTGTGACTTGGAAGGGTATGTCTCTCTCCCAGTACCTTTTCCTCTGTTCTGTTTTCTGCCATCCTGTTTGTGCCTCAGAGCCATTTGATCATGGTCGGAAACCATGAGCCAAAATAAACCTCTCCCCCTTTAAGTTGTAAGTGTCAGGTACTGTGTCTCAGCAACAGGAAAGTGGCTGAGACAGACATTGGTGCCAGCAAAGTGAGATCATTGCTGTGACTACATCTGACCATGTGATTTAGAAGTCTTTGAGAGTTGGTTGTGAGAGAAGTTTGGAGATGCAGGTAAGAGAAGCCCTAGCATGTTGTGAGCAGAGGTTGATGTGTGATACTCGTCAGAGCTCAGAAGACCAGAGTGCCAATTGGAATGTGGACAGTGAAGGCCAGGCTCAGGAGGTTTCACTTGGGAAAGGGACACTATTGAAAATTGAACTAGAGGTCCCATGTCTTACACTTTGGCCAGAAAAAAAAGTCTGAATTTTGCCAGTGTCCTGAGACTTTTCAGGAGACTGAGATTAAATCTGGTGGACCAATTAATCTGGTGGAGGAAATTTCAAACAGCCCAATGTTCAGGCTGTAGCATCATAGGTATTGGTGGCTGCTTTTAGCCACATCTACAATGGGAATCAGGAGCCAATGGCAGAGTTGAATAAGAACTTGCAAATTTGGGGCAAAGAAAGTTTGGTTATTGAAGAGATTAGTATTAAAAAAGAAGACAAATACCTTGATCAGAACAATAGGAAAGATAGTTTGAAGGCATCTAGGGAATCAGCAAGATCCCACCTTTTGTGGGGTCAAAGGTGCAAAACTGTGAAGCTTTTATTTGAGAGATGGCCCCAGGCCCCTACTGGAGAAAGACCATCCAGGGAATTGTTTCCCTGGGACTTGTATCACAGTCCTCATCTACCCAGGCACTCAGAGGGGACTGCCATTGTGATCTAAGGAGCCAGGCTACTGCTTGAGGTGGCAGCAGGCCTTGGCATCATCCATGCGGTGCTTGTTTTTCAAGCATGAAGAATGCAGGGGGGTGGAAACTTCCTCCCAGATTTCAGAAGACCTGGGAGGCCAGGCAGTGTGCCCCTGACAGACATGAAGCTGTGGAAGTGACACTGAAAGTGTAGAGGAGACAGCAGGAAGTTGGAGATGCCATGAATGTGGAACACCTTCTGAGGAAAGCTGCAGAGAGTGAGCAAAGTCAGCCCAAGGGAGAGGCCTCGAGGGCTACAACCAGCAGCACCATAGGGGTGGGGCTGCCCAAGGCCTTGGAATTCGCATCTCGCCACAGCTTGTCCTGGATACTGGGCATGGCACTACAGGATTTAATGTTTGCCCTGCTGCATTTCAGTTTTGCTTAGGTCTATCCCACTGTTTTCTTTTTATCCCCCTCTTTCTCCCTTTTGGAATGAGAATATTTACCCTGTGCCACTGTATGTTAGGAGTATTTAGCTTTCTTTTTGATTTTTACAGGGACTCACAGTCAGGAGCTTTGCCTTCAGTCTTAGAACAGACTGTGGACTTGGACTTCTGACAATGCTGGAACTGTTAAGACTTTGGCGACTCTTAGAGATGGACTAAATGTATTTTGCATAGATAGATGGACGTGAGCCTTTCAGGTTCCAGGGGCAGAATGTTACGGTTTAGACCTAGAACGGACCCCCCAAAGTCTCTGTGTTCACAGGTAGGGCTTTTGCAAGGTGAAAATGACTGGATCATGGAGAAATTACACTTACCAGTGGATAAATCCAGCTCATAGCTGAATGTGTCATTAGGGGTGGGGCTTGGTCGGAGGTGAATCATGGGGGTGGGACCTGGACAGGTGTATTCTTGTTCCTGGCTTCTCCCTTTCCCCCCTGCTTCCTGGCCACCATGGGTTGAGCAGTTTTTCCCTCACCAGACCCTTCTGCCATCCTGTTTTTGCATTGGAACTGGCGACCAAGGACTGAAACCATGAGCCAAAATAAAGTTTAAGTTAAGCTGTGAGCATCGGTCTTGTGCCTTAGCAACAGGAAAGCAGTTAAGACAGCAATCATTTTCACCTGCAGTGAGATGAGTGGCCTTGGAGCACATGGGGCCACCCCATTTCCTCTGTGAAACGAGAGCTTCACGGAGACTATCATTGAGGCTCTGTGTCTGAGGAGCCTGGGTCCTGACACAAACGTTTGCATTTGGACATTTCTCCTTCAGCCGTTTCTGTCTGTCTCATTGTGACAGAGCAGGGTGAGTGGGCTCAGAGCCTGGCATGCAGCCCAGAGTGGCTTCTTGTTCCAGTGCCCTTGGGTGTCAGAGAGGATTAGGGTCATCCCAGGTTGTCGTGTCAGCACCTGGGCTGTGGAGACCTCTGTAAATGCCCGTGGTATCTAGTGGCAACCTCATCTTTATTCCCATTGTCACTGTCACTGTTACATCAAGTGTGCGCTACATCAGTGCATTGCCACACCTGTGAAATCTGCCTTTCACCCAGCTCCCAGCACTTTCTACTGTCTTTGTCTCAGTTTCAGTTATCACCACCTCTATCCAAACAGTGGTGCCCTAGCCCTGCCTGGCTGCTGTAACCAAAGGCCAGAGACCTGGCAGCCTGCATAGCAGGCACTGATCTCTGGCAGTCCTGGAGGCTGAATGCCCAGGATGGAGGAGCGGGCAGACCCAGTGTCTGGTGTGGGCCAGCTTCCTGGTTTGAAGATCTTGCTCTGTGCACACAGGGTAGATAGGAAAATCCTTCCAGTATCCCTTCTTATAAGGGCGGTAATTGAAGCATGAGGGCCCCACCCTCCTGACCTAATCACATATCGCAGCTCCTACCTGCTAATACTGTCACCTTGGGGCTGGGGTTCAGCCCGTGAATTTAGGGGCACACAGACACTGAGGTCGTAGCAGGTGGTCTCTCCTCCCACCTGGGCAAGGCATCCTGCAGTCTCTGCCTTGTGGCCCAACTCCTGATTGCCCCAGATGCTCTTTCTAGGACAGTTGGGTGTACCCTTGGCAGCTGTAGCTGGGCAGAGCTGTGCCTGCATCCCTCACACCATCCTTCAAGGCCTTCCTGATTCTCCACCCCGGCCGGCCTGCCCACCGCTGTCTCCAGGGTTTCCCTGCCATGCCTTCCAGGGATCACTGAGTCCTGGGACTGGCTGTTCCCCAGCAGTGCCTGGTGGCCCAACTTGTGCCTTTGCTGTGCTGAGCCCTCTGCTGCCCACCCTCACTGTGTCTGCCTGGAAGGCTCCTTCTCATTTTCTGAAGGGCAAGTGCTTCTTCCTGTTGCTAGCGGGCGGGATTTTTGTTTTGTTTTTGACATAAAATGAACCACGAAACAGAAAATGAACCATTGTAAAGTGAACAATCCAGTGGGATTTAGTGTACTGATACTGTGTAGCCATCACCCCTTTCCAGTACCCCAAATGCAACCCCATATCCCTGCCATGATCCTTTTCCCATCCTCCCCTCCCTCGGCCTGGAGACCAGGGGATCTGTTTCTGTCTCCAAGCTCTGCCTTGGGAAACAGAGGGCGGGGGACGCTTTGTGCCTGGATTCTTGCACTGGGCCTGGTTTTTCTTTGTTTGTGATACTGGTGGATGGGTGCCTAGGGTGGGGTCCCTTGGCAATTCTGGGCTTAGCTTTTGGGGGAGCCACCCTTTTGGGATTTGTCTTTAGTCTTCAGCAGGCTGAAGCCAGAGAGCGGAGCAGAGGGAATCCCTGCTTTGCTTCAGCTTTTCTTCCCCTCTTTTCTTCCTCCTTTTTCTACCAAGCCAGGGTTTCCCATGATTTATTAAGCTTTATTTCCTGCAACTTTACTGAATTCAATATTCCTAATAGTTGTTTGGTGATGGTTTTTACATATAAAATCATGTCCTCTGTAAACAGATAAACCCTTCCTTTCTGATTTGGATGTCTTCCTTTCCTTTTCTTTCTTTCTTTTTTTTTCTGGCCTAATATGTTGAATAGAAATGGTGAGAATACTCAGCTTCATCTTGCTCCTGAAGGTAGGGAAGGTATTTCAGATTTTCCTTCCCGAGTGTGATGTTAACCATGAGCTTATCGTGTATCTGTGGGCTTCACTATATTGAAGTACAGTTGTTCTACACCTAATTTGTTCAGAGTTGATTTCATGAAGAAAGGATATGGATTTTTCTTTTTTGAGACAGGGTCTCCCTGGCTGGCCACTCTTTGGCTGGCCTCAAACTGGAGGCAATCCTCCTGACTCAGCCTCCTAAGTGCTGGGCTTACAGCCTTGCATCACCATGCCTGGCTAGGATACTGAATTTTTCCAAATACTTTTTCTGCATCTATTGAGATAGACATATGACTTTTATCCTTCATTCTGTTAATGCAATAAATCACATTTATTGATCTGTGTATGCCAAGTTATACTTTTACCCTAGGGATAAATCCCACTTGATGACAGTGTGAATGATCCTTTTAATGGGCTCTTAAATATGATTTGCTATTATTTGTTGGAGATTTTTGCAACCATGCTCCTCAGGGGTATTGGCTTATAACTTTTTTGTCTTATAGTAACTTCTGTGGCTTTGTAGTTTGGAAGTGTTCCTTTCTCCTCAAATGTTTTGGGAAGATTTTGAGAACGTTTGGTGTTCACTGTTAAATGCTCGGAGAATTTCCCATGAAGGTCTTGGTACTGGGCTTTTCTTTGTTGGAAGGTGTTTGATACTGAGACAATCTCCTCATTTATTATTTGTCTGTTTCTACTTCTTCATGATCCAGTCTTGGTAGGATGTTTGTTTGTAGGAATTAATCAGTTTCTTCTAAATTATCCAGTTGGTTGGTGTACCATTGTTCATAGTAATCTCTTATGGTGGTTTGAATTTCTTCAGTATCAGTTGTAGATAGTCACCTTTTTCATTTATGATTTTAGTTTTTTGAGTCTTACCTCTTTTTTCTTGGTTAGTCTAGCTAAAAGTTTGACAATTATGTCTTGTCAAAAAGTTGACTTAGTTTTATTGATCTTTTGTCTTTCTATTCTCTGTTTCATTTTTTTCCTGCTCTAACCATTGTTTCCTCCTTTCTGCCACTTTTGGCTTAATTTTATTCTTTTTCTAGCTTCTGAAGGTGTAAATTTAGATTGTTTATTTGAGATATTTATTTTTCCCATAATGTGGGCATTTATTACAGTAGATGTCTTTCTCAGAACTGCTTTTGCTGAGTCCCATAAGTTTTTGAGATGGTGTGCTTCTATTTTCATTTATTTCAAGGCACTTTTAATTTCTCTTGATTTTTTTCATTCGTTGGTTATTCAGCAGTGTGTTGTTTAATTTCCATATTTTTGTAAATTTTCTGATTTTTCTTCTATTATGTTTTCTTGTTTTATACCATTGTGGTTGGAAAAGATACTTGATACAATTTTAATTTTATTAAATTTATCAAGACTTTTGTGGCTTGACATCACCTCTATCCTGGAGAATGTTCCTTGTGAACTTGAAAAGAATGTGTCATTGATGGAATGTGCTGTACATGTCTGTTAGGTGCATTTGATATATAGTGCTGTTAAAATCCATGATTCTCTTATTGATTTTCTGTCTGGATGAGCTCTTTATTGTTGAAAGAGAAGTCTTGAAGTCCCTTACTACTATTGTATACCTACCTATTTCTCTCTTCAGTTTTGTTTATGTCTGCTTTATGGATTTATGTGTCTTAATATTGGATGCATGTGTATTTATTATTATCATCGCTTGATGAATTTATTTCTTTATCATTACTGTGATCTTCTTTCTTTCTTATCATGAATTTTGATTGAAAATCTAATGGGGGATAAATGAGTCTGTAATTATGCCAGGTTTGCCCTAAAGTGGATTCTTTCATTAAGCAGAGAATAATTACTTACATATATTTGGGGGCATGTTCAAACTCACCAACCTGAGCTATTTGATGGGGAACAGAGCAAGAACATTAATAAAATTCTCATGTAGAATATATTTTTTCTTAAATGAAGACAAATTTTTATTCTTTTCAAGTATGTGCCGTAACTCAAACCCTACTCGTGAATATAGTGATTCTTTGTAATTAGCTCTTCCAGGGCCATCCGCAGACCCTTGTACAAACACTGTAGGAGCCACCTATGGATCTTTTGATGATGATACTTTTCTTAGGCTGCTGAAGGTAATACATGGAGAAATGTGTCTGGTCCTTCTAATAATCAGTCCAAACTTCAGATGCCTTGAAGTACTAAATTGATCCTTCAAGGCAAAGGAAGCAATCCCTTTAGTAATGTGGAAATAAGATAATCTTATTGGCATTACAAAATGGAATAAAATATGCAAGTGACTGTGAAGACCTGGGTTAGGATAGGCCCTGTACAGTACTCTAACCTGAGTGGAGAACTGGTCAGAATGGGGCTCATCAGCCACAGGAACACAGAAAGGAGACACAGAGTGATCCCATGGGCTGCGTGTGGCTGTGTGCTTCTCTCCAGGGCTCTGTTGGGGTTGGATTGGCTCGTCATTAGCAAGACTCCTTCTTGCCTGAGTTATGAAGCAACTGAGAAATAGGACAGCTGAAGGAGGCACATGGAGATCCCCATGGCTGGTCCCTGGAGGAAGTGGCTGATATTTGCTTCCTGTCTCTGACCCCCTAACTAGACGGATTTCCCTTCTGAAGTGGCCCTGGCTGTGTTGGACCCTTGAAGACTTCCCTTGCAGGACAGGGTCCTTGTAAAACTGGCCATGGTGGTGGTGGACATTACCCCCAAGAAGAAAGGGAGAAAGAGAAAGGGCTGTATGGTCCAGAGACCCTGACTTTTCCCATGTCGGGCAGCAGCATACCTTTCTACCTGTGGTTCAAGCCAGAAACCAAGAAGCCCTCTGAGCCTTCCCTCTGCTCCCACAGGCAGTAGCAAGCACATTCCAGTCCCTCCCCCAATTATCTCTAGCCTCCCTTCTCTCTTTGCTTCCAACCTCCACATAAAAACTATTTTGATCAGTGGCAGGTTTCATATTCCATGGTGGTCCCATAGAATCCTAGTGTCTAATGACACCATAGCCATCTCAGCTCATGTAAGTATACATAAGAAATAACAAAACTGCCCACCAAAGCATTTCTCAGAAACATCTCCATCATTAAGTAACACATGGTCTGCTGCAGTGGTTTCCAGGAGACCTCCTGATTTCACCTCCCTCAACTCCCAACCTGTAAAACTCAGTAGGTTTCTACTTCACTTTGAACAGTTTCAAACCCACTTCCATGGGGCCAAAGGTCAGCTGACTCCCCACTTCTTCTCTCCTCTCTTTCTGTACCTGGGTGGGCTCCTGTTTGTCCCTGCAACACAACTATTGTTTCTGGGACTAACTCAGTGTACCATGTGGTAGGCCCTCAGCAAATATTTCCCAAATGATGAAGATGTTTTAGGCCCTGTCCTGTGCGGGAGGAAGGGGCCTTTCACAGTGGATATTGTGCATCCCAAGGTTGGGAAGGAGCATCTTTCCCGAGTCTCCTCCAAGTTACAAACTCCACCTCCTCCTGTGCCCAGGCTCCCTGAATAGCATTCCGACTGTAATTGTCTCTTCCTGTCCATCTTCTACAGGTCCCACTCCTGCATTGTATTCTTCCCCGGGGCCCGGGTGTAGAGGGAGTGAGGGTGAATGCCAACAAGGCAGATGTGCCCTTGGTTTCTTAGCTTGCAGGCTGAGAGCATGGCCGGGACTCTGGTGCCCTTGTGGAGATAATAGTTGCTTCCTTGGAGACATCTTCAGGAGCAAGCTTCGAGCTTTCTTCTGCAGCAGCTTCCCTCAGAACAGCTACTTCACAGGGATGCTCAGCCTGTCTTGTTTTTAATTTTTAATGTAAGAATCCAAATTTGTGAGATTTGAACATTTTCTATTTTCCTAAAGAAAGGCTTTGTGGTTCTTCAACTCACCCCAGCCCTCGGGTGTGAGCCCTCTGGGCACTGGGATGGATGTGTCCCTAAAGTGTGGCACTATAGACACAGATTTCCTGTGGGACCCTCACTTCTGTGGAGAATTGTCCACTGAGTGTGGCACTGAAGGGCAGCTGTCTCATCCTGTCCCCACACCACACCCAGCCCATCAGATGCTGCCTTGCAGATCTCTGAATCAGTGGGGAGTGACACACAAGCTGTGGGGAGGATTCAGAATCAGCTTCTCAGCAGTGAAGAGGGTTGCTGGATGACCTTGCTTCTTGATTCATGGAGGAGCCTGCTCCTCCACGGCTCCTTTGGCTTCTGTCCATGTTAAAACCTGGTCCTGGTCCTTCACGTCTCTATAGGCTTTGAAAGTGCTTCCTCACTTCCTAACGGACGTGTGTTTGCATGCATTGACTTTCTCTAGAGCCAGGTGCTGTGGTTGGTAGCAAGAACTCTGGTGCACGAATTGATGCTCAGTGTGGAGTGGAGTCAAGAGACCCTCAGGAACAGGGTGAGGATTTATATCTGCTCCTGGAGAGGCTCTAAGATGCCATGCTCAAGATTCCAACAGAGAGTGGCTGAAAAAGACAAATGTTCATTTCTCTCTCCTATTACAGAGCTTGAGTGCTGGGATGGCTTTGCTGTTCTCCACACTTGGTTGCTGGGTCAAAGTTCATTTCCAAGCCATAGAGAAGGAAGAAGGAGAAACTGGGAATATGATGAAGTAGTTACACGCATCAGTTTGACATCCTATCACTTGGTTGTATTGCCCCATTTAGCTGCAAGGCAGGCTGGGAAGCTGTCCACTCGCTGGCCAGACCTGTCCTCCTCCAGCAGACATTGTAGTATCACAGGAAGAGGGGCTGGGAAATCGGGGGCATTAGCAATCATGCCACAAGATGGGATAAAAAGCAGGGAAGGCTCAGTTAATATCCTTTGCTGAAAATGTAGTGGCCCGTAGCATGAAGATAACTAAATTATTGCCTGTTATGGCCTAGGATCCAATGCTTGGTGGAACCAAGATATGGAAGGGGTGGGACCACATCAGCATTACCATAAAACAGGGTGACAGGATGAATTTAAGGACTGTAGAGGTGAATTGGCCACTTCTGCTATGCAGAATAACTAGAGAAAAGAGAACATCAAACTCAAAACTCCAAACCTTCAGCTGGAGGCGTAGTTCTATAATCATGCTCTAAGAATCTTTTTTTCAGCTGGCAGAAATAGGAAAACAAACCAATACAGAACAGAAATAACAAGCCCCTCTGAACTTGATCTGCAATGCTGAATTGTTCGATCAGCTTCACTAAGGACATTGGTCAGGAAAGAACAGAAACTTAGAAATCGGACCAGGACTATGTGGGAGAGGCTGCAGACCTCTGGTTGGCCTTGGAACTGAAATGAGGACTCCCCACCCCTTGTCTGATGGGAGTCTTCCAGTCTTCCTGGGGTTCACCATTCCTCCCGGTGTGAGGGAGGTTTCTAGTAAGCAACAGTGGGATAAAACCTCTCCTCACCCCTAGGCTGACTTCTGGAGACTCACTGCAAAATAAAATGGCAGCAGGAGACTTACACTGCAAAAGAGCTCTAGCAGTTTGTTAATCCCTATCATGAAAAGTCCGTGCGTGAGCGCATGCACACGTGTGTGTGTGTGTGTGTGTGTGTGTGTGTGTGTGTATAAAAGTGGGAGATGATGAGCCAAGGAGAAAGAACACAACTCATGCTGGGTCCAGTTTATAAACACAGATACAGGTATCATGAGTGTAAGAGGTTGAATCCCCTTTCTAGGGCAGCTGTGACAAATACCACAAACCAGATTGCTTTGAACAACCGAAATTTGTCTCATCGTAGTTCTGGAGGCTCAGAAGTCCACAGTGAAGTTGTTGGCAGGGCTACACTGCTTCAGTTGCACTCCCTGTGGTTGTGAGGTGCTCCCTCTGCCTGCTCCCTGCTGATCTTCTCCAAAATTCCCTCCTCTGATAAGGACACCAGTCCTGAATTTAGGTTCTCCCTAACCCAGTGTGGACTAATGTGAGCTTGCTCACATCATATTTCCAAATAAAGAGACATTCATAGGTACCAGGGACACATATTTTTAAGTGACAAAATTCAACACGGTATAGATGTGATGTGATGAACCAGCCCAGTCAGCCAAGAGTGGACTGAAGCATTCTTTTGCTGGTCATTGTGACCCTGGGCTGAAAAATAGCACTCAGTAACTGAAGATGAGAAGGCTGGTCTTAGCATGATATAGGCAGGGATAAAGGCTAAAGGGAGGTGGGAATGTGGAGTGGATTATGCTAATCACCCTGCCTTACCAACTCCCTCCCAAACCACACCCGTGCACACACACGCACACACACACTCACCCCTGAGAAGGCTGGCATCACGTGCCCTTCACCACAACCTTGACATGACCTTCAGACAGGGAGGCCCCAACAGAACTGCATAGGCATAGCCCTTGTTTGTAAAACTCCCACCACAAAGGCAGTTGGGAAGACCCCTGGGGAAACAGCCCAGCGGCCGTTCTTAGTGGCCAGAGAAAGGGACTGGTTATGCATAAAGCATCAGGGTCAGTTTACTAATTGGGTTTTTGGTGTGGCTGACTGATCATGAGGTTCTTGGAACAAAATCAAAGGTACCCTTGAAGGCTACCTGACTTGCAAACTGACATCAATACATAAACATGTCAGTAAGAGGCTTGGTCTGGGAAGCAAGCTCCTGACCTGAATTACTCTGGTAGAGGCAGGCGCTCTGACACTCGCTACCCTCAAGTCAGTCACAGACTCGGGCTTCTTTGAATAAGGTGCAGGGCAGCTGTGGCCTCGGGAGGAACCAGTGATGGGGCCACCACAGCATTCGTGCTGTTTACAGGTTTATTGTGCTCAGAAGGAGGGGAAATACCCAAGATGTGAGTCTTGGCCACTGGCTGTGAGCCAACACATTCCCACAGTCCTCAGGTTTGAACAGGGTCGCACAGGGGTGCTGGAACCTTGGTGAGACCTAGAAGCTTCTCTACAGGCCCAATTTCAACTCCATTTATTGGTTACTTCTCCAACTCTAGGGTCCTTGGCAAGGTAGGACCTCTACGGCTCACTAACCTCTGGAATTGGGAATGGCCCAAGGACTCAGAATGGATCATGGGATCCTGGTTCCAGTGAAGGGGTGGCTGCATGGACCTCATCTCTCACTTCAAGTCCAAGGAACAGTTGAAAGCAAGCATGCTCGGGAGCCTGTGGAAAAAGGCATGTCCACCGGAGCTATCCAGAGGCCAACAGGGGAGTCCTGCACTGTGCTCAGCGATGCCCTCATAGCTCAGCAGGGCTAGTTCTGCCTCAAACCCTATAATAAGGTCTCCTTGCAGTCTCAAAGCAGAAAGGAGAAAGCAAGTATCACTAATTATTCAGAAATAATGGCTCAGCAGTACACACCCTCACTCTTGGATTGTAAGTTGGCATATTTTATAGGCTTCTTTTTGACCTACTTTATTGTATAATATAACATGGAAAGGTTAGATACAGCATAGGCAAAAAAGGGAAAAGATCATAAGAGAATATTATGAACAATTTTAAGCTGGTAAATTTGAAAATTCAGACAAAATGGAAGAAATCCTTGGAAAGTATGAATTACCAAAACTGCCCAAAAAGAAATGTAAAACTGGAACATTCCAATAACTGTTAAGGAAATTGAATTTAGTTTAAAATATTCTTAGGAAGAATATAGCAGACCCAGCAAGTTTTACATTCAGATTTTATTATTCAAAGAGTAGATATTATTATTCCCATACAAAATTTTTAGAGAATAATTTTACAAAATCAACCTTTGAGAAGTATGTAATTTTGATATCAAAACAAGGACAGTTTAAGAAAAGGAAATTATAGGCTAGTCTCAAATGTTAACATGAATGCAGAAGTCCTAAAAATATGTTAGCCAAATACAGAAGCAAGGTATAAAGTAGACAATCGCTTGTGACTAAGTAGGTTTTGTTCCATAAAGCAAAAATAGAAAACATATTAACTTATTTCTTCCAGATTAACAACTTAAAGGGGAAAAAATATGAGCAGCTCAGTAGAGAGAGAGAGAGAGAGAGAGAGAACTTTGTTTAAACTCAGTGTTCATTGATGACAGAAGTTCTTCTTATTCAAATTCCAAAATAGATATTTAGATTCTAAAAACTGTTATCAGACATCACACCTAATGGAAAAATACTAAAAAAGCATTTGTTTCTTCAAGCCAAGAATGTCCACTATCATCACTGCTATTAATCAATGTGGTGGAGGAACTAAACAGTGTAATAAGACAAGAAAAGGAAATAAAAGATACACCGATCAGGGAAGGGACAAGGCTATCATCATGTGCAGAATTAGAATCTTGTCTTAGAAAAATGGCAAAGAATCTGGAGTCAAATTGTACAAATGAAGTAGAGTTTAATAAAGTTACTAAGCCTTACTAAAGGTTATATTGATCTTATATAATGCTATGTGATCTCCCTGCAGATAAGATCAATAAGGAAGTTAATTGCATTTGTATAAACCAGAAGCAGTCAATTTAACACTGCACTTAAACAAATGCAATTTACAAATAGCAATGACAATAAAAATTTATTGAGAATACATCCTGGGAAAGATGTGCCAGATCTTTATACTGGATGGTATCAAATTTGCTGACATCTTTAAAATACTTAAATAAACTAGGATGTATTGCATATTTAAGGATAAGACAAGACAAGAAAAGGAATAATCAATAATGTTGATAATAATTGTTTATTCTTGTGGAAATATGAAATTACCTACTCATCTCTCACTTGACATTCATTACTATGTGTTGGATCAAGTGCTCAAAAGTGAAAAGAGTAACTTGAACACTTTGAGGAAGCTGGATGGGTGGCACATGCCTATAATCCCAGCATTCTGGGAGGCTGAAGCAGGCTTATGTCTATGGCTTATATCTAGATGTTCTCCCCAAAGCCTTGTGCTCATAGGTGGGGCTTCAGACTGACACAGGAACAACTTGGGTTAATTAGGTTAATGGAAGATTCATCAGCCTCTTGTTATCTATAGTGTATATCCAGGTGAACATACGGATCTCAGCTGTACTGACTTAGTTACAATCAGCCCTCAGGAACCAACTGAGTTTATAAGTCAAGGATCCACTGTATACATATATATATACATATATATATATGTATACATATATATATGTATATATATACACACATATATATATGTATATATATATTTTTTCCCCCTGCCTTGATGGCTTGTTGCCTCCTGCTTGCCCTGCCATAGACTGTTTCTCCTCTGCCATGCCCCTCTGCCATGCTGCCCTGTCTTGGAACCAGCTGAGTATAGACAAACTACAATCTACAAACTGAGATTAAATAAACCTTTTCTCCTTTAACTTGTGGGTGTCAGATATTTTGTCCCAAAAACGAGAAAGTAGCTAAGATGCAGAGAATCACAAATCCCAGCTCAGCCTGGGCATCTTAGCCATTTAGTGAGATGCTGCTTAAAACAAAAACAAATTTAAAAAAGGTTGGGGATATAGCTCCATGAAAAGGCCCTGGATTCAATCCCCAGGACCATAAAAAGACTTTTAAGAGAGGGCAGAGAATGGATTATGACTTCAGGGAGGAGCTAATTTCCTAAACCACACCATTAAAACACACCCCATAAAATAAACCATAAAGGAAAAGACTGATAAAGTTGCCAATATTAACATTTACATACTTCCATTTATCCACAGACACAGGTACATCACCATCTGGAGGAGATGCTTGGTACTTTCAGAACAGATAAAAGCTTAGTATCTGGAAGACAGAGAAACCCTGCGAATCAGAAAGAAAAGTGAGTGAAAGTCCCAAAGGGGCATTTCATGGAGAACATGTAATGACTCTCCTATAAAATTTACAAAAAGATGTCCACTGTTAGTAACTGTGGAAATGCAGATTAAAGTCTGAGTGAGAAATTCAGCCCCCAAACATCAACAAATCTGAAAGAGTTTCTTGGGCTGGGTCTACTCCACCTTGCCCCAGGACTTCCATGCCCTACTCTGCTTTGTGGGCTGCACTGCCCGGCTCACACCTGCTGCTTTGATTGTCACAGACTCCATGACGGAAGAGAGCTCAGAACATATCCTGTCCTTGGGCGGGTGGCTGAATCTCTCCACACCTAGGGTTCTTAGGGGGCAGACTCTTCTAGGGCCTGAGTGTCACTGTTTCCTGGCAGCACCTGCCCGCCTGGTGCCTTCCCCTGAGGTGGCACCAGTGTCCCTTCCACATCAGGTCTTTCTCAACCCTGGCCCTTCTCTGGGGAGCAATTCCTCTCTTCCTGGGATAATCTGCTTCCTGCTGGGGCCCTCATGGACACACAGGACAAGGACAGAAATTAGAAGGCCTCTCATGAATGGACAAGCGCCTTGGCTCATGTTAGGTGAGTGTGGATGGCACAAGCACTCAGGAAAGGGTTTGCCACCTACTATGTTTCCAGGTGTTCTTACTTTACACACCAGCTGGCCTGTTCTGCATGTGTAGCCCAGAGGGGTGCTGGCACCCATGACTCCAGGTACTTACTTAGCATGGGGAACACTTAATCATAGTCTCGGGCAGGGAAAGCCAGCCAGAGACACATGGACGCCATACATTTATTAATTTGGAGGCTGAGAAAATAAACCAGTGCACTGTGTAGTACCCGGGAGGGCAACAGGGAGGGATTTACATGGGTCAGGCTCATGAGTGCCTCTTGGATGTAGGGAAGGATTTCAACCAAGGGCAGCCACTGGGGGTTTTGAAGGAACTGGAAGTAACAACCATCTGAAGCAGTGAGTATCTCAAACTGTGCATAAAAATATTACACATATACAGGATCTGCCAAAAAATGTATACATACTTCAGGAAAAGAAAAATAGTATGGTGTTTTTTTAACAGATGGTGTTACCCTTGTATGGGGGACCCTAGAGGATGTCGTGTATCCCAGAAAACCCACTACACTGCCGGCCCTTAGAAAAGAAACTGAAAATGCACGTGCATCAATCTTAATGACCGAGGTTACCCAAGCAGCAGCTCAGCGGACTAATAAATGTCTGGAAGCTTGTGACCACCACGCTGAGCAGCTCTTGTAATTGTAGAGGCCAAAGGTAACTTGTATTAATCTCATGATGTCCCAATAAATTCAGTATTAAAATATTTATACAAGTTTTTCTTTTCCTGAACTGTGTATATATATTCTTGCAGGCATTTTTCATAGTCTAAAATACTAAAGTGTATTCATTATAGACATTATTCTCATCCAATTTTATATTTGATGCTGGATAGCATTTTATTTTGGGTTGCATTATAATTAAGCCACCCCCTACTGTTAGACACAAGGTTATGCCCAGTTATTGTTCCCCAGTAACAGATCTGGGTGGTGCTTTATCTCAGTTTGAAGTGTGTTCCTGGAAGATGCCACCCTCCACTCTTCCTGCTTTTGGATGACCTCACTCTAGGCTGGTGGGCCTCTGGGTCCTGTCCAACCCCCCCGCCCCATCAGCCTGATTGTTTTCACCAGGAGAGGCACTGGTAGCTGAGTACAGGCCGGGCCAGCTCTGGAAGAGGCTGCCTCTGCTTGCAGTGACCTGCAGCAGCCTGTGCTCCTTGGACCTAGAGGGGCTGCAGGCTCAGCCTCTCCAGAGGCGCCAGCCTGGGTCTCAGTTGTTTCTGTGTCCCCGGGTGGCCTGAACCAAACCTTGCCCACAGACACAGGTGGGAGGTTCCGGAGCCACATGCCCGTGCCTCGGGCAGGAGAGTGATGACTGCAGCAGAGATGGGGAGCTCGGGACCCTTCTCTTCTGAACAGAGAGGGCCTCTTCTGCTGTTTCACTGAGGGAGTCAGTTTCCATCCGCCAGGCGCCAGGCACGTGTTCTCTACTTTCTCTGTATCATCTCGGTTTATTCTCTATTTCACAGCCAGTGATCCGAGGCCCAGAGAGAGGAACAAAGCTACCGCAGCTTTGGGGGGCCTCTGGGACTTGAGCTCAGCTCTGTCCTGTCCCTGGCCACTCCTGGGCACAAGGTCCTATGTTACCGAGATGCTGCTTGACAGACCACTTCAGTGAGACACCTCTCTCTGTCCACCCAGGGAAATTTATACTCCCACGGCGGGTTCCCACCCCAGCAGGGTGACTCCGAGGCAGCATTTGCCTGTCAACTTCTCAGCCTCCTTGGCGAATGCCCATGGCAACAGCATCCCACTTCCAGGGCTGCGACAGCAAAAGAGTGAGTGGGTGTGCGGCTGATCTTAACAGGGTGTCTAGGCCCCCGGTGTTTATTTTAATCATGGGAGAGGGGGCAGGATGAGAGATCGTTTGGTGAGTCTGAGCTTTGGAGCTGCAGACTTGGTATCCCAGTGCCTGGCTGTGTCCCAGGAGGGTCTTTTCCTCTCTCCAAGCCTGAGTTTACCTAGGGTCATCCACGGCCCCCAGAGAGCCAGGTAAGCAAAATGTGCAGGACACCAAGCTCAGCACCTGTTCATGGAAGTACTGAGCACAGGACAGCTGTTCTGCCCATGCCCTGGTACTGCTGTGACCTGGCCTTAGTGGTCAGGACACGCAGGGGGATGGTAGAGCCTGGGGACAGTGGAAATGCTCGCTTGTCCCTTTCAGCTTCCCAACACAGCTGATAGGTCGGGGAAGTGGAGAGCTGCTCTGTCGTGTCATTTCAGTCTTACACTGCTACCTCTTGCTCACAAATGTCAGAGCTAAACAGGAGAAGCGTGGCGCCTTTCTGCTGAATCCAAGCAATTAAATAGCAATCAGCAAACGTAATTAACAGTGTCAGGTTCCCCTCCGATGGGCCTGAGCATTGCGGGGCCTCTGCCATGGTCGTTCTCACCCAGTGCCTCTCCCCCTCTCATCTGGGGCAAAAGGTAATCCGAGATTGAACACGGCTGGGTGGGATGTCAGGAAGGAAGGTGGACAAGGGAACTTTACAGCTGCCCGCAGCAGGGCAAGGGTCATCCGTAAAGGGGGAAGGCAATGCGGGGGTCCCCAGCCTTGTTCATGCTGTCCCTTCTCCTTGCTGCATCACAGAAATGATGGGGATTTAATGCACCTCGAGTGGTTACATTTCTGTCACGGTTCGAGATTATTTGCAGTCATTCTATTCATGCTGCTGATTGTCCCCAGTGGCCCCCAAAAGATCCACCTTCCCTCCTTTGGAGCAAGGAGCCCCCCGCAGCCTGCTTCCAGATTCCTCAGGGAATCTGGGTAAACAAGTGGCGGATTTCTCACCTCTAAAGTGGAGGTGGGTGGAGGAGCGGTTTGGGGCCAGGGTGGGCCGCAGGTCCTACTGCCCACGCGCTGACTTCTGCTAGTGCTGGCTAAGTAGGCCACTTACCATTTTTTTATTATAAATAAGATTTTAATGAGCCATATTTGTGATATTTTTCCCAAGTTTATGATTTTTTCCTTACAATAAATTCCTTTAAGTGGAATTACGAGGTCAACAGCAGCCGCTGCCTTAAGGCTCTGAATGTTTATGGCCGGCCAGGGCGTCCTCATTTCAGGTTAAAACAGCTCACCCTTTGATGTCCTCAGCTGTTCCTAGAACTGTCCCCCACCCTGTCCTTTAAAAGGCATCCACCCCACTGCTGCCCACCAGTGGCTCATCACCTTCGTTGAGCCACCTGCCCCGGCCGCATCCTCACCTGATGACTTAGGCACAAAATACCTGACACCCAAAGAAGAAGAGGGAAAGGTTTATTTGGCTCAGTTTGTAGAGGTTTCAGTCCATAATCAGCTGGGTCCAAGGCAGAGTGGCCCAGCAGAGGAGAAAAAGTTCATGGTGGGCACAAGGTAGCAAAGCAAGCCTGATGATGAGGACAGTGCCATTATAAAAGGGCTGAAGGGAGCCCTTTGCCCTTCAGCCACTGGAGGACACAAAGAACCCCCAGCCATGGGGACCAGACTGGGGACACCAAGTCTTCTGGTACCTTGACCTTGAACTTTCCACCTGTGGGACTGTGAGCAGTAGCTTCTGTTGTTTCAGCACTGTCCAGGCTCAGGACCATGGTAGAACAGCCTGGACTCCCTGGCCCTGCGGTCTCTTCTGGTCCTGGGGCCTCAGAGCTGGGAGCCAGGTGCTCCCAGCTTCACTGAGTCCCCAGGCCCTCCCATTTCATAATGAACAAAGGTTAGAGTTGCAACAGGGCCAACTGATCTGACCCTGTTACCTCCTGGCATCTTTCAGCTTGATTGTGTCAACTTGACTGGCTTGAAAGCCAACCACAGGGGACTAGTAAAGCACTCTTCTGGGTGTGCCTGGGTGGTCATGGAAGTGTGGCATTAGGTGGTGTTTCTGGTCCCTGGCCCCTTCCTCTCTGGCGTTGTACCTCTGCTCTGCTTCCTGGCTACCATGATTTAAGCATCCTTGCTCCACTATGCTCTTCCACCATGATGCTTCTGCCTTGGAGCCAACAGATCATGGACTGAATCCCCTGAACTGTGAGCCAAATTGAACCTCTCCCCCTTTAAGGTGTGGGCATTGGGTGTTGTGTCTCAGGGATGGGAAAACAGATGAATACACCCCCTGACTTCATGACCCCTAGTTTCTCATGGTAGCTACAGTGGCCTCTTCTACACTTTCCCAGACTTGCCAGGCTAGCGCTCCACAGCTGCTTGGTCCCTGCTGTTCTCTGCCTGCTTCTTCCCACCACTGTGGTTCTTCCAATGTCACCTTTCCATCAGCTGGCATTACAGAGGTGTAATTAACCAGTAAAACATGCATATTTCATATCCAGACACACTGTGAAGTGATGGCCACAGTTAACATACCCACTGGCTATTGTGGTCATGTGTGCTTGTGCGTGTGTGCGTGTGTGCATGCGCGTGTGTGTGTATGATGCTTAGATCGGCCCTCAGCAAATCTCCAGCAAACAGCACAGTACTAACTACAGTTATCCAACTCTGTAAGCCATAGCTCAGCTTGTCCCCTTGCCCTTGACTCCCTTTCCTTATGCTCCACTCCCTAGGCCCTGGCAGCTGCCTTCATCCTCTGTTCCTTTGAGTTCAACTTTGAGCTTTTGTGGGATTTGCCTTTATGTGTCTGGCTTATTCATGAAGAGTGGTGTCCTCTCTTCACCAGCTACCAACATGCAGCCCTTGAATGGGCCAGCTTCACTGTTCTTGGTGTCAGTGGGGCTCAGTCAATGCACTCGGGAAGCATGACCTGCTCAGTCGCTGGCTGCCTCCTACACCAAAAGGTAGGCAGTACAGCACCCCTGGCCTGCATTCAGGCCCTCCAGGAAGCAGTTGAATAACTCATCTGGGTCTCCCAGGTCCCGAGTGAGGAGCTGCAGCCCAACCCAGCTGCACTGTCTTCCCAAGGCTGCTGTGAGCTCTGGCAAAGCCAGCAGTTTCCAGAGGAGGAGGGTGGGCTGGACTCTGGTGGACACAGGTCTCTCCTTCCCATGGAAGGATGTTGGAATGTCTGAAGGTCACCAGCACAGAATGCTTTTGGACTGAGCTCTGTCCTGCCAATCCAAGTTAGACCACACACACACTATGCATGAGGTAGGAGCATCAGGAAGGAGCTGGACCCATGGTGGTGAGCTGGGGCCTGGTGGAGGAGTGGGCCTGGGACTGCCCTTGAGCTTCTCCACCATGGAGCAGGCAAGAGTTGGAAAAGGAGAATAGGTGTACCCTCGGAATTCTCTTGATTTTCTCCATTAGTAGCTAATAGCTTAGACTACTAGGAGAGTGTCTTCTGTCCTACAAAGGCTTCACAATTTTGGGATCATTAATCTGTGCACAGATGAGCTACTTAAACATGTGGAAATATGAGTTTGGAGCAAAATGGGGCCTCTTCTGGGTGCTGTCTGCTACAAGAGTGGCCATGTTGGAAAGGAGTCAGGGCTCCAGGGCTGTTCCAGGAAGTGGGGTGGGATTCCCATTCCCATGGAACCAGGTGACTGGCAGCCACTTTTTTGGGGGATAAACAGGATAGAGGGACAAAACACTAGTCCAAGATTCTCCTGGCTTGCATCTTTCCCTGGAGAGGTACCACATGCTACTTCCAGGCGTGTTTTGTCCTCTTTGGACTCTAGCACATCCATGTCTCCTCTGTTCCCTTTTGTACATTTCTACCCAGCAGATATGATGACATTTTAAAAATTCAAATAAAATTGTTTTACTCTGTGTGGCCACTAAGGTCCTTCCGGGCCTTATATTCTGGCTACCTCCATGTTATCTTTCTTTTTCTCACTTTTTGTTTCTGTCTCTTTCTCAAGTGCTCTCATTAAATACACTTTATTAGCTTATTCTTTGGGCAAATACCCATTTGAGTTGGGGAATGAAACAACTGGCAAGGTTCAATAAGATACAAATCACCAGAGTGGGAATTGGATCTCATTCCCACCAAACGCACCTCATTCAAGTCATTGTCTGGTTCCAAGATTTATTGTCTTTGGCATTTTACTGTCTTCTGGTTTCACATTCCTTACTACGGAAGTGACCCTTTGGTACATCCTTTGGTAGTTCCCTAGTTTACTAGGATCTGGAGGAAGAAAATTATTTTATTCTTTCAATAGCTGGAAATATCTTTATTTCACCTGCTTTTGAAAATGATTGTTTAGCTGGGTTTAAAATTCTAGATTGACAATTATTTTCCCCTCATATTTTAAAATGCTTCTGGATTCTATCTTTTTATGTCACTTGTAGTCTTATTGCATTGTTCCTTGTGGGATATTTTTCTTTCTCTGGGATGTTCTTTATTTCACTTTTATGTGTGTAAATGTGAGTAAAAAACATGCAGAATGGGACAACATTTTACCAGCTATTCCTCAGACAGAGGACTAATATCTAGAATATATAAAGAACTCAAATGGGGCCGGGGATTTAGCTCAGTGGTTTCGCTCCTTGCTGCGCAAGCGCAAGGACCCGAGTTCAATCCCCGGTACCAAAAAAAAAAAAGAACTCAAATAAATTAGATCCTGTAAAAAGAAAAGACCCAATCAAAACATGCACAATTAAAATGAGTAGGCATTTCTCAGAAGAAGATGTACAAATGGCCAACAGATATCTAAAAAAGTGTTTAGCAATTTTAACTATTAGAGAAATGCAAATCAAAGCAACAGTAAGATTCCATTTTATTCCAGAAAGAATAGGTGTCATCAAGAACTCAAAAGATTAGTGCTGGTGAGGTTGTGTGAAAAAGGAATCTTTCTGTAATGTCAGTGGGAATGTAAGCTAGTACAACCACTATCAAAGTCACTAGGAGATTCCTCAGGAAATGAAAAATAGAGATTCCTTTTGCTCCAGCTATACCTCTTCTAGGTATCTTCCCAAAAGAATTAAAGACACCATATTACAACAATATATGCTTACCCATTTTCATACTGACACAAGTCATAATAGCTAAATCTTGGAAGCAGCTTATACACCCATCAGCAGATGAATGGATAAAGAAATACTCAGCCATAAAGAAGGATAAGTTTGAGTCATTTGTAGGAAAATAGATGCACCCTGAGATCTTTTATCAGCTCTGCAAATTTAGTCCTTTCTTCTGGATATATATCGACTCTTGTTCTGAAATGTCTATTTTTTTCCATACTTACAGCTCTATGAAAATGGGGTGCATCTGGCCATTGGTGATTTTTCCAGTAGCTATCAGGGGGTGGCAGCTGTGAAGTGGTTTTCACTGGCTGTTCACGGTCACCTTGGCTGTGATCTCCGGTGGGAGAGTATGTGACCACAATCCCAGTAAGTGGCCATGGACCACCTACACGCTACTGAGGAGGAAATGGGCATCCTGTTTGCTTCCCAGCACTGGTAAGACTAAGGCAGTCAACACCTATGCAGTCACTGTTAGAAACCCAGAAGGAATCTTGCTGACAGTGGGGTCAGAACCCATACAAATGTCCCATTGCCAGCTCTCTTGGCAGCCCCAGGGGCTAAATTGTGCCTCTGGTGGGAAGTGACATTGAACATTACGGAGATTTAAGAAAATCTTGTCAAACTTTTTTTTGCTGATATTTTCCTCTTTAAACATGCAAATGAGTTCCATTAAATCCATGTAACTCTTACAAAGCTCTTTAGCTAAGTCTACAAAGAACATTCCAAGTCGGAGGAAACAGAGTGTTTTGGTTTCACTGGGATCCTTATTTTTTTCCGTAGACTCATGAGATATTGTTGCTAAACTTCAGTCAATCATGTTAGGTTGGATGAAATATGGTAGATGGGTTTTGAAGTTCCCTTCTGAACTTTCTGTTTCATAACTCTTTTTTTTCTCCACATTCTGCATTCCGTCTGTCAGGGTTCTCCTCTTAGTGATGTCCTTAGATCGGGAATCTGATCTGGCAAGTTCACCACACCTCCCCTGACTTTATCTCCCATGGAGAAAAGTCTCAAGTTTTGTATTTCCATGTCAACCCAAGCAGCAAATGCAGGAAGCTTCTCGAAGGATTTAAATACTTGGGCTTTTTTTTGCTTTTTATCATTTTCAAAATTTTAATAGATTATTTCTCATATACACTTTCACTTTATTTATTTAATCTTTTGATTTCTATTTGTTTATAGTGCAAGCACTACAGTGACACATTTAATTGCTGCCCTGGGAGCTGAGAACCATGTTTAAAAGCAAGCAAAACCTGGGAGAATTGGAAATGGCTCCGTTTTAAAATTTCCTCTTAGATTTATTCAGGACTAACATTGCAACGGGGGAACATGTGCCGTGGTAAACCACGTACTTATCCAAGGAGGCTGAGGCAAGGAGATGTTTTTAAAGGCGAGTTTTAAAGAGGGGTTTTTAAATGAGGAGAGTTTCATCGGGTGTTTTGATACAGTGATCCTTGGCCACAGGATTAAGGACCCGGGTGAGGACAGAAGGAGGTGGGGCATGCAGTGGCTTTGGAGAAATACTTTGGGGTGAGGTTGCTCGGGCTCCATGTGAGCTCACGATCTGGAGGAGTCTTTGTGATGGTTACTGTCAGGCATTGTGCATAAGATTTTCTCCTGCCCACCGCCCAGTGTGGTCTATTTATTTGTTAGGGGTTGACATGAGCTCTCTGTAGGGTGTCTGGCGGGCTTAGGCCTCCAGTCTCCCTGAGCTGCGGTCATCAATGGCCTTGAATCCTCCTGGCTCTGCAATTGGTAAGAGGGGAGGGGGACAGGGTATCCAGTCAAGTTGCCTCTTTAGATTAAGGGACACAGTTAAAAGGCCATGAGGGAAGGAAATCAGATCATAACAAGAATCCATCTGTGTCATAGCTGGGGATTAATGGTGGCCTCGGGGTGAGGGGTGGTTTGGATATACAGCGAACAGAGTCCCGTGCAGTGGCCCTAAGGGAAAGGCCGGAAGCTGCTACTCAGAGTCAACCCTGTGCCGCCTGGCTTCAGAGGCGGCAAACAAAGAGATCTGGGTAATTTATGCATCTCTGTGTTACAATCTGTCCTGATGAATATAAATACCCACGAATGCGGACTGTCCTTGATAATTGCTTGCAATGTCATCTTTTTAATGAAAATTAAGTGCTTCAGCAGCACTAAGTAGGAGCTTTGCTGACACATTTAATTGCTGCCCTGGGAGCTGAGAACCATGTTTAAAAGCAAGCAAAACCTGGGAGAATTGGAAATGGCTCCATTTAGAACCGTGGGCCCTATTAGCTTTAAAGAAAGAAATGTTTTCCGAGTCGCTTTGGCTTTGGTACCTCCCTTTATTTTAACTCAAAGGGATGCGCTGAATTAATTATTCTGCGATCTCTTTTAATCCACACTTCCCTGTGACATGTGACCCAGCCTTGGCATCCTCCTGCTCACCCAAATCTCCTCGAAGCCCATGAGACCCTGTGAGTCCAGTGACAGGAAAAGAAGGCATTGGGTCGGGTCCACCTGCTTGGCTTCCCCCCGATGGTGGCAGATTAGACTTCGGGGTCACTAAATGCCACCGGGAGGGACATGGGAAGACAGGGAACGAGGTGTCTGACTGATCTCGCCGAGGGAGCCGGAGCGCCCTTGCTCTGTGTGCACCAAACACACTATGAATGGCCAGGGGTTCTTGCTCAGAAGAGTTTTCCCAGCTGGACTAGGATAGTGAATTGGTGAAAAGAAAGCTTCTAGAAATAATCTGCAATGGGAAGTCTGTGCTATCTAGAATATTTTCGGACCGTAAGTCCAAGCTAATGAGATTTTGTGGTATACAAACCCAGAGATTTAGGTTGGTTTGCTTTTCTCTTTTCTTTCCTTAAACCTTCCACAATGAGGAGGCTTTGCAAAAATAAACTGAAAAGAGCTCTTGAGAAGTAATGGAAAGAGGGAGGGAGGTTGTCTGGGAGGATGCTTGCTCCAGTAGTCTGGCTGAACTGTGTCCACTACTCACCTGCCGATGTCCTGACTCTCAGCACTTGAGATGCTGACACACACAGAGGGACAGCCACCTGAGGGGACAGGGAGGAGAAACCTTTTGCCAGCCAGAGAAGCCTCAGGAGGACCGGGCCCAAGGACACCTTGTTCCTGGACAGCAGCCTCCTGGGCCCTGAGGAGAGGACTCCTGCTGATAAGGCTCCAATAGGTCACCTTCCGTCGGGCAGTGGAGCACTCGAGCTGCCAGGGGAGCTGTCACAGCATCGGGACAGGAGCAGCGGGGTAGGGTGCCCTGTGCCTCCTGCCGAGGGGCTCGGAGGACAACTTCTGGCCAGGACAGAAGTGGTTTCGGTGACAGGGGACAAGCCGCTGGGAACAAAGCAGAGCTGACAGCTGAGGGGGAGAAGTAGAGGGAAGCAGGGAGATGGGCAAGGACCCCCTGGTCTGAGCTGGGGATCTGCAGCCAGGAGCGGAGGGCACTCTGGGCCCGGGCCCCGTTTTCTCAGAAAATATATTTTTTTGTGGATAAATATTATATTTCTGTGATTTAACTCAAAAAAGCAACATGGCCTACTGTGAAGCTTTAGTTCATTCTAGGCGGTGGATATTGGTATTTTGCAGGGAACATCTCTGTACTTTTTTATATTTATACCTATGTTAAAGTAAAAATATTTGCCTTTAATTGATAGTAATGATATATATTTATGGGTAGAGTATGGTATTTTCGTCTACATACACATCATAGGAAGTTTCAGTCAAGCTAATGAACAGACCATTCTCACTTTGCCAATTATTAATTTCACGATAAGAATGTTAAAAAATCCATTCTTCTACTACTTTAAAAATATAGAATATATGTTTAGTGCAATAGAGCACTAAAAATTCTTCCTCTGCTCTAGTCAAAACTTTGTACCTAGGTCCATATCTCTTTTTATTTTTTATCTGTTTATTTTCTTTTAAATTCAGTGCATGTTTGCAGTACATGATTACTTTCCTCATGGGAAGTTGGTACATATATATGAATCTCCTGAATTCTTCTTATGTCCCTTTTCCCTCTCCCCTCTCTCTCTTTCCATGTCTTGTTCTCCTTCCCATTTTGAGAAGATCTATCTCTGTTTCCTATTATGCTTTATTTTGATCTTTATTTATGCTTTGGGTTTCTCATATAAGAGAAACACTTGGATGTTTAAGCTCATGTGTCTGATTTATTTCACTTCACATTATGCTATCAAAGTGCAACCATATGTCCGTCAACAGATGAATAGATAAAGGAAATGTGGTATTTATACACCATGGAGTACTACTCTGCCTTAAAGATAAGTTTAGTGCTTTATTGTAGACAAATTCATTAATAAACCCTCAGTCCTTGTCACCAGCGGCAGAACCATTAGCAGGCTCGAGTCCTGTGTTCTCTTTTGCAGCCCACTCTGCAGGCTCCCTGGGACCCTTGTGGGAAGACTCCCTGACAGTGGGTTGCTTCATCCAGCAACACTGTCGCCAAAGGCCGTGGAGCTCTGGTTTCCTCAAACTTAGCCGGGAATCAGCATCCTCACCCACACATTTCCACCCCAATTCCTTTGTCTCTGCAGACTTTTGGCCTAAGCTGGTGGTGAGTTTTTCTCTGCCTGGGAATGGGATTCTGGCTGCTCCCAAAGGTGACCTCATGAAGAGGGGAACCAGGGCCTTGGCCCTCACGGTCCCCCCGGGGCCTGGCAGTGGCTTCTCTGTACCCCGCAGCCTGCTTCTCAGAGTCTCTCTCACTCAGCAGCTGCTGCGGGATGGTTGATGAGCAGAGACTGCATCGGAAGTGCGACTGGTTTCATCCTCAGCTGAGCTGCGGGCCCACGCTGGCACCAGCAGATGTGTGTGGAATCTTTGTCTGAGGCTGCTCATGGTGATGCTGGACTCTGGGTCTGGGCTGCGTGGTTGAGACATGCAGTGGGCTTGGAGAGCCCTGAACATCTCCTGTAGTGGGGCTCCTGGAGAGATGGGGCAGGGGCCCCTGGGCACTCGGTGGGCACCTGCTGCCAGGACGCTGGGTGCCCCCTCCCAGTGCCTGACCCACAGGGCTGCTCCTGCAAGGAGATGAAATTTCACACAGAAGATGTGCTGCTATGGCTGAGGAAGCCTGGTCAGGGGCAGGTGCTGGGTCAGTGCCAGGCATGTCTCTGTGCAGGGCCATGCCAGGGCTCTTCCAGGGCAGGAGCTGGGCCCTGCTCTGCTCCAATGCCACCTTGCCCAGCCCCCACCAAGGAGGACATGGCACAATCAAGGCCCCAGCCCCAGGGAGGACACGGGCAGGCCAGAGCCTGAGCAGGCAGAGGCCCAAGACCTACTGCGTGGTCTGTGGCTGGCCCTGACCTTCCCTGCCACCTTGACCAGGCTGTCATCTGGGGGCTCAGTTTATCCAGAGAAGAGAGTAGACGTGCTGCCCCATATTGGGCGTCAGCACTGACCCTGCGAACTCTGTCACCAGCTCGGGGCGGGGGATGACTGGGGCCCCCGCTTCCACAGGACCCCACAGGGGGTCCAGGACAGGTCCCCCGAATTCTGCTCTGGATCCACATACCCCACATCCGTGGCGCACACTCAGGATTGTTCCTGAGGGACCTGGCGTGCTGGCCAAGCAGGGTCCTGCATTTTTAAGGAACCAGCCCCTCATTAGCTCCTGAGAGGAAGGAGATAAATGGGCCCCTGCCAGAGCGCTGGTCTCCCCCAAAGCAAATATTATAAATAAGCACCGCGTGCAACCCAGCCATCAGTCAGAGCGAATTAACCCCAGGGGTGCACACTTGGGGGTTAGGGGTGCAGCCCCCTTCGCCTGCCTCCTGCCCCAACTCTGGCCTTTCAGAGGGGAGGTGGCCGCTTGTGCAGAGGACAGGAGCCTGGGTTCCAGTGATGTCCTATGAGGAGGAGGAGTCGAGGACTCCAAGGGGTTTCTTCCCCCAGTTGGAGTTCATCCTGGTGAGGAGTACAGAGCCAGCTGCTCCCTCAGCCGCTGTGGTTAGGCAGTAGGGCTCAGTGCCTGTTGAGGGGAAGACAGTGGCCAGGGAGCTGCCCCCCACCTCCCTCTGTGTCAGGAGGCTGCTCTGTCTGGGGTGGGGCTGCACATGCTCAGTGTGTCAGGAGAAGCTGGGCCTCGTGGGAGGGAGTGGCAGGAAGGGAGTGACCCTCTTTCCCCCTCCAGGAAGATGATCCCTGATGGCGCTTGCCCGCTCTCCCTTCTAGGAGGGACATGGCTCCCCTTGGCTGCCCCTGCCCTCACCCTGCTGCCCAATCTGGCCATCTGCAAGGCCTCTTGGAGACACCACGTCCTGGAGGCCCCGGCAAGCGAGGTGGTTGCCTCCTGGGCCAGCTCCGCCAATGGGGGCAGAGCTCTCTGCCCAGCCTGGGCGCCGTCCATGGGAGAGGCCAGCCCAACGGGCCATCGTCACTGAGATGGGGATTGTTCGTCACAGCCCTTGAACCTGGCCCATCCTAATGGGCCACTCAGATGTCCACGCCTACCCTCAGACAGGCCACACCCTCACTCAGTCCCCCACGAGAGGCGTCTCCTGTGGCTGTCCCCACCACACACCCGGAATGCCTCCCCGCTCAGTGGGGGAGTCTGAGCAGGCCAGTCCTTTGTCCTTGTCCTTCCTGCTGATGGATCACTGGCAAAAAGTGCCAAGGCCTAGTGCCTGGGCTCCCCCTGGTGCAGGGCAGGGGGCTCACAGTGCTCCGGTCCTGGAATGGGGTCCTCACCCGAGACCCCAGCTGGCCCCACTCCCAGCCCCAGGGTGCGGGCACTGTTTTCGCCTCCATATCACACCTCCATGACAGCAGTGGGAGCCTTCGAGATGGCCAAGCTGCTGTTAGAATTCAGCACTCTGCTTGGTAAATTTAGTCTTCTTGAGTCTATTATCAACATCTTATTCCATTCCGAAGCATACAGGACAAAATGCAAATGATAATTGGGTTAACATCGTACCATCTTAAGCAATAATAAATTAGCACTCGTTTAATAACCCACTTGAAGAGTGGAATTGGCTATGTTAATATATGATAAAATATCTGGGTCTGTATAAACACAACACCCTGGAAAATACATTAAAAATTAATTATAGTAAAATCGATATGATTAGTAGCACAAGTCCTTTATGTGGAGGCAGTAAATGTGCTTAAGATGTTACGGGAAAGAAAAAAGAAGAGAGCGTGTGATTAAAGAGCTGGGGAAGGGTTATGGAAAACTTTTAATAAATGGTCTCTCCTCAGGCAGTTTGGATGACAGAGCTTTAGAATCTGATTCTCGCTCAGATGTGGCCACGTCAAGGTAGCTGTCACTTTTTTCTTCTGTGGAGGCTTTTGGCTTGACCTCTGCTTGCCCAGGATAGTCCAGCCATGGTCCTGTTGGAGGGCACTGGCCAGTGTCCCTGGGGGTGGACGTTGACCTCTGTCTGGCCCATCAGTCAGGATGGGCTGGGCTCAGGCGCAGTGACAAACAGTTCCCATCTCAGTGCTCAACCACAGGTTTCTATTTCCCCTTCCACAGAGGTCACAGCACAGCTCAGAGCTGCTCAGAGTGACCCTGGGTCTCAGTGCCCTGGGGCTGTCACAAGACAGCCCAGTCTGAGTGGCTTCAAACAACGGCAATCCACTGCTTAGGGATCCAGAGGCTGGAAGCCCATGACCAACGTGCTGGTGGCTCTGGAGTCTGCCTGGGACACGGCATCTTCTCACTCTGTCCTCACATGAAGAGGTGGGGCCTCTTCTATAAGGACACAGACCTCATTCAGGAGGGTGTCATCCTTAGGACATAATCATCTCCCCAAGTTACAAATATGAGTCAGTTTTCTGTGATGATAACAAAACTCCAAGACAATCAATTTATGAAGAGAACAGTATTATTTTGCCTCTGGTTTGGAGGTTACATTCATGGTCATTTGTCTTGGAGTGGTGGACAGGCAGCACATTTTGTTCGGAGGGTGGTGATTGGGCAGAGTCACCTCCTAGTTGGATGCAAAAGAGAAACAGGAAGTGATTGGGGTCAAGGCCACACCTCAATGACCTCACTTCCTTCCACAAGCCCCACCTCTTAAAGGTTCCATCACCTCCTAATAGTGCCAATCTGGGGACCCAGCCTTCAACACACGGACCTAGAGGGACATTGCTGGTTCAAACTACAACAGCATGAAAGAAATTGCATTGGAATTAGGGTTTGCTGGTTGGTCTTGAAGAACCTCCTGGCCTCTCTTCCACTTGCATGAAAATTCTTCCAGGAAGCTGTTATTCCCCATTCCCAGATGAGGAAGCAGGCTCAGGAAGCAGTTGGCTGGGTTCCTCCTGCTTAGAGAGTCTCAGGAGGGCTGGGCACAGTCATCCTAGCTGCCCAATGCAGGACCTCTGCCCTTGTCCCAGCACTAATGCTGCCCACTGCTAAGGCCTGGTGGGGCATCGGAGCCCTTGGTGCCGTGTCTCTGATGTCTCTCTGCTGTTTGTCAGTTCTCTTATCCCACCCTGGGCAGAGGACAGCTGCCAAGCCTCTCCCAGTTAGGGCCAGGATGGCAGCAGCTGGGAGTGTGGGGTCCCGGGAGCGCTCCTGAGAGTGTACCCCATGGCTCAGCACGCATAGGTCCACTGTCACAGATGGGAGGTGACAAATTCTCATTTTGCGTGAAGTCAGGACTTACTCCCTCTCTGCTTCCTCTTCTCCCGGCTGCCTTTGGATGCTCCTCAAATTCTCCGCCTCTGATTCACGGCAGGGTAGACATCCAGGCCAACATGCAATCCACGGCTCCGGGTAGAGGAGCTTTTAGGAATAAATCCAAACAAAACTTTAAGAAAGTCACACTTAATCATACTTTCTCCCCGGATCTGGGACCCAGCCCAATGACTGATTTGCAGCCCTTTAGCACAACTCGGAATTTGCCAGATTATCCTTTGTATTTATGTAGCTCATAAGTCTCCCTGGATGGGTAGGATGTCCCCATAAATACTGGGGCCTGCTGGCAGCGGGGCCCTTCATATTTCAACAGCGGGTGAACCTGAGGAGATGGATCTGGGTCTGCAATGCCTCATCTGTTCTGCCGTCTCACGTAGACTGCGAGGCAGATGACATGGCTGCTCTTCCTCTCCTCATCTGTGATGCTGCATGATTTTTCTCCATCTCCCCGTGACTGGGCACTTGCTCTCTCTCAGGCAGGGCCATGTGGAGCAGCTCTGTGCATGCTCGGCAGAATTCTCAGCAATGGGTGTACTTACCTGTGCGTTAAAGGTGGCATCAAGGAAGTGTACAAATGGCCAAGTGTCCAAGGTCGCTTAATGGTGAAGCTTAATTGCCAACTTGATTGTCGTGGGAGCCACTTGGGGGATGGGGAAAGCACACTTTGAGTGTGCCTGGCTGGTCATGGAGGTGTGATCTTGGGCTCTACATCTGGTCCCTGGCTCCTTCCTCCTTAGCTCTGTTCCCCTGCTCTGCTTCCCAAATGCCATGAACTAAGCAGCATTGCTCCACCACATTCTTCTGCCACGATGTCTCTGCCTTGGGGCCAGCAGACCATGGATGGAATTCTCTGAAACCATGAGCCAAATTAAACCTCAGTTTCTTTAAGTTGTGCGTGATTAGTGTTGTGTCCCAGTGATGAGAAGCTGGCTAATGCAGTCATGGGGGACTGAGGTGCTAACCTCAGACTTTATGATCCCAAAGCACATGTTCTAAATCTCTAAGTCTAAAACAAAGCTGGGGCCTCCTGGGTCTCTAGGGCTGGCCCTAGGGCATGTAGGCTGGGTTGTGATTTGGGATGTCGTGTGTACAGTAGTGATGGAACTAAGAAGTATGCTGTCCATCCTGCCTGTGTTGTAAAGCAACCTTCTTGGGATGGCGCGATGGTGTTCAGGAAGGAGGTGGGCTCCCTTGGTCCAACAAAGAGGTCTTTTTTTTCTTTGAAAGAACTGAGATTGAAGAGGCCAGCCTTGGGGACAGAGACCACAGAGCACACCTATTGGGTGGTGTGGAAGGCAGGGGATGCGCTGTGGTCCAGGGAGATGGATGGCCCTCTGAATAAGGCAGGACTCGGATATTAGGAGAGGAAAAGGGTAAGGTGAGGCCGACAGGAACCCATAATAAATAGACGGAGGCAGAGAGTGAGGGACAGGCATGGGTAAATTCTTTATAGAAGGTGTGACTTAAGAGGGGAGAAATTAAGGCACAAAACAACCCTTTCCCCAGCTCAACAAAGTCAGCCTTTTATAGTAAATTCCAGTTAACTTCAGCTGAGCAAGAGCAGGCTCAGTAATGAGGCTTGATTTCTGCTCTCAGGCAGGGAGAGGGCTTCAAGGGATGAAGCAGAGGCCAGGTGGGTCCTGGGACCCTGGACCTTCGGGAAGAAAAACCCCACCCACATCCAGGTTGCCCTAACAGAGGAGCAGCAGAAACACGTTCCGGTGCCAAGGGTTAGAAAATTTTGAAATTATATGTCATGTCACTTCCAAAGGTGTCTTGTTTTGTCTGGAATATTCCGCTCATCAGGACAACTCTGGGTCAGTTATCCTAGGGAAAATCTTGCTTATTTGAAGGAAGGTTTTGCGTGGCTGTTTTTGGTACACAAATTCAGCAGAACCCCAATTGGCTGAGTTATTTCCTGCTCTGAAGGAACATCTGCATAGATCCAGATGCGATCAAGGGCCTAACCACAGCTGCTTCTTCCAAGTTTTATGTCAATCTCTCTGTCTATCATTTGTATATTTACACACATCGGTGTGCACGTGTGTGTAGATCTTTGCTGATGGATACACAGATGCATGGAGGGATGGATGGATGGATGTGTGGGTAGATGATAAGTGCGCAGATGCATAGATAGATAGGTAATGGATAGGTAGATGGCGGATAGGTAGATGGCAGATAGGTGCATGGATGGGTAGATGGACAGAGAGGTGGATGATACAGGGATGGATGCATAGTTGTGTTGTTAGATTGATAGATGTATAGATGCGTAGATATGGAGAGAGAGAGAACACAGTAACAGTTTTCCCTACAGACTATTAAAATTGTTTTGTTTTTATTAGTATTAATTGTTGATACTTACTGTGCCTAATTTATAAGTTCATCTCTGTCATGGATGTGCATGCATAGGAAAGACAGCATGCATGGGGTTCGGTGCTGCCTGAGGGGCTTGAAATGTGACCCCCGAGGGAGTGTGAGGAAGGTCGGTGGTCCTTGCTCATTTATCTACCTGGGCTCTGCTCTTGGAGCAGGGAAGGGGCCTGCACTCAGTGTCTGGTGCTGAGTAGGAGCTTCCTGATGCTTTTGAACAAGTGGACAAAAGGTCTCACCCATGAGACCTCAGGGTGTTTTTCACTGTGCTTGGGAGCCTGGCTCTCTTACCTGCAAATGCTGTCTCCCAGCATGCTTGGGTTTGGGAATTCATCCATCAACCATCTGCCTGCCTGTCTGTCTCTGCATCTATTCCATCTTATTGAAAGCATGCTCTTTATTCCACCAAATATTTGATCAAAGAATCCAGGACCTTTCAGGACAGAGAGACAATCCCACCTGTGCCACAGACATTCCTCTGACAGCTCCGGGCGTGCTGTCCCTGGGTGGCTTTTGCAGAACTGGCCCTGCTGCTGGGACAGCTGGAGGATGAGTCCCTGCTGCCACTTCCTGCTGCTGCAGCTCCCAGTGCAGCAGGTGTGCCCTGGCCAGGCCTCCCTCGTTGCCCTGCGAGACTTAAGGCTGAGGTTCCCTTGGATGGGGGTCTGGGGTCACCCTCGGCCCCAGCTTGCTGTGTGGGAAAGAGGGCGGGGCCTGTGACCTTGGGCTTCTGTCTGCAGCCTGAGGTTCTCGCCAGGATTGAGGGGTGGCCCTGGGATTGGGAGTCCCCCACATGCTCCGCACCCCACATTCTCTCCTCTTTCCCTCTATGAATGGTTCTTTTTTTGAGACAGGGTCTCACTGTGTAGTTCAGGCTGACCTTGAACTCACTATGTTGCCCAGTCTGACCTCAAACTCACTGTAAGCCTCCTGCCTCAGGCTCCCAAGTTCTGGGGTCACAGGTGTAGGCTGCTGAGCCTGGCCTCTCTGGTAGTCCTTACACTGCAGTATGGGAACCTCTGTCCTGGAACAAGCATGAGTCTGGGGCCCAGCTGGAGTTTAGGGCCCTGTCCGGTTGCTTGGGGACCAGCTGAGTGTCTTTGGATGACTGTTTCTGGGCTGGGCCTTACTCACATTCAGAGGAGACCGGCGTCTGTCCCTGGGGAGGCAGCGGTATGAGATGTGTTCCTGCCCTGACAGAGCCTAGATGCTGTACATTCCCAGGTCGCCTCTACCCAAGGGCCTTAGACACCACGGAGCCCACAGAGGGACGTGGGGACTTGGTGAGGGCCCAGGGCCTCGGCACTTGCCTTTGGGCAGACAGCCTCTTCTCGAAGGTAGTGGGAGGCAGACTCATCTGGACACAGGCTCCATTAGAAACTAATATTTGATGGCCTCTATGCTAACCAGCCCTATTTATATCTCACAAATTTAGTGCTAATATTCTGACAAGATAGGAAGTCATAGGCCTAAAGAGAACACCAGTCTCCTGGTAATGTTTGCTAGTTACCCCCACTTAAGCATGGAAACCCATGGGTGGAACATAGGCCTGGGCATGCTTTAAATACCTGTGTACACCTGTGCACAGGTGTACACAGGTAGGGCAGGCAGCCCAGGGCTCACACCTGCACACCAGGGTAGGCACACGCATACTTATGTACCTCTCACATGCTTGCTGCCCTTACTGTGAGCAGTGAGCCTCCCATCCGGACCCCTGGCTGGGTCTATGAGGTGAGGGTGGATGGCGCCTCCTGCCTGCATCCATGTGAGACCGAGTGTGCAGCTCTTGACCTCCCGGGTGATTCCCAGACAGTGTCACCCAGAGTCTGGGAGGAGGCCCCTTCTGTCTTTGCTGGGCACCAGGCCTGAGGCCCAGGGCTTCATCTTCTTCTTCTTTTTTTTTTTTGGTTCCAGGGATTGAACTCGGGACCTTGCACTTGCGAGGCAGGCAGTGGAACCACTGAGCTAAATCCCTGGCCCGGGCTTAATCGTTCACAGTCCTGTGGAAGCGTCACCCAGCTGGGTTTCAGAGGGCATCAAGAAGCTCAGTCGCACCCATGTTCTCCATGCTCTGAGACGAAGTTGGGGTCCCCTGGGGTCAAGGCAGCCCTAAAAGGTAGAAGTGACCCCAGCAGCAGTGTTGGTGGGGACTCACTGGGGACATGAGTCCTTGGAGAGCGGGGCGTGACCCGGGTGATGGGAGTGGCCGCCTGGCCACTCATCTGTTAATTCACCCATTCATTAATTCACCCATCCACTGATTCACTCATCCTCCCAGCCATCCATCCACCCTGCAGCTGCTGATTAGGAACCTGTGATATGAAGGCAGCCTCCATGCAGTGGGCGAATGGTCTCCCACGCGAACAGCAGTCTGCGTTCCACCCCCAGTGTCGTGAGTGTGACCTGACTTAGAAAGTGGGCTGTGGAAAATGTCATTCAGGATCCAGAGGAGAGGAGAGCATCCGGGATAATCCAGGTGGGCTCTTAGCCAGCAGCAGTGTCTTTACAAGACAGAGGCAGAGACTAGGCAAGGACAGGGAGGGGAGTGGAGCAAGGGCCGAGGCGGGACTGCAGCGAGGGTGGAAAGGTCAATGGAGCACACAGCCCTGCCCACCTGGGATCTGCGCTTCTGGCCTGGGAACTGAGAGCAGGCTGCTGTTGGTCCTTGGTTGTGGCAGCCACGGGAAACAACACAGGTACAGTAATGGGAGCCTAGGAAGGGGCAGGGGTAGCATTGGCCAGTCCTGGGAGCCCAGGGAGGGACCTCCTGCAGGTGGGGTGGGGCAGACAGAGGAAAAAGGCAACTGCAAGCCCAGGCAGCTCTGGAGGGATGAAGAGCACTGGAATTGGAGGCGGAGGCTGAAGGCGGCTCTGCCTCCCATCTGCCATACTTAGCAGGTATCAGGAGGGCTCTGCATTCGACCATGTGCCCTTGGGCTGGGAGCCCGGGACAGCAGGGATGGTGGTGTCCATGCGGGGTACTTGGTTTGGCAAAGGAAACAACAGCCCTGAGGGCACTGGCTGCCCATGGCCTCACTTTCAGCCCCAGGTAGGAGTTCCTGGGGCATTCAGCCTGGGCTAGGGCTGCCCAGGGCCCTGTCCTGGGTGGCACGGCCTGAGCCGCTCTGGAATGACTTCCAGCCAGCGCAGCAGCAGCTGTGGGCTTTCCTCACTCCCTCATCCAGCCTTGAGTCTGTCTTGTGCGGTCGCCGAGTCTCTGACATGCTCCATCAAGAGCGGACACCATGCCAGGAAGGTGTGTCATGTCCTACAGCTCTGCCTGGGGACGCTTCCTGGGGTCCTCCCTTGGCCTCCAGGACTCATCCTGGACAAGACAGGGGTACGAGGATCCCCAGACCGAAGGGGACTCTTCTGGGGCTCCCACAGAGCTGAGCAGCATGCCGAGACCCTACACACGGGCACCCTCCAGCCACCCAGGAGGAGGCGTCTCCCTGGGGATGGGCTGCCCCAGGGTGCTGGCATTGTGGGGTGGGCGCGGCCTCCTCACCTGTGGCCCAGCTGGACACCTGCTTTTCTCAACCCCAGCACCTATTCCGTGCCAGCCCATATGTGGCCTCATCAAGTATGCCACTTTGTTAATGACATGGCAGCTTTGGTGTGACAGTGACAATTCTCATTCCTGCCTTGTAGATGAAAAATGGTGCGGTGCACTTGCTGGCCCAGGTCCCCTTGCTCTGGGGATGGAGTCAAGATCCGGCATTTGTTCCTTGCCGGAAGCCATGGGACCTGGTGTCTCCTCATGGGACAGAGCAGGCTGGGTGGTGGCAGTGCTGTGCCAGGCGTGTCTGTGCCTTCTGTCCTCTTAGCCACAGGGCCTAGAAAGACCACAGACAGGACAGTGTCACGAGAGTGACCAGCACACATCTCGGTGTTCAAATAAATGAGAAACATCACCACCAGTTTGTGACAGTGACATGCACGTCGCCCAGCCATGCTTAGGGCGGAGGGTCAAATTCTACACAAAATCATTTGTTTAGTTCAGGGTGATTTTGGAACCATGCTTTAATTTAATTTGGTGGGATTTGACTCGATTAAAGGCTATTGATCTGGGGTGCCTAAAATTGCTGCCATTTGTCAATAGTGGCTTACTTGTAAAATCTCATTGTTAATAAATCACGTCTTGGGCTGTTCAATATGTAGTTATTACAGTCAGGATATGGTTTCCCCCCGGCATCCTGAGATGGATTAATGCCATAAAAGTTGCTAACACGCCTTCGAAAAGTTTGTTTCTATTCGGATTTTCCATAACTTGACCCCTGAACCCCTAGTTTGGGCTTTCAAAGAAGGTTCAGATCTCAGAAGAAGTTTTAGGAAATGTGATCAGGCTTCTGTCTGTGGCCTGACTCTGTATTGGAGGTGCCAGGTGGTCTCCTTGCTTCACTGGACAAACGCCACCAGGAGGAGCTCCTGGGGACCCGGGTCTCCCCGAGGGCCCAGCTCAGTAGAAGAGGGACGGCCGTGCTGGGGACAGTGAGGACAGAGCTAAGTGGGGCGGACAGTTTCGGAACAGCTTCACGGGGGAAATAATGACAATCAATTAATAAAGCCTCTGATATTCACGAATTGGCTGCTTTGTGCGAACTGCTCTGCTACAGCCCTGATAAATATTCGTCAGCATGTATTTCTGTGTTTGAATAAGAAGGATTAGCAGGGAAGAGTTGGAGGGCCGGGGGCCTGGGACCTGGCATTCATCCTGGCCACTGCTCCTATTAGAGGGGAACTTGCGGGCCTTCCCACGAGGCTGTCCGTACCCAGGAGGGGCAGGAAGGAGGGAAGTGGGTCTCGCGTCAGTGCTGGGTGGGTGGCTCTGGGTTTGGAGGTGGCTCCACGGGGCAGCCCGGCCCTTCTCACATTTCCGCCATGGACGTTCAAGGCACGTGGCTCAGGCTCTTGTCTCCTCCCGGGCCTCGGACTGAGCAGGCAGCGCTGGGAGCCGTGGGTCCTGCTGGCTCGGACTTCGTTGATTCTGAGCCTCCGAAACCACTCTGGTGCTGGATGAAAAGGCCTTTGAAAAGTCTCTCCCCCTTCTAACCATTTCATCATTTGCACTGGGAGAGATCGGCTTGCTCCTCCTTTCTCCCCTTTGTTCTTTCTTTAATGTGCTGCAGAAATGCCTTGAGGGGGCACCAGTGCTGGAGGCCAGGCTTGGAGCCCAGGTCCTCTGCAGAGTGCTGGAGGAATGCGGTTTCCATGGAGCCCTGTCCCCAAGCCTGGCCTGCAGCACAGGGCCTTGTTTCTGCAGGCCGCTGTTTACGGGGCAGTAGAGACAGGAGTCTTGCAGTGTTGATGGCAGCAGCCGGAACAGCTTGGCAGGATGGTTGGTGGGCGGCAAGGGATGCATTTCTGCTCCCTTTTGCCATGGGCTGGCTCTGAGGCCTCCAGGAGCCACAGCAGAGGGCAGCTGAGCTTGGGCTCTCTCTGCTCAGAGTCGAGGTGGCTGCAGGGCAGTGGCCTTAGGTGAAGGATCTGCTCTGAGCTGTCCGCAGTGTCCAGGAGTCGGCGGGCCTGTTTTCCAGCCTTGTTCTTTTATTCATCAGCCCGCCTCTGAGAGCCTTGTAAATGACATTACCAATTTTGCATTAAGCAGGCCTGGCAAGGCTGGTCGCGTTTTTGCATTTGGGACTTCATTTGAGGGCCAGATTGGCTTGTGGGCCAATCGCTTTAGGAGGCATATTAAGGAGATGCCAGGCTGTGGCTTTTTAATCTGAAGGTCATCACGGGCCGTGTGCTGGGTGGGAGTGGGTGGCTGTGCCACCCCATGCTCTCTTGGCAGCTCCCTGGGAGGGGCGCCAGGCCCTTGCTCCTTCCTCCTGCTCCTCCGGCACGGATGCTCTGCATCTTAGAAACCGGGACAGGGGACAAAGGTTTGCTTCCTCTGCCTCTGGGTGCGAGAGGCCGTCCGTGGGCAGTGCCAGCCCTGCGAACTGGGAGCCACCTTGGAGAGGCAGGCAGGCCCACCTTCCCTTGCATTCTCCCCTCTGCTGGTTCCAGCCTGGCACGGAGGGGCGCAGAGGGCACTTTTACAAACCCGGGTCCCACAGAGGAGAGCCAGCAGTGTGAATTACAAAAAGATGTGAATCCTGTGTAGCCCTACCCAGCAACAGGCAGGGGACAGCTCCTCCGTGCTGGGTGCAGAAGGGGCCATGACTGCTTGGCTTCAGGCACAGAACGGGGCCTAGCACTGGCTAAGTGTGCGCCCTGTGCTTGTTAGATGAATGCATGAGTGGCTTAGTGGTGACTCTTGGGTCCCGAAACCATGAGCACAGACTAAGGCTAGATGTAAAACTCGTCCTTTTCAGAATCAAAGTGGCACTCGTGATGTTCCCCTTCTGGTGTGGATGTAGAGTGTCCACAGGCACCACTGCCATCCGAACACGAGAGTCCTATGACCAAGTCAGTGGGGGAAACATTAGGGTGAGGACAGCTTGATGGCTGCAGAACTTCTTAGAGCCTGTCTTCAGCCCGTGAGCTCCTGAGAGCTCAGGATGCAGCAATCAATGTTGACAGTCTTGTGTGGTAAAGAACCCCTTCCTCCATTCAGACTGAGAGCCTCTGGCTCTGGCCTGCACCACGTGGTAGCCATCGGCTATTTGAAGCCTTGTGAAGTTACATAGATTTAAATAAACTAAAATGTAAAATTCATTCCTCAGTCACAGTGGCCACATTTTAGGTGCATGGTCAGCCACACGTGGCTGGAGCTCCTGAGATGGTCAGCAGAGAGCAAATGTCACCATCATTCTAGAAGATTCTGTCTGCCAGCCTCGGTAGAGACAGATGTTGGAGGTACCAAGACAGGGTCCGGGGTAGCTGGATTTGAGGGGGGACCTACGAGGCTCCCAGAGCCACAGTCCCTTTTGCATAATGGAGGTGAGGCTAGCAGATGTTTCTGAGTCCTTACCACGTACAGAGGTGGCCTCACACCCTATGTGTTAGTCTCAGTTGTGGCAGCACCCAGGAGGCTGAGGCAGGAGGATCACTGTGAGTTCGAGACCAGCCTGGGCTACATAGTGAGTTCAAGATGAGCCTGAACTACATAGCAAGACCCTGTCACAAAATAACCAAAAAAATCCCCCAAAACAAAAAACAAAAACAAAAACACTCCCGAAAAAGAAAAGAAAAACAAATAAACTAAAGAAAGCGTCCTTGAAGCAAGCCCCGTCTTAGCACGTGAAAGCAGAAAGCTGAAGCCCACGGGGGGCAGATGAGCTCAGGGGGCTCAGGGCACCATGCCCTTAACCACAGAGAGGCTCTGCCCATCACCCTGCGCACTTGCTGTGGTCCCTCACCGGCCTCTGCTCCCAGTGTTCCAGCCTCCAACCACCTCCAAGCTGAGGGGCAGAATGAGCCCCTCTGAGGGTTCTCAGAAGGATGCAGCGGCCTGAGCAGTTCCCAGGCCGAGACCCAGCACCGCGGCCCTGCATGCTGTTCCTCGCCTCTGAGGAGGGTCTCTATCCATTGAGCTGGATAGGGCAGGCTGGACTGTCCTCTTGCTCTGCTGTCCCCTGGGTCACCTGTGTGATTGGGGGGCCCAGGGCTGGCAGCGTCTTCTGCAGATCACTGAGGTGAAGCCACTCCGATGCCCTGAAAAGCTTAAAAATAGCTGGAGAGGCAAAAGCAAGACATGACAGCAATTCTCCTGACTCCACTGCCTTCCAGCTGAAGCAGGTGTCTGCTCTGGGCGCATGGGGATGCTGGCTGTGGCTCTGTTTGATCTCTTGTCCCTGGGTGCAGAGGGACCAGGTGCCTGGGGCAGCTCAAAGCTGTTTGTATGAGTGTGCATGTGAGTGTGAAGAGGTGCGTGAGGGTGAATGTGTGTGTGTGTGAGTCTGTGAGGGTGTGGACTTGGTCTGGAGAAAGTCTGGGGCCCAGCCCGGGACCCCTTCCTTTGCACCAAGTGGATCTCTCTGCTCTGTGGCCAGAGCCACCCAGAGCCCTACTAAGAAAACACTGGGGCCCCTCCAGGATCCACGATCTCACCACTGGCCTCGCTGCAGGCCAACGTGGCAGCCCTGCTGTTGCCCCATCTGGAAATCTTTCATACTTGTTTCCCTTTGAACCTGTGTTTTATAAGCCACATCGGATGGGCCCCTGGGCAGGCCTGTGAGTGCAGCAGGTTCCTGTAACTTCTGTCTCTTGTTCTGGGATCTCCCCTTGCACCGGGCACTCATGAAGCCCACAAGCACTGATTCCACAATGTGTGGGAGCCCCAAAGACTCAGGGCAGCTGCGGGGAGCAGCAAAGTGGTTCTTGCTGCCCCATGCAGCCGAGATCAGCAGAGTGGGTGGGTGGACACCAGAGCTGTCACGCATCTCCACTGTCCTGAGGGCACTGTAGGGATTCAGGTACAAGCTACAAAATGGAAATGGTGCAATGTTAGTGATTCTGCACAAATTAAATGCTCTCACATTTGCATTTGAAACTGGCAGTACATGGTGTAAAGGTGGACCGTAAGATCTATGCTAACTACCTCAAATCTAAGCTTTTCTCCATGTGGAATGGCATTTTACAGCAAATAAAAACATCCATGACAAGAGAGAAGCTGTGCAGGAAGGGAAGTGGGTGAAGGTAGTCCTTCTGCGTGGAGCCCTGCTGGTTATTCAGCGGGTTCTGGCCACTCCTCCTTGTCCTGTGGTTCTCCAGTTGGAATGGCAGGTGGGGGTTGTCCTCAGTGAGCCTGGCTACCTCCTCTTCCTCTGACCTTTTCCCATGTCCTTCTCTGCTGTCTCTCTGTCAGGTTCTGTACCTTCTCCTGTTGCTCTGTGTACAAATAAGCACACACATTTCCTATGCTTGTGCTGCTTGGTGGAACAATAAGGTCAGACTGAGGTTCTGCTTAGCACCTAGCCAGGCCTCACATGCCACAGTGAAGCTGCAGAGAGGTAGGAGCTCAAGTCTCCTTTCAGCATTTCTGTATCCATGCAATCCCCTCCCCTCCCCGCCAAAGTCAGCCACAGGGCTATTTAGGGAGGTTTTGGGCATATTTGTGTGGATGGAGGGATGATGGAGGATGAATAGATGGATGGAGAGATGCCAGATGGTGGATGGTGAATGGATGGATAGATGGATGAATAACAGCTTTATGGACAGATGGATGGATGATAACTTTCAGGATAGATGGTGGATGGATGGATTGATAGATGGATGGATGGATGAATAGGGATTGGATAGACAGATGGTGGATGGATGGTGAGTGGATGGATGGATGGATGGATGAATAATAGCTTTCTGGATAGGTGGCGGATGGATGGATGATAACTTTATGGACAGATGGATGGATGGATGGGGAATGGATAGAAGGGCAGATAGGGGATAGATGGTCAGTGGATGGATGGATGGATGAATGATACCTTTATGGATAGATGGTGGCGCCTGGAGGGGGAGACTGCAGTAGATTGCCCTGTCTCTGCTCTCCAGGGGAGGTTCCTGCCAACAGCCTGTTGCAAGGTCTCAATCCAACCTCCTTCCAAGTTGCTTAACCAGCTGCAACCACCTCTCCCCCTTTCCTGGCCCTGGGTTGGGTCAGCTCTAATTTCCTGGTGATCCTGAAGAGAAATCTAGACAGGTTAGTGGGTTGCTTGGCAACCAGATAACACGGTCACCAACCATTTCAAAAAATGGCCTGGATCAGCAGCGGGGAGCCATCCAGGCCTGGCTCCAGAGGGCAGCTTCCCAGTGGGTCCTGCTCCTCTGTGGCTGTGGCACAGGGGCCTGTCTGCCTGCCACTGGTTCTGTCAGTGGGCTTGGACCACTGAGCTCGTTTTCCCTAGAAAGCTGACGTTTGGCCACCAGCCTGGGTTTCTGTGATAGTCTTCAAGTACGCCTAATGTGGTGGTTGGTAATCAAGGCCCTCGCGGCTCTTCGGAGAAACAGTGACCCTGGTATTTTATTCCTTGCTAACCTTCAATTTCGACTCCTGACCTTTCCCTGTGAAATATTTCAATATAAATAATGCAGTTTTGCAAACACACTGCCCTGATTACTTTGTAAGGGCCCTGATTCTCCATGTGTGAAAGTCTCTGAAGTACGTAGTAATTTGTTCCCCTTTCTGGTAATTGCTATTTTAGAAATAGCTTCTTCAGACGTCTGCTGTAAATTGGCATTGCCTGGCTCTCCAAGAGCTTTGCCAGGAGCAGCTGCTGAATGCAGCTCCCACAGGGGTAGCGCAGAGTCCTCTGAGGCAGAGGGCCCTGGGCTGCAAGGCAGGGGAGGCCAGGCTGGGGCTGCCACTTGGTCCGGGTCCTGGGAGGTAACTGCCGGGCCGGTGTCCAGGGGAGATGCTAATGGTGCCATTTCCCCGGCCTGTTTCTCTTAGCACTGAGGCTTATGACACCCACAGTGGCATTGGGAGCCTGGCACAAACACTGCCCTGTGGGTGTGTGGCTGGATAGGAGCAAAGATCCAGCCGGGGCCCTGTCCTGGGGGAGCCTGCAGGCAAAGGCGCACCTTTGATTCGTCAACCACGTGTCTCAGTGTTGGCCTTGCTTAACTTCCCAAATGAAAACCATCTGCACCCTACCTGGCAGGGCTGGACCACCTGCATTTTGCTGCCCATTCTCCTCTCTGCTGGATCAGCTGGCAAATGTCCTCCCTGACCGATGGTGCAGGGTGCTGTGCTCTGTCAGCTGTAGGATGGCTGCTCAGGGGCCAAGAGCAGGCGGAGAGAGGGATAGAGTCTCCGAGCTCACTGACAGCGCTGCAGGGTCAGGCCCTGGGCAGCTGAGATGAGCCCACAATGGAGGCCAACAGTGAACTTGGAGGATGGCAAAGATTGCCCGAGAGGAATGGCAGCTCTGCCCTGCTGTGAGCCCTGCCCGGGGCGCTGGGAGGAAGTGGGTCTGAGGTGAACATCTGAGCCTGCTGCTGGGCCCTCCCGACACCCTCCTGGGGTCCCCAACAAGTGTCCCCCACCCCGATTCTTCCTTCACCATTCATCCCTACTCCCCACCGGCGTGCGCAGTCGGCCGTGTCCAAGCCCGTGGACGCCCGCGGCCTTACAGAAGGTGTTGTAACACTGCGCGTGAGCCAGCCTCCTCCTGCACGCGGCTGCTCTGCTCCCCTACCTGACAGGGCTGTTCCGGATCATACCAGGACTGCGACAGGGAGTCAAGTTGCTGTGTGCCAACAGGACACACACGTTCCTCACGGTTATTTCCTATCCTCGGGGGTTGAAGCTGTGAGCAGCCTGCAGCTTTCAGCCTCACAGCCTCTGACCCTTTGCCAACTCCAGCCACTCTGGGAAGCCGAGAGCAGCAGCAGCAAGAAGAGCCACCTGTGTCCAGGGATTGCACGGGACGGGTGAGGTGGCAGGGACGCTGTGCTCAGGTCGAGTGGCTGGCCCGGCGATGACATCGTCTCACAGCTGGCCAGAGGCTGTGTCCAGCTTCTGTCCCCAGGGCCCTTGCCGCCTCAGTGCTGGACACGGGCCTCTGCTCCTGGACAGCCTCCCACGGCAAACGCCTACTCATGCGAGGGGCGAGGTCAAAGTGCCCCTCCTCTGTGCACTGTCCGTCCTCACCCCAGCAGCCAGAACATCTCCCTTTCAGGTCTCAGGGTGCCCTGCAGTCATTCTGACCATGCTGCCAGGGTTGGGAGATTCTGCATGTGCCACTGGCCTGGAGTCCTGTGAGGGCAGGGACTGGAGCTTCTTGGTTTCCATGTCTTCAGCACCAGTGCGGGGCCTAGAGGATTGCAGCTGCACAGTAGATGTGCACGCAGTGAATGCACAAGGGAATGAGTGTGGGCATCTTAGCATAAGTGTTCAGGGCCGTTTGCATGCCCTAGTGCCTGACGGGTAGGAGGAGAAGCTTGCAGGGCCCTCTTGGAGCATGTGTGGCTGCCGTGTCCCCCAGGGATGCCTCCCCCACCGGCAGAAATGGCGGAGCCCCTCTTCCCTGCTCCTGGCCGTGCCCATGAAGGAAGAGGCAGGTGGCCAGGGGCTTCCAGCCTCCAGTCCAACCTGCAGCTTCAGGGAGGGGAGAAGGGCAGGGACGAGGGGACCTTTCCTCCCTTGGTTGGCCTGGGCATGCTCCCCACTGCACATGTATGTGAGCAAGGCGTGCTAATCCTCAGTAGCTGCTTTGAGCCATTTGGTGATTAATTTCCATGGAAGGTTAAGATCCAACAGGAGGGGAAAAGTCGATGACTAATCTATTAAGCTCCTGGGTAACTTAATTTACATGTTTTTAATGATTACTTCCTACCTGAGCCTTCTGAAAACTAAGTGGCCCTGAATCACAGAGCATGTGCTTGGGTAAATAAGGACCCGCTGCCGGCCTGGACGTGGAACTTCCTGCCCAGCGTGACTGGGCTCCATGCCCTGGGGGTTTCCCTTGGCGATCATCCGTGTGCCCCAGTCCGTGGAAAGTGGGGACTCTCCAGGCCTGGGCGAAGGACTGGGGATGTCTCAGACTGCTCTGTGGGGACAGCAGACTGGACACAGGGGCCAAGAGACCCCAGGCACAGACCAGCCCAGCACCTGAGCTCCTCTGTCAGTGGCTTGGGCAGCAGCTTATCCAATACCAGAGAGGGAGGACAGGTTAGGGCACAGGAGGAAACTGAGGCAGGGCAGGCTGCAGGGCTCACTGGGGCTGCAGCTGGTGAGCGGCTGGGTGACCAAGGCCCAGTCTGTGACCGGATCTCTGCAGCGCACTGGCTTCCATTCTGTGGAAGGAAGCTCCTGGGACAGCCCTGGGGAGACACCTCTGCCTCTTCCCCCTGGGCACCTGCCTGGGGAGCCCCTAGTTTCTCATCCCCTTCCCCACCCGGCCCCTCTCTCAGCTGCAGCCCCACGGTTCCCAGGCAAAGTCCATGGGCACCGTGTGGGTTGGGCAGGAACAGCTGGAAGTTGTCATCTCAGCAGAACGGATGCTAGGAAGGCGGTGGGTATGGCTCTGGGCCTCTCATCTCCCAGCCCCTCTGCTGCCCGTCACCTTCCACTGGGGCAGGGCACACCTCAGGGACTGATAAAGTGACGCACCGGACCGTGAGAGGAGCCACTTCTTGAGACATTGTGTTTCCTGAGCTCTGTGGAGCGAGTGCCTTGCAGAGCTTCCTGGTGGGGCTACAGGACTCAGTGCAGAGTAGACTTACACTGTAGGGTCCCACGAGTGTCCACGAGGAGAGGACAACCTGGTCCTCACTGCCCAGGCTCTGAGCCTCACAAAGCCCACAGAACAGGAAGAGCAGCGATGACATCCCCACTGTGACATGGGTCCTGGGCTGGCCACCGACCATTCTGGGCTTGAACCCAACTCTGCCACCACCCAAGTAGGAGGCCCGGAGTTCTGTTCCCCACGGTGCTTCCCACGTCAGAGACCACGTCAGAGGCAGAGGGGCGGGGTGACCTGGAACCTGGACCAAGGTGAGGATGTCGGGTCCCTGTTGCCACTCAGTGATGGCACCTGTCTCTCTCTGGGTCTCGGGAGAGTTCTAAGTGTGCTATGGGCTGAGGAATCACCGAGTAGAACATAGAGGGGCTTGAAATAGTTCCTGGATGCAGGAAGTGCTCAACAAGGTCATGTCCATCATTATCATCATGGGGAGGGAAGACATGCAGGCCACTGCCCCTTCAGACAACGTCACCAGGTCGCAGCTGGGTGATGTGGTTATGGCAAGAATGTTCCCAAGACCAGAGACCAGAGAGGCCCAGGTGGGATTCACCAGTGGGTTTTCTTGGAGCAATTTGATGTGTGGTGGGGAACGCCAGGGAGCAGTGGCTGGAACCTGAGGAAGCAGTGTGACTCCTGATACAGCCCAGACATGTGGAACTGTGCTGTCCTCCACCCAAGCTTTTGCAGCACCAGACAGCCCTGTGTCTGTCCTGAATCTTCCTGCCAGTGCCAGGTGGGGTGACAGCTTCCCAGGCCTCTGCTGCCCCTGCCTGTCCCATCCCTGTGCATGCTGGAGGCTGCATGGTGGTTCTGGGAGCACACCAGCCATGGATGGGCCACTAGTTCACTCCCTCCTTGCACCCCCGAGACAGCACTCAGGGTGCTCGTGGGACCAATGAGGTCCTGTCGTCGGGTCAAGAAGCGTCTGTAATCCCATGGGCCTGCACTGGTGCAGTGCAGCAGCTGAGAGCAAAGAGGGCTGCAGGGGCTCAGGCTCTCGGCAGGGTGGGCTGGTAGTGCAGGGCCTGGCGCCTGTGTAGGACTCTGCCAGGCAGAGAGGAAGAGGCACTGAGGGCAGCAGTGGCATCTGCCGAGCAAGGCGGGGGAGCCGGAAGGCGGTGCCTGGGTGGGGGGTCTGAGGCCAGAAGCTGTGTGGAGAGCTGGGGCTTGTGTGGAGGAGTCGGTGCCGGCCCGGGCTGCTGGGAGCCCCCGGAGACTTCCGTGGAGTGGGGACTATCGGTCTGAGGCTGAGAAAAGGAAAAGACCTCGGAGGGAGCCCAGGCACAGGAGGGGCCCCAGGTCCTGCCTCGAGCCGGAGAAGCCTCAAGCACAATAGAAGCCCTGCCAACGTTGACGCCTGCTGGCCAGCAATGGGGTGGGCTGGGGCCCGGGCTCGCCACCCCACTCTTGGTTTCCTTGTTTGTGACCTTCTGTCCCCTCCCTGTGAAGGCAAGGACCACGAGGCAGTCTTGTGGACTGTGGTGATCCAGGTGTTGGCCATAGAGCCCGGCAGGCATTAGGGCCACAATACACAATTATTGCCTTGGTTTTTGAATTAAATGCTCTCTGTGCTGACTTAAGCAATGCCTCTTGTTGTCCCCAGGTCTGCAGAGGGGCAAGGGGGTTCGTCCTCTTCCTCGCCAGGTTTCAGGTGTAAGCACCTGTGAGGAGCGGACTCCACTGTGGCACCTGGGGAGTGGGCTTGTCCCCTCACTCCTGCGTCCCTGGGGGAGCAATTCTCCGTCTGCGTCTCTTTACCACGGCTGGGCCAGCCAGGAGCCGGCAGGGCGATCTATCCCCGGCCCTGGCATCAGTCATCAGAGGAATTTAATTAGTACCTCTTAATCATTTATTCTAAAACGGGTGGATGTTTGCTGCTAAAACCCAAACACTTGCGTACTTTATAAATGACTCAGCCCTAATTGGGAGGACAGACAGGCTTTGATAAAAACCAGCGTGGGGACAAATGACTTCTTTACTCGGACATGGCAGAGTCCTGGCTGGCACTGGCTGGGTCCCCACTCGGAGCCAAGGGGTCTGGAGGAAGTGGGGACTCTGAAAGTCAGAGCTTCACCGGTGGGCTGTGGCCATGAGGAAACAGCCTGCCCTCTTGTGCCAGAGAAAGGAAACCGAGGCAAGCAGCTTATCACAGCCTTTATTAGGGAGGCTGAGTCAGGAGAGCGCAGAGAGCCTTGGATCACACAGGAGGGCTATAGGTCCCCAGGGTTTCTGATCAGACACACTTGGCTGGCTCGGGTGAGTAGAATGGATTCTCCTGTCCAATGAAAGCCAGGGACCAGGATCTCATGAGATCTTCACTTTTCTAAAGGTTCCAGGGGTCCAGAGATGCCTGGGAGTCCTCCAGAGTGGTAGTGACCTAGCGCTATCACCCCTGAAGTGTCCCACATGCCTCCTGCCTAAAGGAGGCCCTTGCCTTGGGTGCCAGGAGATGCTGGCCGAACTCACACTTGCTGTGGTCATAAACCCTTCCCGTGAATCTGCACAGGGGGCAGAGCCCAAGGCAAGGGCTAAAGTGCCCATGGATGTTGGAAAGGAACTGCCCAAGGTGGTGAGCAGACTATGGACCCGATGTGAGAAGAAACACTCACCCCAGCACTGGGAGACTTCCCCCTGCTTGCTGATGTTCCCCAGAGAGAGCGGAGAACACCGAGGGGAGCAAGCATATCGCCAGGTGAGCGGGCGGCCCAGGGGAGTCTGTGAAGGGGAGGGAGGGTGGGCTTACCGAGTGGGGTCCTTGGTCCTGCAGCCGCTGCCTTGGAAGCCAGGTGTCACCTGCCACCCGGTACTGTGCCATTTCTCCACCCCAGGGTCTGGCACAGCCATGGGGAGGAAAGGCACGCAGGCGGCTGGCGGGGTCTGGCAAGTGCCCACAGGTCGGTGTGGATAGTGCTGTGTGTGCAACACGCTCACATGGGTGAGGAGCCAGCTGGGAGGAAAAGCCCGGAGCCAGCGACAGGCAGCGTGATAGTGGGCGAATCTGAATCAAAGGCGTACTTAGGAGGGGAAGGCCGGAGAGAGGTCCAGGTGCGGCCAGGTGCACGGATTTCAGCTCTCGGCTGCTTCCTGCTCCTCCATCTGCCCAGGAAGTTTTTCAAGCACAGACTTCATTCAGGGCAAGATTGTGGGTGTGGTAAAATCCCCAAATAGACATGACCGAGGTTATCTGGTTCCGTAAAAGGTGGACCAACATGAAGAACCAACAAAATTCTACATGGTGCTTTCATGTTAGATAAAATAGCCAACACTTGTACTACTCTGTTAATTATTTGGAATAAAGTAAACCCTTTTTTTGAGCACAGTTCCTCTGACTAGAATCCTAAAATCTCTCTCTCTCTCTCTCTCTAAACCACATTTTTATCACTCAGCCTTTTAGGTGGACAGGGAATCTGAAGTCATATATAAAACAATCTGAGCCCATACTCCTGGATTCCTATGATGTATTTTCCAGTCTTTCACGGTTGACTTGCCCAACCTAATTCAACTGCAATGCATCTAAGAACTTGCCTTTATCTCCTCTTTCCGAAGCAAGCTACTGGCTTCCCAAAGAGTGGCCTCTCCACGCCATGCAGATGGGATCCTGCGCTACCAACCTGTCCCCTGGTCACCAGCACAGAGGCTTCTGGGACAAGAAGGTTTGGGAACAGAGCAATGGTCACAAAGTGCCACACATTGGGTGACTGCAGCGACAGGGTGTATTCTGCCAGGGTCGTGGACCAGAAGTCCAAACCCAAGGTGTGGGCTGGCTGGTGTGCTCTGGAGCTGCTGTCTCTCTCCCACCCTCCGGTGGTCTGTGGGGCACCCTTGGGCAGTCCTTGGCTGAGGACATGTCTCTGTCCCCTCCCTGTCCCCACATGGTGTCTCCGCCCGTGTCTGCTCCTCCTAAGGATGGCAGTGAGAGTGGAGCTCAGCATCCCGGGGTCTTCAGTGGGTCTGGACCTTTCTGGCTGTACCGGAAGGACCTCGGCCTCAGGTTGTGCCCAGGTCAGTGGCTTTAGCTGCCCATGCTGGAGTCAGAGCAGGAGTCCAGTGCTAAAGGGAACTGGGGGAAACTCCAAGGAAGCCAGGAGTGTGGGTGCCATCAGAGTCCCTGCCACCATGGAGCTGTTAGGGTTTATGTCTAGATGCTCCCCAGAGCCTCTTGCTCCAGTGTGCCTTTGGGAGGTGCCTGAATCAGGGGCCTTACAGCTGACTGGCTGTTAGGAGGCAGGGCCTGGCGGGAAGAGGAGGGCTCCTGGGGCGTGGCCTTAAGGGTTGGTCTCCCTCCAGGCTCCTCCCTTCCTTTGCCTCTTCCTGTCTGCCATGCTGTGAGCAGCTCTCCTCTGCTGTTCCCTCTGCCATGCTGCCCCACCTCGGAGCCAGCCGGCATGGCTGAAACCACTACAGACTGTGGGCCCGAATAAACCTTTCCTCCTTGAAGTTGCGGGTGTCAGGCTGTGCAGTGAGAACAGTGACTGAGATGAGGGGTGTGGAGTCACCCCAGGTCTGCCCTGGATTCAGTGATTGTCAAATGCAGAGCAGCCAGAGCCCCCTCCCCCGCCGGGCCAGGCCAAGGTGGCCCCAGCTTTTACAGCTCCTCTGCCCCCCTTGTTCTTTGGGTCCCAAGCTAAGCCCGAAGTGTGATGTGACAAGAGGCCTCCTGAACCCAGGGGCTGGGGACACCCTCGCCCTGCCAGGATCCATCCCGCATGATCCTAGCCGCCCTAGATGCCTGTGAGGAAGACAGACAGGACTGGGCAGGGAGCTGAGAACCGAGGGCTGTGGGCCCAGAGTCTTTCGGGAGCCGGCTGCGGACCTCAAAGCCCTGTTGGTGTGTGGAGCCCCAGGTGTTGAGGTCATGCACCCCGGCACAGAGGCCACGGTAGGTTCTTCCTGTCCCGGGCACACCTGGGTGCTCCCCAGCGCTGACAGGGCGTGGGGCTCGCTCAGCCCCAGGCAGAGCCTCCGTCTCCTGCTGGGGACCTCAGCACTGCAGGGCCAAAGTGTGAGTGTCAGGCCTCAGGGACCTGCGCTGGGAGTGCACACTCGGTCGGAGAGGAGGACTGGGCAGCAGTCTGCCTCCCGCTGCCCGCTGCAGGACCTCGGCCAGCGTCCAGGGGCTGAGCCGGCCTCTTCCTTGGTTTTCTCCTGCGTGAAATGGAGATAGTGACAAGGATTGTTCAGAGGAGCAAATATAAACTGGGCATGCCGCTTACACACATACAGGCGAGAGCTGTAGGTCTGGTGATGGCTATGCAGGCTCCTGCAGCCTTGGACGCTTATTACATTATTATTATCATTATCATTATTATTATTTGGTACCGGGGATCAAACTCAGGTCCTTGCACTTGCACAGCCGGCGGCGAAACCACTGAGCTAAATCCCTGGCTCTATTATTATTATTGTGCTGTTCTTAGTAGGCATTCAGCAATGTTTTCAGTGAGAATTGAAGGTAAAGAGATGCGCATTAAAACAAGGCAGCAGCACAGAGTCGCCTCCCCAAGCTCGCAGGCAGGCCTCCTAAGTGCACGCACACACGCGCATGTGCACACACAGGCATACAGAGACGTGCACAAACACACGTGTCAATTCAAGTGCATACAGATACTCACAGGCACAGGTGCACACAGGCCTGTGCATGCACGCACATGGGTACACACACGCCCACATGCAGGATGCACATATGTGTGTCAACACTAAAAGCAAGACAGTCAAGTCCCCATAGCCCAGAAACAACAAGGACAGTGACAGCTGGTGGCCCTGGGCCCTGAGCTGGTGGTCGGCCTGGGGCTGGCAGGGCGTCTTCACCGTGTGAGAGCTGAGTGCGCCCAGTGGAAGAATCTGCAGAAATAATGAAAGGGATAAATTACATGCTGGGAAGCCGAGAAAATAGGCCAACTTCAAAGGAATGTGAAAATAAGTGTTTAAAGTATTTCCGGAGATAAAGCAAAGGAGAGACGCCGTAAAGCAAGAACATGCCGTTCTGAAAAAAAAATATGGCAGGTGGGTCTGAAGGGGAGGAGGTAGGGTCACAGAAATTAAACCAAAGAAAGCCCAACTGAATAAAACCAAATGGCCAGGTCGACAGGCCGTGAGAAACCATGATATAAGGGAAGCCCCGGAAGCCGGGATTTAAGGGGCAGGGTCGGCATCTCCAAATGGGGGTCCCAGTGGAGAGGGGGGCGAGGCGATGTTCACAGCATAACGGCTGAGAACGTTCCAGAACCGATGAAGGATGTGTGACAGAGGGAAAAAACCAGGCTCTGAGCAGGAGAAGTAAAAACAAATCCCCGGTAGACACCGTGCACTTCCTGTTGGTGACTGCAACTCAGAGAGAAAAATCTTTGCTGCCAGCAACGAGGGAAAAACAGGCATTTTCAGACATTGCCGGAGGCGCAGATTGATAAACTCTGTCTGGAAGATCATTTGGGTAACAGACGCAAGCCCTCTAAAAAAAAATCTGCCAACCCACTTACTTGTCATTTGCACTTTTAGAAATCTGTTCTAAGAAAGTCGTCATTGTTGTGTCTGAAGATGGAAATCCAGTCCAGTTTGTAATGGTCCCCAAAATTTAAAAACAGAAGAGGAAAAATTGAAATCACTTCTAAACAAATCCATGTAAACCATGGTGCTAACCACAAACCAAATGTGATCCAGACATAAGAAACTATGCTTTTGAGAGTATTTAATGGTGTGGAAAGATAAACGTGAAATGTTATTAAAGAAAATGCATTTTCAAACTGTTGGGATGTGCTTGCTTTCTCTCTGAATGCGTGCGTGTGTGTGTGTGTGTGTGTGTGTGTGCGTGCATGCGTGCATGTGTGACTAGAAGGATTTGAATGGCATCTCAGCGATTATCTCTGGATGCCAGGCGCCCGGACTTCCTTGGGCATTTCTGTTTTGTATACATGGGTCTCCTGTCTTCGCTGCAGTCGGCAGGCATGGCCACGGTTGTGATGAGCACATCACTTCCTGGCCCTCCCGGGGCTCCACAAGGGTGGCCCACGAGCAGCAGGAGGAGCGTGAGGCTGTGATCCCACACAGCCACATGCGCCCTGGTGAGGGGCCAGCTCACGTGCCCAATCTCAGCTTCAGTTTCCCCTCCTGCTGATGGTCCCACCCACTGCCCGGGTGGTGGGGAGCATTCAGCGGGATGATCCATGTGATGTGCCTAGCTCGGAGCCAACTCAGCACAGGTGAAAATGAATGAAGGTTGTGATGAGGCATCTGGCCTCCACAGCCCCTCCCTTCTGTCTTGTGGGGTGATCTGCCACCGGAAGAAGCAGAGCAAGGCCCTGGGGGATGAAAGGAAGAGGTGTCCAGCCTGATAAGCGTGACAAGAAGGGCTCTGTAGGTGCTCAGGAAGCAGACACCAGAGCTATGTGTGGAGTTCAGGTCCTGTGTGCTCTGGCAGCTGTCATTAGAGAATTCACTGGTGAAGGCCTGGAGAAGACCACTTTCTGAAGATCTGGTGAGTGGGTTGCAGGAGTGTGGCAGCTGTCACCCAGGAGCCCCAGGGTAAGCAGGGCCTCAGAGCCAAAGCAGGAACAGAGGGGCACACCCCTGAGGGAGGCCCTGCAGCCAGGCGGGGAGTCTGGGAGCTGGGGAGGTTCACACCGGGAGCCCTTTCAAAGCTGAGCAGGTGCACACAGTGTGTTGTTTCTGGAGGGCACCTGCCTTGGGGCACCGGGCCTTGTAACTCCACATGTGGCAGGCACTATGATACCCACCATTCGTGCTCTCTTTAGGGTGGCCCTGTGCCAGCAGTGGAAGCAGTCAGAGCAGCAGTGAGCACGGGCTACACAAAGCCAGCACTGATTTCTCTCTCCCAGAACAGGAAGCCCAGAGGCAGCTTGCCCAGGGTGGTAGGGCTCAAAGATGCCATGGAGGATGCAGCTTCCTGGACCCCAGTGCCTTGGTGGCTCCTGTGGCTGCCATGTGGTGCCTGTGGTCTGGGCCAGAAGCAGGGAGAAGATGGGGGCTGAGGAGGAGGTGCAGTGACTCCAGGGACAAGCAGAGGCTGGAGAGACACAGCCACAAGCAAGCCACAGCCAGCAAATGCTGGGTGGGAGGGAGACAGGAGCACTCGGTGGGGCACGGGCCTCTGACACCCTGAGTTGGCCCCAGTGAGCCTGATTTTGGCCCCTGGCTGCTGAACTACAAGCGAGTAAACCTGTGTTGTTTTAAGGGAGCCAGGCAGTGGTGCTTTATTACAGCAGCCAAGGGAAGCTTGTAGCCAACTTCCCGGAAGGCCCATTCATCTACTTCCTGTGGCCAAAGTCAGGTCACGTCATCACCCCAGCTGCCGGGGAGGCTGCAGTGTGCCAGCTCTGTCAGCCAACCTGGCACTGCCTTCAGTCTTTGTGACCTGGTAATGAGAGCAAGGCTTTGTGGGTGTGGACAAGCAACCAGTGGCACTGACCGCAGGGCTAGGCCAAGAGGCCTTCTGAGAAGAGACAACTGTGGTGCTGGCCTGCAGAGGCCTGGAGGACTCGCTTTCCTGACCCGGCCCCAGTGTGGAGTAGGTGTTGGGCAGGTGCTGGATGCTCTGCCAAGCCTCTGTGAAGAATGCCTTTCCTTACTGAGGATCAGGAAGGGAGGGATCTGGGCCCCTTATTGGGCCCCTTATTTTCATACCCAGCATTCAGAGCACCTTCCAGCCCTGCCCCTCGCTGACAAGTCCTGCAGCTGCTGCACAAGCAGTGCTCCCTCCCCAGCCAGTTTTAGTCTCCCTCTGCATACTGATCCCAGTGCTGCAGCACAGCCCTGTCAGAATAAAGACTTGCTTTGGTGTCCTGGAAGCCGGCTGGTGATTTATTTCTCAGGGAGTCTGGGAATCTTATCCTGAGTGGCTGTTTCTAGAGAGAGCAGTGAACACCCAGAGCTGTGAGCACTGAAGGGCTCCAGAGACCCGCAGCCAATGGAGGCCTGCAGCAGAGACCACTGCCCGGTGGAGTTGACCTATGGTGTCTGGCACAGGTCAGCATCACAGTGACCAGGCGTGGGCTGTGCCAACTGTGGGCATCCAGCGTCCCCAGGTATCATCTGGTGACATCAGACTGCTAGCAGAGTGGCACTTTGGCAACTCAAGATTTCCATCCGAATTGAGCCAAAGAACCCAAGGCTGATTGGCAGCATAAGTACAGTGTAGGGGATTGGAGCTTGCTGTTGCATCACACTTTGGGCTCAAATCCCATGTAGTCTCAACATTCCTGAGTGGACAGAGACCCAGGGGAAGAGTGCTCTTAAGAAAAAGGACCTGAAAATGGAAATGAAGTCTATGTAAATAGGGAAGGGTGGAGGGGGTGAAGGGCGCACAGGTAATGGGGAAAAAATAAGAACCAAGATCCATCATGTACAGGTACAAGCACCCAATGATAAATGTAAATGTACGGTATACCTAACATGTACCAGTAAAAGAATTTCAGGGGAAAAGAAAGAAAAAAGAAAAAGGACCTTAGTTCTTCTCCCAGTGCTACCACCCTTGTGGGTGGCTGGCTCCTCGCCTGCTGTCCCACTTGCCATGATGGCTCCAGGGCAGGGGACAGGGAACTGTCACCTTGTGAAACAGGAAGAAGTGCTGCAGGAGAGGGGTGCTAAAGAGAAAGAACGTGAGGCTGCAGTTTGTGGACATGGGGTGAGTGTGCGGCTTAGGGCCAGGGCCTCAGTGTGCTGAGCGCTGCTTAATGACAAGGAGACCCCACGTTTCCGGGTGATTACATTTCCGAGGTGTAGAAGATTTACATCTCAAAGGTGCCAGAAAGAATTTATAATCACAAGTTTCTAAAGTAAAAGCTCTGAGCCAGGGAGGACAGGGCTCCTGGACCAATTTAGTCAACTGAGGGGACCCAGAGCATCCTGGCCCAGCCCAGTCAGACATAAGAGGAGTGGGAAGCCCCGGTGGCCTGAGGGGAGAGAACCGAGGCAGAGGGGGAAGGGAAAGGGGTGGTCAGAGTTGCGGCATGGCCCCGAGGTCATGGGCTGTGGGCGGAGGGAGGCAGGGGACCCCACACAGGTGCCTGCAGTTCCCTCCCCTCCCCTCCACACCTGCAGTGACGCTGAGTCGGGGAGGAAGTCGTGAAGCCTGCTCAGGTCGAGGGGCCTCCTCCTTCTCCCCAAAACCACATGGGAAGGAAGTGACAGAATCCCGCCATGGAGGGACCCTGAAGGTGGCCGGGGACCCTGGCCCACGGGGACCCAGGAAGCGTGCAACAGGAACACAGGCAGCTGTAGCTTCGGACTGGCCATGTAGGCAGACTCAGGAGGCTGCGCAGCTCCTGTGAGGGCCTGGGCTGAGCCATTGAAAGGACAGGGGTCCTGCAATCCCAAGGGTCTGCACCCCCGTGGCCTGGCTGAAGCTCGAGAGGGGGTGGCTGTTCCCCTAGGTGGCAGCCCCTCTGGTGAAGCCACTCTTTCCAGCACACGTTCGCCATCAGAGTTGACCCCCTCACCACTCCAGGGTGGTCTGGAGGCCACGGGGGGCTGGCAGGGACCTTAGTGTGGCAGAGAAGTGGGGACTTCTGCCTGCATGTGGTCCCGGGGCCTCCTGGCCTTCGTGGCAGCAGCACCCTTGGTCTGTCTGCCCAGTGCTGCTGGCCCTGTGGTTCCCATGAGCAGAGGCCATCAGCGCCTTGTGGCACCTTTTGACAGTAACGAGCCCTCAAAATCCACTGGGCTCCAGTCTGTCCCCGAAAGGCAATCAGTCCCATCTCTTCTGCTCACTTTCTGCAGCTGCCCTTCTGACCTGTGGCTTTCACGGGTAATGGGTGTGTACGCCTCTGATCGGCACTGTGACGAGGGCCGCAGATTGAGCCACTGAGCGCGAGGGAGGCCGGCGGCTCTGCCCACGATTCTGAAGCTGGACCCCCAGACACCCGCATTGGCCGTGCCTCCCAGGGGCTCTGGGGTGACCTGCTCCCTGCTTCCCCCGGCTTCAGGAGGCCCCCTCTGGTCTCCACCCCTCTGCAAGCCGCCTCCTTCCTTCCCAGTGGGCATGCTGGGCCTGGGCTCCACCAATTCCTGCGACCGCAACCCTGAAGGCCCCCTTTCTCCCTAGGGTCACACACACAAGTGCCAGGAGGACAGTAACCAGGACACACTTTAACCCCGTACCCCGCCATTTCACGGTGGCCCCCAAGCCTTCAGAACCACAGGCTGGGACGGAACGGCTGCCCCGAGGAGGATCAGCTCCATGGTGCCTCCTCTGTTCGCATCGGGGAGCAGGTGGCTTTCCCTTCTCCTCAGGTCCAGGTTTGTGGATTTTAGTGAGGAGACTGGGCTCCCAGCTTGTGGGCTTCTCTTGACCAAGTCTGGTTCTCTTCTCCACCTGCTGCCAAGTCATCAGCCCCTGCCTGGGCAGAGCGCATCCTCTCCCCTACGCGCGCTCCATCTCTGCATGAGCTCTGTCCTCTTCTTGGGAGGAATTGGACAGATTGGCTGGAATCTGCCCTAGGGAGCCGTCTTTGCCTCAGTCCCCCCTTGAGGACCCCAAGTTCAAACCCAGGCGTGTTCTGAGGTCCTGGGCTCCGGATCCACGTGAACGTTGGAGAGCGAGGGTGGCGAGCAGGAGAGCCTTGTCTTCAGGAGCCCCATGTGCCCAGCACTACCCTCAGGGGACACGGAGACAGTCGCTGGACACCTGAGGAGTGTTGAAGATGCAGAGCACTCGTGTGACATCCAGTGCTGCTTAGTGGGCTCAGAGCAGCAGCAGCCTGGCCCCAAGCTAAGCACTCCCGGGAGGGGACAGAGAGCAGGGGAGGGAGTGAAGCAGCCCGGGACAGTGTCCAGGCCAGTGCCAGCCACACTGGAGGCACTAAGGGTGATGGGGGTCCTAGTGAGAGCTCAGTCCCTGAGGCCCAAGCTCTTGTGTCAGGGCTGGGGGTGGATGAGGATCCTCAGTGTCAGTGGATGACAGCCTTAGCAGGGACAGCCGACCTCCAATCCCGACCCCTCCTCACCCTCCACGGGGACACAGGCTGTTTTGAATTCTGACCCCGGGCATCCCAATGCCATCAGTGGCTGTGGTGAGGCAGTCCCTTCCGGCCACATCTGATGGCAGCCTGGGTGCTGTCCCTCTGCTGCTGTCACTCTTTCCAGCCCCTCTCCCCTCCCGCAGGAGGGATGGAGGCAGGGACGGCCATGTGCCTGCAGCCCAGGCTTCTGCCTGAAATATTCAAACAGGCGGTTCCCCCAGCCCAAGGGCAGCCACATGTAAAATGATGAAGGATTTCTGATGTCCGGGTCCCGCTCAGCCCCAGGGGAAATGGATGGGTTTCAATGATGGGCCAGGCAGCCCATTGCTAATGACAGCCACCCAGCTGGCTCTCTGTAACCAGCCAGCAGCTTCCTCAGCGGGAGGGACCAGAGCTCCACCAAGGCGTCTGGGGGAGCCTGAGTCACCAGGGAGTGGGACTTCCTCCAGGTGCAGGGACAGGTGTGCAGGAGACAATGCCACACCCTGCCAAGTCAGGCTGATGAGCAGCTTCCAAGCCATATCAGAGATGAGGCTTTCCAACTACGCCTCCATAAAACCTCTTGTTGCGGACCCCATTCCTCCCGTGTTGCAGTGCCTTGAAGCTGGACTCCCTGCAAAGCCCTGCCATGTGCTCTGTGCTCTGGGCGGGGGCCCAGGGGAGGTGCCACCTCCTCCAGCCTCGGGGTCGTGCCCCTCCCCTCGAGGATGTGCATCTCTTCGTCTCCTGGGCCTTAGCCCCCTGCCTGGGTCCTGCGAGCCTGGGGTGGGGGAGGCTTCCAAATGCAGGCATCGCCCCAGCATTTGTGGGTTCAAGACCCCAAGTACTCCTGCTCTCCTGCAAGTATTATTGATTCTGTGCCTGTTGTGTGAGCAGTGCAGAGTGACTTTCCTGTTGTTGCGTAGTAAGTTAGCAAGGCATCATGCTTGAAGCAACATAGATTTACTGTCTGCACATTGGGAGGTCTGAAGTCTGAGGTGGGTCAGCCTCATGCCATGGAGAGGACTGGTTCTCCCTGGCTTCTAGAGGGGAGGATCCTCTTCTGTGCCTTTTTCAAGAGCTTCCACACCCCTTGGTTCATGGTCCCAGTGGCTCTAACTTCTGCTGTTGTCATCTCTGTCCCTCCTGCCTCCTCCCTCTCCCCAGAGGACCTCTGTGACGACTAGGTTGAGTGCCAACTTGATTGGGTTGGGATCTTCCCTGGGGATGGGTAGAGCACATTTCTGGGAGTGTCTGGGTGGCCTCAGAGGTGTGATCTTGAGTACCATATCTGGTCCTGGCCCCTTCTTCCCTGGCACTGCTCCCCTGCTCTGCCTCCCGGCCACCACGAACTAAGCAGTTTTGTGTTTCAGTGTCCATGATCCTGCTGTGCAGCCAGCAGACCATGGACTGAATCCCCTGAAACTGTGAGCCAAATTCAGCTTCCCCTCTTCTAAGCTGTGGGTGTTGGATGTTGTGCCCCACTGAAGGAAAGCTGACTGAGACTAGCTCTGTGATGACATTGGGCTCAGTGGGATAATCAAAGATCCTATCTCCCAATCCTTAACTTGATTACATCTAAAAAAAAAATCCCTTTTGTCACATAAGGTCACATGTTCACAAGTTCTGGGGATGAAGACATGGACACCTCTGGGAGTATGTGTTCTGCATATACAGGGACTGTCCTGGGCTGGGCTATTCCATGGGAACATTCGAAAAAGGCACAAAGCAGTCCTGCTCCCATGGGGTTATATTTTCATGTGACACGTTTCTCCTGGCCTCCTCTTCCTGCAGGGGTGGGGAAGGGAGGGGAGAAGGTGGTCCTTGTCCTCCCATGGAGCCTCCTGCCACTCAGATCTAGCCGCACACCCTGGACTTCACACTGGTGTGACAGGATCTGAATTTTTGATTTTTTTTCCTTTGGATGAATGGCAGTGTGAGCGGACGTAGCCACAGAGGCGGGCAGCTTTGTGGAGGGTGGCACCAAGCTCCTGACTGTGACCTCCTGATCCTGAGCCCGCTGTCTGGGCACCGTGTGGGGCAGCCGGCCTCCTTCCTCTTCCCTTTGCTCCCGCACTGGCTGGCTTCTCTGACACTTTCCTGGGAGTCTTTCCGGGTGTGAGAAATATGAAATCAATAGCTCCCGAGTTGGCCCAAACCACTGCTCAGACAGGTTTCCCTTGGTCCGCTGCCCGAGTTACGGCAGCTCTCCCTGGTGTCTACCCTGCTCCGGTGCTCTCTGCCCAGGCCGACCTTGCCTTCTCATCCTCGGTCTGTTCCTGTCCTCACATGTGTGCATTTCTGTCACATGTGTGCCGCTGCCTCTGCCAGGACCATGTGGCGTCTTTGCAAAGACTGGCTGGTCTGAGTCTTGAGTCTTGTCCCGCAGGAACCTCATTAGCCCCATTTTTACAATGGAGAAACTAAGGCACAGAGAGTCTGAGTGACCTGCCTGGGGCCCCATAGCTCCAGGTGACAGAGTCAGAGTTCGAACACAGACCCTGTGACCTGTGACCTTGTCCTCCCCGGTCACCTCCTGCCCCTGCTGGGTTTCCCTGGAGCCCGTGTCTCCTGGCTCCTGGGTCGGGACACTGACCGCACCCACGCACCTGTGACTGGGAGCCTCTCCCCTTCCCCGGGGTGCGATTTCTCCGTGCTTCTTGGCTGTCTTCAGTGGAAGGCGACGGCCATGCACCCGCCTCCTTCTGCCTCGTAGAGCTCAGCAGCCCGAGCAGCACTGCTCTCCATGTCAGTCTGACCTGGGCCTGAGTCTTCTGTTTCCCTCACTTCTGAAATCTCTTTTTTTGGACTAAGGATTGAACTCAGGGCTTTGGCACTGAGCCACATCCCCAGCCATGGGTTGATTATTATTTTTATTTTCATGATTGCATAATAAGCAATTGTTTATTAGACAAGGAAGGCATGCTCAATGCCAGATGAGTGACTGTAAGTAAATACGTATGGCGTACTGACATTTCTCTCTGCACAGAGCACACCCGCGGCAGTCTGGCGACCCCGACACTTCTGGACAACTAGCAGCAAAGTGGTAAATCTTCTGTGCTCTGAAGATCCTAAGTTCTAGAGGGACTTTTTCTTTAAACCACTAGATTTTTCAGGAAAAATTCACCTGCTTTATATGAAGAACGCACCAGAGGACCACTTGCAGTTTAATGAAATCCAAGTTCATGTCCTACTTTTTCCCAGTGTTTAAATTTTTCAGGAGTAATATATTCTTCAACCTTCAGGTGGCGTTTTGTGGGCTGCATATATTGCCCTAAAGTTAAACAGTCCATATTTGCTCCACAGAGTGCTTTCATTGTTGCATACACTTGCTCATCATTCTCGCCCAAATCCAACATTATTGATGCTTTTGAAATAGCAGCAGGCTGAACCTCCTTGGTATATTTCAGCACAAGCAGAGACTGGTCGAAGTTGGCCCAGGGATCTCGAACTTTTCCCTGTAGTTCCTGAACTGTTTTGACATTATGCGCACAAACATCTAATCCTGACTGGGCAACCTTTTCTACTGCTTTAAGATCTCCTCGGAAATCAGGGGTGAGGCATTCCACTAGAATGTTTGGATTCCTTCCCTTCAAGTATGACACCGTCTTTGCCAGGTGCTTGGCTCCCCCATCAGGTACATCATCTCGATCTACAGAGGTCAGGACAACGTAATCCAGGCCCCGCTCTGGGATCGCTCTTGCAGTGTTGTAGGGCTCTCTGGCATCCAGGGGAGGTGGGTTTCCTGCAGTCTTAACAGAACAAAATCTGCAACCTCTTGTGAGTGTGTCACCCATCAACACCATGGCGGCTGTGACAGTGAGCTATTCACTGCCGCCCCACACTCTCCAGTATTGGGACATTGAGCTTCCTCACACACTGTACGGAGATTTAAATTCCGCAATGTATTTTTCAGTTTTTTGTAATTTTTCCCCATTGGAATCTCTGTCTTTAGCCATGGACGCAGTCTCAACCTTTCTCCTGTCTGGCGTTTTAAGTTTCCTTTACATTCATCCCAGTTGCTCTTGTCTGCAAGATCACCTGATACAAAATCTTGAAGGTCTGGCCCATTCTGTAAAAGTTCCTTGTTCTTTATCTGACAAGGAAGTTACTGCTCTGAGTGGGCTGTACAAACATCTTCCAAACATTATTAGTTCAGGCTGGCCTTGAACTCACTAAGTATCCCAGGCTGGCCTCCAACTCATGGCAACCCTTCTGACTCAGCCTCCCAAGTGGGTTGATTATTTTGAGACAGGGTCTCACTAAGTTGCAGAGTTGCCCAGGCTGGGCTTGAGCTTGGCATCTTCCTGCCTTGGCCTCCTGCAGTGCCCAACTCTCAGGCAGAGAGCCACGGGGTCTTAAGTCCCCTTTCCTTGAAGCATCTGCCTGGCTCCGGTCCCTGGCGGGCGACGTCCTCCCGCTCTGAATCCTCTGTTGAGCCTCTTATACCCTGGCCTCCACTTTGCATGGCTGCTGTTCCGACTGTGATTCCCAGCCACCCCGCGTCCTCCCGGGTCTCTCTGGTGACAACTGGTTCCCAGACAGAGGTGCTGGGTGGGAGTCTCCACCCCTGCGCTCTCTGTCCCTGGGCAGCAGTGGCCCATGGCCCACAGCAGGCCTGGGACACCATGTCCTGTCCATGCACACGCAGCTGTGTCCCAGGCCTTGGAAATCCAAAGCCAGGACCAGAATTGAACTGACTAAGGGACGAGAGTTGTCTGAGCCTAGGTGGGGGCCGCCTGGTGAGAACCCAGGTTCTTGGCCAGGGCTTTTGCAGAGCCCTCTCTTGGCCTTGAAGGGAACTGGAAATGAGTGAATGGGGGAGCAAGAGGAAGTGGAGAGCCCTGGCCAGGTGTCTGGTCCCTGCCTGCCACGCCTGACCTTGGCTCCTTGAAGCTGAACCTTGGGCCCATTCTTGGTGTGAGCAGAATCCAGGAGCTTTTACGAGCTTTTTTCTTTCTTGCAGTACTGAGGACTGAACCCAGGGCCTTCACAATAACCTGCAGCCCCTTTTTATTTTTAAACAGCGTCTTTCTAAGTCACTGAATTTTCCAGGCTGAGCTCCAACTTTTGACTCCCCTGCCTCAGCCTCCCAGAGTGCTGGGATCCCAGGCGTGCACCAAGCCCACCATGTCTGGTTGGCTTTTGCAGTTTTTAATCCGGGCTCCCTTGCCTCTCAGCCTGATGGAGAGACACAGTTAAAAGCAAAAAGATTAAAAAAAAAAAAAAAGAAAAGAAATAAAATAAAACAAAAATGGTTCTACCCATAATGGCCTTAAGTCTATACGCTCGAAGACTCTGTTATCACAACCGGCCCTGCTAAAAATGGCACAGACCGCCCGTCAGGCCACGGCTGCACTTGCTAAAAAATAGTCGCTGAGCTGCAGCTGGAGGCTCCAGGAGCCACTGTGGCCTGCCAAGGTCAGAGCCTGCAGAGGTGAGTGTGCGCAGGGCTAAGGTCCTGCGTGGCCCTGCGGGAGCCCCCGTGTAGGATGTCACTCAGGTAAGGGGTCGCCGCTACATCTTGGCCGCCTGCTCCAAGCCCCGACCCCTCTGGCCAGCCCGCCTCTGGCCCGGCTTCCATCCTTAGCTGTTTCATGTGCTCCTGGGAAGGGAACAGGCATCAGAACCCGAGTTGGGTTTGCAGCTGTGTGCTCACCCACCCCAGCCCACCCACACTTGGGACGTGGGTACTGTGGGAAGCTGCGGAGAGGACACCCGAGCCTGTGGGGGAGGCGACTGAGTCCTGCCCTGCCCGGCAGACCTGTTAGTCCACCCAGAGCCCAGGGCCACCCCACAGAAGGCCCTGCCCAGTGCAGGCTCAGGATCCGCCCCTTGGCGGGCAGGGGCACCGCACCCACTGGTCTCCTGTGCTGGGCACAGTGACGACACCCAGACGTCCACACCCCAGTGTCTGGAACCTGCTGATGTGTGAGCTCCCACCGGTGAGGGTCGGGGGACTGAGGGGGAACCTGAGATGGGCTTCCCAGAGGGACGCAGGAGGTCAGCACCAGCGGGGAGGTGAGGACAGAGGCTGAGGTCAAGCCCTGGGTCAGCGGACCAGCAGAGGGACTCAGGACCCTGGCCTCCAGCCTGTGCTGCCTGCCTCAGGCCTGCCATGATGCACTGCGCTCAGTGGGGGCCCCCCCGGCGAGAGTCCCTGCCCACTGCGTCGCCCCTCGCTGGGGAGGGGGTGGGGAGGAGAGCCAGCGAGGGAGGAGGGGGCTCTGCCTGCTCCCCCTGAGCAGGGCATCTTCGGCTAGAGTGCGTGGCCAGCACCCCGAGGCCGCACAGGAGCAGGGCGCACGGAGCGAGGCCACGGCTGAGCCTCCTCTGCCCACCTTCTCATCGCCCAGGGTGCGGCTCTGCCTGCTGTGTCCAGGCTGCAGGGACTCTCAGAGCCTGGGGAGGGGCCGGGGGAGTGCACAGAGAGGCGGGGCTCCCCTGGTCAGGAGGCCACACACACATGAGGGTGTCCCCCGCATGCGGCCCGGCTACTGGCCGCGCACTGCTCATCCTGGCCTGCTGCTGCTGGCTGGTGGGGGCAGTTCCCACAGAGGAAGGGGGCAGGTGTCGAGGACCTGCAGGCCCGGGTTCGAGTCTCCATCCAGCACACGGGAGCTGCACATTGGCTGCCAGTGGCTCCTTCCCCAGTGCACATGGGAGAGACCCCCACACGGGGACCCCGACTCACAGTCGGTGACGGTCCTGTGGGGACCCCACCCCTGCTCTCTGCCCCTCCTGTTCCCTATTCTCACCCCAGTCACCTGCTGTCCTCTGCACCTGTCAGCTCTCTGCTCAGCATGGTGGGGTTGGGAGTTCAGGCTAGGCCGGCAGGCAGCAAACAGGCAGAATGTAGAGAAGAGCTCTCAGCGCAGCCAGGGACAGTGGCCCTCGTCTGTAAGCCCGGCACTCTGGGAGGCTGAGTCAGGAGCATCGCAAGTTCAAGCGCAGCCTGGGCAGCGTAGCGACTTGGGAAGAGCCTGTCTCAAAATGAAAAATAAATTAAAAGGCTGGAAATGTAGCTTACTGTGCAGGCCCTGGGTTCAATCCCTAGTACAAAAAAAACAAAAACAAAAACAAAAAACCCACAAAAACAAAACAAAAAAACCAATAAGCAAGCAAATAAACAAACAAAAGAAAAAGACCAGGTCCCAGGGCAGGAGGCATCCAAGGCCCCTGGCACCACTGTTTCCTCCGGCTGTCCTTGCAGTGACTCTCCCGGGATCTTGTTAACATGCAGCTTCTCTTCAGGAGGTCTGAGCTGGGGCTTAGGGTGCTTCAGTGTTTAGCAGGTGACTTTCCCCCCTATTTATTCATTTTTATTGACAAAGATTTCATAAACATCGTGGCATGCAGCTCAATGCTTGACTCACATGAAGCAGGAAGGGGCCAACACAAGCTAACTCCTAAGTGTTCTGGGCCGAGGCCTGCATGGCCTGAGACCCCACGTGGAGCGGGGGTGTTTTTTATAAAACTCCCTGCAGGGAGTGTTTCTCCTCCTCACTGTGGCCCTTGGACCTGGAGCAGAGCTGGTACCTGGCAGGGGTTGAATCCTCACCCACGAGATGCCAGGTGGGTGGGGCTGGCAGCATGGGCTCCACTTCCGAGACAGGAATGGCCCTGCCTCCCCGGGGTGGACAGAGGGCGCTCGTGGGTTGGGAACAGGGACACGGACCCCGGACCAGGACAAGGAGGCTCAGCCTGGATTGGATCCCCGCTCTGCGTCGCCTCCTGATCTGCAGCTGCAGCCAGCTCCCTGCTCCGCCTGCCCCACGCCAAGCAGGTCTGCAGAAGTTACCTGACATGCTGAGCCAGTTGTTTTGCCGGTGAGATGCTGCGCCTGTGGCTTTCCCACCGCCGAGGCTGAGATCCAGTGACGAGGTGGAGGCCATGTGTCGGCATTAGGAGGAGAAAACCCCCTGGGAGCCTCCGATTCATCCTGTAGGTCCCCACTCAAGTTGTGCCTTCCCTCCACCCCTCTGCGTTTTATTTTATTTATTTTCTTTCTTTTAAAAAAATTTATATATTCAATGGTGCATGTTAGGTATACAGTACATTTACATTTATCATCGGGTGCTGGTACCTGTACGCGATGCATCTTGGTTCTTATTTTTTTCCCCATTCCCTGTGCACCCTTCACCCCCTCCACCCTTCCCTATTTACATAGACTTCATTTCCATTTTTTTTCCTTTCTCATAATTTTTCCTTTCCCTTCTTCCCTTTCCCCTTCCCCTCCAGCCACCCCTACCCCTTTGGACCTTTTCCTATTTCAAATTATCAATTATTCATTTTTATCATTTTCATGCTTATTTACACTTTCAGTTTCCCACGCCAGAGAAACTATTCGGTATTTACACTTGTGTGTCCTATTTATTTCACTTAAGAGGATGGCCTCAATGTGCATCCATTTAGCTATAAATGTCCCTAGTTTCTCATTCTTTATGGCTGAATAGTACTCCATTTTATAAAAAAACCACATCTTCTTTATCCAGTTTCCAGTCAATGGGCACTTGGGCTGTTTCCAAGATTTAGCTATTACAAACTGTGCCACTATAAACATAGCCCTCTGCATTTTAAACTCCACTCCAGCCAACATCAGCACTGACATGGCTTTTCCCCATGGCCTGTGAGCTCCCAGGGAACTAGGGATCAGATGGTGGATGCTTTATCTTGAATCCCTGAGCCATCCTGGGGTGGGCACAGTAGTTGCTTAATTAACGTCAGGGAGTGGACATTGCTTCGTGTCTGGCCCAGGCGACTCCCTTCTCTTCCTGTGGTTTCTGTGGACTGGATTCTCAGAAGCTTGGTCCGGTCCCTCCAGCCCTGGCCCCTGACTGTGGGTGCCCTCTGTGTTCCTGGGGTGTGGGCTCCGGCCCTCTGCAGCCAGCGCCTGGCCTCCCTCGCCTGTGTGGGTACAGACCAAGGCCCGAAGCAGGAGGCAGGGATTGATTTTCAGCTCTGTGATTTAGGCTGGAATTGATTTCTAAGGTAGAGGCTTTGCACTTAATGAAGTGAGGGCCGCCGGGCTCCATCAGAGACAGGATTATGCACAAGGACAATTACCCTTCTGGTGACAGCTTCTCCTTTTACAAAATATATAATGCAATGAAAATAACTCAGCCCTTGAGGTGTGGCGAGGTGCCCGTGGGTGCTGCCGGGGGGTGGGCTGTCTGCCGCCCTCCTGCCCTTGAGGGGAGGCTCTGGTCAGACCCCATGTGGCTATAGGTATCATTGCTCTAAACTCAGGAGGACAGGAGGACAGTGCAGGGTGACTCAGAAGGACAAGGGATGAGATGTTTAACTCAGCAGGAGTCAAGATCTATACCCTATCCGGCTGAGTGTAGCAGAGCTGCACACAGGCCGAGATGCATCCCCGGAGCAGGGCTTCCTGGAGGTGGGGGAGCCACTCCCCAGGATCCTCCCGGAAGGCAGCGCCCTCCCTGCAGACTTACCCCGCTGCCCTCCCCTGCTGTAGACCTTCGTGTGGCACACGGATTAAATGAATAACATTGCAATCCTGTCACTAGGAACACAAGGAAAAGCTGCAAGACCTTCTCAGCCTCCATCTGGTGAAGGACTTGTGTCCTTTGGATGTGATCTCATGTGACCCAACCCTCCCTGTGACCCCATTTGCTGTGGCTCCTCCAGGATTCAGAATGGAGGGACTCAGATTCCAGGGAAATCCTTGGTCCCAGGCAAACCAGGACAGGGGGTCACCCTCGTCAGGATGTACAAAAGAGGCGGAGAGGGAGAGAGAGAGAGAGAGAGAGAGAGAGAGAGGCTCTGATTCCATGAGGAAGCAGCAGAAAGCAGCCCGCTTCACTCTTCCCTAAAATGTACCCCCGGAACACGCTGCGTGTAGAGGGCTGGGCTTGTGCAGGGCCGTGTGGTTCAGAGAGGTGGTGAGGCATCACGAGGTGCACATGAGGTGTCCACTCAGCGCTGGCATCAGGCTCCTGTGCACCAGTGACCATACTGGCGGTGGGGACAGGAGCACCGAGCCCAGCTTGCTGCCCTAGTGGCTGTCGTTGACATCTCCTGGGACTGGGAGGCCTCTTTGGAACCAGGTCCTGAGCTGCCCCATATCACCCTGTCTGACCTCAAGGCCTCCAGGCAGCTCAGGAACACGTCTGACCTCGGCCTGCCCCTGCCGTCGAGAACGCCGCTTGCTTTTGAGGCTGTGCGTTGGAGGAGTAAGTGCCGTGATCACAAGGCCTCACCAAGGTACCCCCAGACAAGCTAGAGATGGGCTTGTTGGGCACTGCCTGAATGTCTCCCTACAAACAAGCAACTCTGAAGTGGGGAGCCCAGAGCGGTCAAATGTGTGACTCCAGCCCCTCGTGCTGCTGTCATTAGCTGAGGCTTATCGGGAGGACCAACCACAGGACAGGCAAGTGAAGACACCAGAGGGCAAGACCAGTCCAGCTGGGGACCCTTGCGATTCTTACAGGAGAGGGAACAGACGGTGGAGAACTCCTTGGCCATCCCCTGACACCTAAGCTTGTTCTCCTTGCGGCAGCTGCTGGCCAAAGGGGCTGAACGCCATCCAGTGGCCACCAGGACAGCGCATGTGGCTCTCAGTATGAGGCTTGGGTGCTGGGCTGGGAAAGTGTGCTTCTGAGGGGCAGGCGTGGCTACAAGGCCAAGTCCTACTCTGGCCACAGGGTGGGGTTTGCTCATGGCCTTTGGTGGGCTGGGTTTGCATCTCGGGCTGCTCCCATCAGTCCTCAGTGCCCATGCTCTCTACCCCTTCTCCTTGGAGGACTCCAGGGAGGACTACAGTTCGCACTGGCTATATGGGTTCACTTGCCACCCACTTCCTCACAACAGGAGTCCCCGGGACTCCTTCCGGGGACAGAAGGGCCTGGGTTCAGCTGAGTACACCAGAGAGGCTGCACCAATCGGAGCCCTAATTAATGTTTGTTTTATGATGTTCCAGAGAATGATCGCTCAATACGATAATGCAAATAGAATTTAAAAAAAGCATATGTTCCATTTAAACAGTGGTGCAAATAAATACACTTGCTGCAAAGTAGCCTGCTAGAAGATGCTATTATAAGGATGATATCCCTCTTTGTGCAAGCAGTCTGTGTTTGGGACTCATTTCATTAATCGTAAACAGATGTGATAGGGTGCCCCGCTCTGGACTCCCGGCAAGAACTCAGGTCAGAGAGGAGAACCCTGCATGTGGGGTGCTGCTCCAGACACGGTCCCGGGGGGGGATCAGCCCCCCCCCCCATCCCTGCACTTTCTCAGGAAGCAGGCCTGGCCCACTGGGGATGTGGGCCTCCTGAGGCAGGCCTGGGATGTCAGGCTCCTTGGCTAAGTGGGGACCAGGGCATTGCATGGAGGAAGAGCTCAGTGCACCTCTTCACGGTGGGGAGAAGCGGGTTGCTTCTCCAGGAGGTTTTGGAGAAGGCGGTATTCTAGTTTCCAGTTGTTGCTGTAAGCAATACTGAGAACTCAGTCATTTAAAACAATGCAAAGTTATTACTTTGCCGTTTTGGAGGTCAGAAGTCCACAGCGAGCCTCGTGGAGCTGAAGTGAAGGTGTTGCTGACTGGCTTCTTCTGCGGGTTCTGGGGGAGAATCCACCTCCTCCTGGTCCCTGTATTCTCCATTCTCCAGGCTGCCTGTGATCCTCGCCTCTGGCTCCCTCCTCTGTCTTCAAAGCCAGCAACAGCTGGACACACTGCCCTTCCTGTGGTCCTGACCCTCCATCACTCTTCCACCGTCATGGGCCCTGTGCTCACCTTTGTGCACCCGCAAAGCCCAGTACAGCTTCCCTCTCTACAGCTCAGGTGACTCAGGGCCACTGCTCCATCTACAACCTAGGCCCTTTGGCCTTGGGACCTGATAGCCTCAGGCTGTGACAATATCTGAAGGGTTGTTATTCTTCTACCTCAACTGGGAAAGATGCTCTACTTTAGAACATATGAATGTTTGTCTGTACTGCTTGTTTTAAATTATGCTTCAACTTTTAAAGGGGGTGGTGCAGGAGGAACTGGAACCTGGGTAGCAAGCCTTGTCTCTGCAGGTGGCCAGTTCACCCTTCAGGCCTGGTGTCACCTGTCTGAGCTGCAGGTGGTTGTCCTCTAGACAAGAATGAAGCCTCTTGTCCTTGGTACTTCAAGTTCACCCTGGGGGAGACAGAACAAGGAAGGAGATACAGAAATTCTTCCGAAATATAAATGCTGTAATATGAAACATGGTCATGCATGCACTTTTTCAGACTCATTGCAAATGGCCACACAATGCTGCCCAAGTGGGGTGTATTCCAGAGACAGGGCCACTCAGTCTCTGTCCCACTGCTCTCGTGATTTGCCTTGAAACTCAGATCCAGGAGCTGCCCTTTGATGAGTTTTAACAAAAGCCTGTGGAAACTCCTATCAAGATAGAAAGCATGGCCAGCACCCTAGACATCCCCTCCTGCCCCTTCCTTCCCAGGTCCACAGGCACATAGTGGGTTTGCCAGTCAAACCTCCTTCCTCTGTGACAAAATACCTGAGACCAGCAACTCGATGGAGAAAAGGGTTATTCTGGCTCAGGGTTTCAGGGGGTTCAGTCCATGGTCAGCCAGCTCCATCGCTGTTGGTCTGTGATGTGGCAGAAATATTATGGCAGATGGGATTGGGAGAGGAAAACTGCTCACCTCATGGTGGCCAGGAGGCAGAGAGAGGGAAAGAGCCAGAGAACAAGGGGCTGGGGACAAGATACAGACCTCCAAGGCCACATGGTCTGCTCTACTCTCTTCAACTAGACCCCACCTCCTAATTTCTAGTATCTCCCTATCATACCTTCAGATTATGCACCCATCTCAAGGGATGAATCTCCCATGAGGACAAAGTCCTGATGATCCAGTCACCTCCCCAAAGCCCATCACTTTCAACCTTCCAAGCTTCAAGCACATGACCTTTAGGGTTTTAGATTCAAATAATAATTTTAAGATCAAAGATTTAGCTTCATGGAACCAGAACCATCCGGCCTGTGCTCCGGTGTCCTCACCCCATCATCACACCTCAAGATCCACCCATGTTGTTGGCATAGCAACAGTATCAAGTCCCTCCCTTTTGCAGCCCATGAGTTCTCCATGGTATGAATATTCCTAGTGCCTCTGCACCCTCTCCTGGGGGTGGAATCTGGGGCTATGTCCACTTTTGAGTTGTTATGAATGAAGATGCTGTGAACATTCTTCTTTTGTTTTGTTCCCGAAAGCCAGGGGAATTTGCTTGGTTCCCTGTGACTTATGCCCGAGCTCCCTGGCTGGTGGCAGGGTCTGCCTGTTGCCATTGTGCAGAGGAGACCTCGTGCCAGTCCTGGCTGCAGTGCAGGGCCGTGTTGCGTCTGATGACCTGTGCTGCTGCCCACGGCTTCCTGCACCCTGCTGGGATGACGGGCAGCCACGGGGAGCCATCTGCAGGACAGACGGCAAGTCACAGATCCCAGCACCCTGCTCCAACTACCTGCACTTCCTGTCTCCTTCCCTTGGCTCTGGGGCTTGAGCTGGTGTTTGTCTATGTATTTATGAGCCCTCCGATTGCCGCTTCTGGCACGCTGTTTACTTAACAATATAACAGTAATTGTGGGATAATTGTGCTGCAATGAAGGAGCAGTCAGGGTCCGGGCGGTAAGTGGATAATAAAAACCAGGGTTTATGGGTTCTGCTACTGGGGAGATTTATAGCCTTAATATTGCATTATGTAACTAATTGTTTCCAGTTCCAAATGGCCTGGGGTTTGCACTGAGACCCTCAGCCAGGGGACAGTGATCGGGAAGTTGGAAGAAAGGGCAATCTGTGGGCTTCTCGGTTTCTGTCCCCACAGCAAAGGTCTGTGGCTTCAGACTTTCTCCTTCATCGTGGAGGTGAAGAGGAAGCCAAGGAGAGATCCCGCCTCATCTTCTTGCTCCTCCAGCTGCTGCGTCCTCTTAGTAAAGACCATGGGACGTCCAGAAGGTTTTCTGATGGCCGCCCGAGGGGCAGAGAGGGCCCTGGGTGTCTGGGAGGAGCCACGCATCCCTACCAGGCTTCCTGTGATGGGTCATTCATTCCCAGCTGCTTTCAGCTGTCAGCACTGGAAGGAGCTTGAGGCACTGTGTTGTCTTCCTAGCACTGAAAGCAGGAACTATGCCAGAGGGAGGGCATGGGGTGGCCCGCTGCTTGCCAGGAGCTGGGCATAGGGCTGGATGAGGTACCTCTGTCCTCTCTAGAGTCCCCATCCTGTGGTCAACTTCTGCTTCTCCTAGGGTGCACACACTGACTCCAAGGCTGAGGTGGGGAAAATGTGGGGCAAATCTGGAGTAAAGCAGGGCCCAGGGAATTCTGGGCTGGGCACAGGGCCCAAGTGTGTGTGTGCACGTGTGTGTGTGTGTGTGTGTGCGTGTGTGTGTATGTGGGTGTGTGAGCGGGTGCATGTGTGCTGCCCCGGCCAAGCCAACTCTGGGACAGTTTGGCCATCAAACTAAGGAACAACACTGATGGATTAGGAGCCAATGAATAAATTGAAACCAATGAGTCTATATTGGGATAAATATGGAAATGAATGAATAAACAAACTGGGGAGAAGAGAAGCTCTCTCAACATCAGACATCAGAGTCCCACCTACACGAGAAGACAGCGTTTAGGGAGTCATAAACGGGTGCCGAAGCTGGAGGGAGAGTGACATTTGTGGTGGATCAACTAACGGGCAACTTGGAAGGCCCAGATGACCTGAGTCAGCGTGGTCTGGGAAGACCCGCCTGAGGACTGTTGCCAGAATGACATAAAAAGAGAACAGGAGGGGAAGATTTCATGCTGCTGATTTTCCTGGAGAACCTTGCCAAGGTTGGTTTTCCTAGTTCGAAATCAGCTGTTCTTGTTGGAGGAGGAGCTCGGGTCCTCACTGTCCTTGGGCACGGCTGCTGTTCTCCTCAGGGAGCCCTGGTCTTCATCGTGAGCTTTGCTTCCTGGCTCCAGTGCGGATCCCTCAGCTGGTGGCACAAATCCTTCACCCTGCCAATGAAGACTTTCTGGCTTCCACTGCTGGCCTTTGGGCCTTCCCGGGGCAGATCCTTGATATGAACGAGCATGAGATGTTACTGTGGGCTCCAGGCCTCCAGCTGGACTCTCAGGGGACACTGCCATGGGATCCAGGCCCTCAGCTGGATTCTTCAAGTCTCTAGCACATGGACAGGTTGCTTGCACTCCTCTGTGTTTGACTTTTTGGGTGAATATCATAAAATAATCCTATAAATTATGTGTCCTGTATTAAATCTATTCCTTTAAACCACTGACTACAACAACATTGAATGGGGTATTGATACAGAAAGGAGTATTTCTCCACAAATTGTTCATTCATTATGAAATCAAAATGTAGAATTACAGTGCAGAGAACTAGGGGACAGAAACCAACCAAGAGATCCAAGCTCGGTCCAGCACTGGACAGAATGCACCCCTGACAGGGGACCATGAGGCGGGGGTGTGTGGCTGCGGGCATCCTGGGTAGAGAGGTGGAAACGGGGCTGTATGCTGAGAAACGTAGAATGTGCATGGATTCAAAAGGAGCACTCTCCCAAAACGCCAAGGTCAAGACAAATCTGAAGACCTGGTTCAGGAGGAAGAAGCCCACAGACGGGGAAACCGAGGGGATGCACTGTCCGGGGTGAGACGCTGGGGCGTGCAGGGCCCGGGGAGGGACAGGAGCTCTGCTGAGGTTGTCACTGTGGGTTGGATCACTGTGTCCTTTCGGTGTCGGATCCTCTGATCTTGATCACTGGGCTGGGGCTCCGCGGGAGGATGTTTTTATTTTTAGGAACTGGAGTGGGGAGGAGCGATGACAAAACCACCAGTGCAGTGAGTAAGCAAACCTGCATCTGCAGGGTTTCTGCGACTTCCTGCAGGGTTGAAATCAGGGTCCCTGGAAGGCTTGGAAGGAGGAAGCTTCTGTGTGTGCATCATGCCGCTCAGGAGGAACAAGCCTGAGGCCGGGCTGCGAAAAATGAGCCACCTGTGGTCTGATCAGATCCAGCGCGGTAGATGCCCGGCTGTGGTGGGCGAGATGTCCTCAGGTGACCGGGTCAACCCTGGGTCGGAGCAGGTGTGTGCTCACCCTTCAGGAGCGTCCAGCAGCCCGAGCAGGCGTTCCGGCGGAAGGCAGCCTTGCCAACTGCCCAAGAACAGGGTCTCCTGCCTGGAAGTTGAGTGAAACAAATCAGACACACAAGCTTAACTATGAGTGGCTTCTCTTGTATGTGTGAGAAACCCAAAATGTAAATGAAGAGCAAAATAAAAGGTAACAGGAAATAGGGAGATAGCTCCCCTGCAAATGGGAAGAGAACCAGAGCTGGAGGGAGGGCAGGGAGGGAAGGGGTAAGGGAAAAGAATTAAGATGTGTTCTGTCTCTGCACCAACTCCCCACAGTGGAGGTGATCATTATGGGCTGCAAACACGGAGTAATAAAAAACAAAATTGAGAGAAAAGAACAAGAGGCCCGGTTTTGCCAGCTGAGTCTGCGGACAGCTGGCAGCCTCCTTGGGGGCACAGGCTGCTCGGTGTTAAATTCTGAGCTGCCCTCTGGCACCAACTCTGCTTCCAACTTCCCTTCCTGCATGGGCAGAAGCAGGGGGTGCTGGGGTGGCAGCGATTCGTGCTGTTTCCCGGATGTTAGTGCACCTCTGTGGAGTGGCTCCCCCAAACTCCATGCTCCCTGCGTGGTTGTGGGGAGCAACTGTAATTGTTCCATTTGCATTTCTTTTTCTTGCTCACCTCTTCTTCCCTTTTAATTACCAGATAAGTTAGTGGCCTGGCTGGTTTGAAATGCCACCAAAAGCAGAGCCTTGAGAGGCTCCAGGGGAGGGAGGGAGAAAGCAGGATAGGGAGGGAGGCAGCAGCCTGAGCAGAGGTTGGCAGAGCAGGAAGGCTGCACAGGGTCAGGGCGGGAAATGCTGGGGACAAACCTCAGTGGCCTTGTCAGCAGGAGCGGAGCCATCGAGGCTTCCCTGGTGCCTGGGAGGGACGCTAATATGCAAAGACAGAGGGGAGCCCGGTGACAGAGGAGAGTGGAGGAGAGTCTGCCTGGACCTCCCTGCAGCAGGGCTGTCAGGCATGCATGGAGGGGCGTGCTGAGTGCTCAGCTCCTGCCCAGGGCCCTGGGCAGCTGTGTTTCCCTTTGCTTCTCCACAAAACACGGTAGCCTCGGAGCTGGGCAGCAGCTGGGCAGTGTGCCGATATCCTGCTGGGCTGCTGGCCCTGGGATTCTCCTTCCTGCAGGCGGGGCGACCTGATCTAGGGAGGCAGCTGGAGGAGAGTCCTGGCATGGCTGAGACCCGGCCCCCAGCTCTGCTGACCAGCAGCTGCCATGGACACTATGCCCACCGCCTTGGTTGGGGGTCTGCGGGGAGTGTTACAGAACGACACTCACACGGAGCTGGCTCGTGTGGAGTAGGAGGTCCCAGGTCTGCCAGGACTCGCTGGAGCCTGGAGAGAACAGCGTGGTTCCTTTCCAGGAACTGCAAAGCTGGCAGTCTGGGCTCCAGGGCTAGCCGGTGTTATAGGTCAAGCTCAAGGACAGAGAGCTGCTGGGCCGGGGGCTTCTTTCAGAGGAGGCCACCGTGTTTGTTCTACCCAGGCCTTACCGTGATACCACATCACGGAGGACCACCTGCCTTCCTGCTTCAAATGCTGGCCTCACCCGGAGATGCCCTCATAGTCAGAGTTTTGAGCGGTCCCAGGTTCGAGCACCCTGTGGCCTGGTCAGGTCGATGCCTGTGTTAACCGTCAGCACTTGGACTCTGCCCGTGTGCGGCTGGGGCTCTCCGCTTCCAGAAACGGGGACTCTGAGGGGGAGGAAACCTGCCCGGGAGCTGACGGTGGCCGGGCTGGGTTCAGAACCTGGACCCCCCACTCCACAGCAGCGGAGGCTTTGGGTTGGTAGTTGGGGCCAGGCTGCCTTGCCCCGCGCTCCGGCACATTTCCCAGGTGAACAAGTTCTGCCCATGGTGATGGGCTCTCTGCCATCGCGAGACTTTCTACTGCGTTAGGAGCGATCACCTCGAACTGAGAACTTCAAACAACTTAGAGTCATCACCCTGGAGACGGAGGTCAGGGCTCAGTGGGTCTCACTGGCAGTGTAGCAGCGTGGGCTCCTTCCGAGGCCCTTGGGAGACTGTGTCTCGCTTTTCCCCGGGGCTGAAGGCTCTGGCTTCCCGGGCCTCCAGCTCCTCTCTAGCCTCCAAGCCTGGAATGGCAGGTGGAGTCCTCCCCAGGCCCCGGCTCCTTCTAATGACTGTGATTTCACTGGGGCACCTGGCTCGTCCAAGACAGTGTCCCTGAGCTGAGGACACCTGAGGAGCAGCCTTGCCTTCACCTGCACCCTGAGGCCCCCTTGCTGTGGAAGCGTGCGCACGCAGAGCTGGCGGGGATCAGCAGGTGAGTGTTTAATTTTGGGGAGTCTTTCTTCTGCAGGGGTCATTCATTCCCTCAGCAGCTGAGGGCTTCTAGGCACTGCCTGTAACAAGGAGGGGGCAGGGGAGGCTGTCCCAGGGTGGCCGTGGTCTTCAAGCCGAGGTCACAGCTGCAGAGCACTGACAGGGGCACAGAGAGCAGGAGGAGCTCACAGACTGCAGCTGGAGCACTCACTCTAAGCCCTGGGAGCTGGGCAGGGCTGAGGAACCTGGGCGGCCTGCAGGCTGGGGTGGCCCTGGCCCTGGAGTTGGCCTCCTGCTCAGATGCAAGAATGTCACCGTGTGCTGCAGTGTGTGGGGATGAAGCTGGACTGAGATGCCACACCACGTCGAGCCGCAGGGCACAGCTGGCCAACGTCCAGCCGGATCTGCCGGTGTCGCCGTGCTTCCACCCCCTCTCACTTTCAGGATTCAATGTTGATTGCGAGCTGGGGTGGCAGAAGGGAGAGTGTAATTTCCTCTGCAGCGGGAGGCTGAAGCTTCCAGCAACTCCCCTTTGGAGCCTGCTCTGTGGTGGGGAACCGCAGCTGCTTGAGGCAGACCTCTGGCTGGCAGGGGCCTCGTCCTCAGCTGGACAGACATGTGTTCCTAGCTTCTTCATCTGTGGAGTTTTGCTGGGTCACCCCCCAAACCAAGGGCCAGGAAGTGGATTCTGAGCACCAAGTGTAAAAAGCTGCATCCCGAGCACCAGCCTCATGTCTCTCCTCCTCCTCCTCCTCCTCCTCCTCCTCCCTGGCTGGCTGCCCTCACTATGAGACATTCCTTGTGTGTATCTTCTTTGTAAGTGAGCTAATCTCCCGGGCTGACACCCATCTATCCGCCTGTTGGCTCCATCCGCCCTGACTGCTGCTCCCTTGGGGTAGTGCGAGGTTCATTGATGCTGGGAAGGGAGGAACTGGGGGTCAGGTCTGGATGGAGCCTGGGCCTGGCCTGCTGTGGACCCACTCTGGGTGCTGGGGCCATGTTGATGGTCTCCATGGTCCTTCACCCGGAAAAGCTCCCACAGGCAGCCATAGCGCCCACCGAACTGGGCACAAAGCAAGCTCCACTCCTTGCTAAGTAGTAGGTGGATGAAGGGTCTCCTCCGGAGCCAGTTTTCTGTGTCATGGTGCCTTTTGGAGCTCAGGCTGCTCTCTACCTGGGATGCCCTGTGCCTGAGTTCAGTGACGCACTCTGGGAAGTGTAATTTGGCCACCAGCCTGCAAGCACCATGGTGCGCTGTCTCCTGCCACAAGGACAGTGGACAGAGGACAGCGGACAGTTGACAGAGGACACCAGACAGCGGGCAGCATCTGGTCAGCAGTGGCCACTCCGTGAAGACAGGCTGAATAAATAAAGCGTGAGGGGCTGAATGATCTGGCTGCTGGCATTGCTATTGTTGAAGTCCCACTGTGCAGCGGGCAGAGGTCTACAGGGGAGACTGCGGTGACTCCAAGGTGAGTGACTGTTAGTGATGGGAGTGCCCGGCCTCCTGATGCTTCCATGGGCGAGGACATGAATTACGTGTCCAACAAGTCTGTGATGCAGGATGGGCCAGGGGCGAATCTCTCCTCAGATTCTGGAGAGAAAGAAAGCGTGTCCTGGGAGAACTTAATGGAAGAGGCCGTTCCTGCCTTTAGTAACTTATGTCTGAGCCCCTGGATTTACAACGCTTCTTCTCCTCAGCAGGCAGCGGTGGTCAGGGTGTTATGGAGATCAGGGAATGTTTGGAGCTTCTGGAGGGATGAACTGGAAGTGGGGTTTTGAGCTGGGATTGAAGAGAAAGTCAGTGATATATTCACCCTTGAATTTGCTGGGTAATTACTTGGCCGGCCATTGTCCTCTGTCCAGTACACTGGGACCTGAGGTCCGTCTCCTCCTCTCCGATGCTTTGAGCTGTTTTACAGCCTGGGAAGGTGTAGTGGACAGTTTAAGATGGCACCCGGTCTTCAGTGAGCGGGTTGGAGGAACGCCAGGATGCTCTGCAAGCTCTTCCTGACAACTGCTCTTAACCCTTCACTGGAGCCTCCTCAACCTGTCCTCAGGGCTGGGGATGTCCTCAGAAGCAGTCAATTCTCTTTTAAATGACCTGGCCACAGGCAGTCAGGAAAACTGGAATGTCCTGACAACTCTTGAAGTCCTTCAGTTGATTGGACAGTTTTAACTATTCTGCATCTCAGCTGACTTGCAGATAGTGAGGCTGAGAATTTAACAGGAGGGTAACATGGAATAGGACTAATTTCTTTCCCTAAAGCTGGAAAGTGGAAGTCATTTTTTTTTTTTTTTACTGCAGTTATTAAAGAACTCCTTTTTCAACAAGGAGGAGCATAATGAACCTTACGTAAAAATGATCAGACAATCAAATAAACTGAGTTCAGGGGACAGGAGCTGGTGGGGTAGAGTCTGGAGCTGATGGTGTCCTGGCTCCGGGGGTCTCGCTCAGCCAGCCAGTGCCTTGTCCTTGGGGAGCACTGTCGCCTGGGAGGGGACCTGCCAGAAATGTTTTCCAGAAGCATCCCACGCAGTTATGTGGAGGCACATCTCATATGCACACTCGTGTGTGCACACACACGCCAGACGCTTTCCTGTCACAAAACTAAGCAATGGGGGCCGAGGTCCCACAGTGCAGCCCCCTTCTGGTGCATCCCTCTAGGACTGGAGCAGGGGATCGATCGCCTTGTGGTTCATTTCCTCCTGCTCCATGCAGTCTAAGTCTGAGCCACTGGAGCTGCTCCCTCTGCCCAGGCTCCTCCACCTTGGCTGGCAGTGAAGGGGACCCCAGCACCAGGGACACGGACTCTCTACTTCCCCGTGGACCCAGAGTCCTTCCCCAGGGCCCCCAGATCTGACGCTCAGGGGCGAGGTGGGTTCCCCTGCAGCCTTTGATGTCTCCAGAGAACTTGCACTCAGCGCTCAGGCTGGATGCAACCCGGGTCCAAGCTGCTTGCTGTGTGTAATGTACGGGACATTCCCATGAACTAGACTTTCAGATAAGTGACAGTGCAACATTTGGGACATTTTTATACTGAAACATTATCCATCCTGTGTCTGAAATTTAAATCTGACTGGGATTTCTCTACTGTTGTCAGCTGAATCTGCCAACCCTCTGCCTGTAGGGCCTTGGGCGGTTCCTTAACGTTTCTGTGCCTCAGTTTCTTCATGTTTTCCAGGGAGGAAAATAGTAGGATTGGCCTCTGGGGCTGATGTAAGAGCCACCTATACGAAGCCAGCACTCAGCAGAGCGACGTCTGGTGCCATCAACAACCTGCTGGGGTCACTTCCTCGTTGCCAGGCTTGGGGGCCGGGCTGCGCGGAGCGGGGAGAAACAGTGATGGTTCCCACCTAGGACTTCTCGATTTTCTGATCACAGCAGACTCTGGTGGATCCTTTCCCAGGGTGTGCGGTAGGTTCCTCTGTTAAATGCCCTCGGTCAGGAGGGAATAGCAGACGCTACAGGGTGCCATGCTGCTGAGCTAGGATGCTGGGAGTCAGGCGTGTTTGACGCACTTTTGACTTAGGATATTTTCAATTTAGAGTGATTCAGCAGGAGGTGACCTTGCTGCCAGTTGAAGAGCACCTGAACTGAATGTTGTGGATGCGGGTTCTGCCTCTGCCACTGGGACAGTGCATCCAAGGCGGGGCACTGCCCAGTGCTGGCCACCTGTCTGTTGCCAGTGAGCTCTGGCAGTGCTCTGCTGGCCTGGGGAGCCCTGCTAACCAGGGAAAGGGTGGAGTGAAGGCACTTTGTGGAAACAGAGTCACTTGCTCTTCAGCAGTGACCAGACGACCCGTCCTGGGGCCCCAGCACCTGTACCCTTCCCAGCCCATGAATGTGGGGGACAGCAGCTGGCTCAGGGCAGTCAGAGGGCAGGGCCAGCTGACAGCAGTCTTCTGGGCCCACGAGCCCTTTGTGAGTCTGGTGGCACCTAAGCCTCCCCCTGCTGGAAGAAGGCCACGCAGCACAGAATTTCACCCATCAGGGGTTCCTGATCCTCAGACACAACCGGGGCCACCTTGAGTTCAGCTGAACTTGGGAAGCCAAATGGAAGGGAGGAGCTGAGGACCAGAGCAGGGCCGGGAATGGACCATGAGTGAGATGGTGGCATCCTGGGACGGGGCAGGGGTCGTGTGCAGCTCTGGTTTTTCATCAGTGGCCAGGCCCGCTGTGGGCTGGGTGGCCTGGCTTTGTGTCTGCTGACACTGGGCCACCTCTGTCCTCCGGAAGTCGGCACATCCTGAAGGCTGAAGGCGGAGGACCGGCAGTTCATCTCCATGCAAGGTTTCCCCAGTTGGAGGCTGGGCTGGCCAGGAAAGCCTGAGTGTCCCTGCAGCCACCTTCAGAATGCTTCTTGTCCTCGTTCCGCGATAATGAACTCCAGGGACCTGGGACATGTTGCTGTCAGTTGTGTACAATCCCAAGCCAAAGGTCCCCCACTCAGAAGGCCCTCAGAGGGATGGGAGCAGATTAAAGGAAACGCGTCTTGTTTAGCCCTTACCTGTGTTTGACATGTTGCTATATTCATGTCACCAAGTGTGCTTTCCCCAGGTCCCTCAATAACTCAGCTTCAGGAATTGCATTACTGGCAGACGGATTGGAGCTTCAAGATTTGCCACTGGAAAAACAAATAATCTCTGAGTTTTGTTTTGAATTGTAAAAATCTGAATGAAAAATTGCCCGGTAACTGTCTGATGAGAAATACATTGCCTCGTAATATCACTTTCATTGATTCTCTCTCATGGTTGTATTAAAATTGAAAAGCTAACAATACCTGCAGACTGGGGCTAGGAGTGTAGCCCAGGAGGGAGTGGGGTGGCGGGCAGCGTGGAGGGAGAGGTGGACGCCAGCCAAGAGGTGGGCAGGGAATGGGGAGGTTGTCGGGCTCGGTCTCCCCTTGCGTGGAGCCCCCAGCCACCCCACTTTGCAGAAGGGTCACGATACTGAATTACCACGGCCCTGTCCTGCCTTCCCTGTTCTAGGTGCACAGTGACCCCAAATGTGCGTGTGCTGGACCCACTGATGGAAGAAGAGCAGGGAGCGAGCAGGCACCGGCTGCAGCAGGAGGTGCTGATGACCCTGGGAGCCAGGCGGGCCACACTCCAGTGCTGTCTGCGTGCATGGAGTCCCGAGCCCTGTGTTCCACTGCTGCCGTTTGGAGGTCGAATGTCCCCTAAAGGGTTGGTCCTCAGCATGGTGTTGTTGGGAGGTTGTGGAACCCTGGGCAGGTGGGGCACGGGTCCTTGGGAGGGTCCCTTCTCCCCTCCAGCCCTGCGTGTGAGCCTCCTTGAAGCAGGGACTCGTGGGGTCATTTGTTACACAGCACTACATAGAGAGTGCAGTCACCGCTAAGAACTGAAAGCCAAGTGGAGGTCGAAGCTGCAGGGGACAGGGGAATGTGGGGGTGGCTTTGGGGTAGGGGGGTCTGAGGGAGCTGGAGGAGGGGTGGATGGGGATGGGATGGGAAGGAGAGGAGGGTTCCACCCTACATGGCTGGAAGGAGCTGGGCCGTGAACAGGAACTCTGCAGAAAGTCCTGGTGGAGGGCTGGGGATGGATCAGTATTTGCCTAAAAGAGGGAGAGAGAGAGGTGAACATCAACAGAGATTCTGAAGCAGTCATTTGGGGACAGAGGGGACAAGGCAGCCCGTGCTGGTCTCTCCTCTTTTCCCAGCTCCATGGCGGCCCCAGCAGCTCCAGTCATCTCCAGGAGAAGCTGCTGGAGCTGGGAAGGCTGGGTCTGCAGGTGCTGAGGAGTCAGCCAGTGTCTGTGCTCATGCAGGGATTTGGATTTCCACCTGTCCCCTGCCACTCCATGACATCGCATGGGTCAGAATTGCTCTTGCTCCTGTATGGCCAAATCCACTGCCCTCTCCAGCCTGGGCCTCCTGGCTCTGCGCTGTGGAGCTCTCTGGGCTCTTCCCCCGGCACTGGGACCCATCTTTCCATTGTCTTCATCCGGGTCCTTTCAGATACCATCACATGAAGGTGACCAAGGTTGGTGTTTATTTTGGGGGCTATTGCAGAAGAAAGAAAAGCAAGGGATGGGCAGCCGGAGTCCAGCAATATCGGGGCTCTCCCGATTGGCAAATGATAGGCCACTGGCCCTGGTCGGACCCTCTTCTGTGACCAGCACATGAGCTCAGTGCTGCACGCAGCCGCACCCTTCTATGCCTACTGGGTAGCCAAGCCCACTCATGCTCCAAGGCTAGTGGCACTGTGCCGTCAGCTCTGACTGAACCTGCGTGTCCCCAGGAGGTTTGGCCCCAAGACATCCCAGGCTCAGCTGTCCCCTCTCGCTTGCTCCTCACCATGCCTTTGTTGGTCTTTAGTTCGGGATCCCTTTGTCCCTCGCTGCCCCATATCTGGATTCTGTTTCCAGGGCAGCTTCCCAGCAGGGCAGGGTGGAGGGCTGATTCTGTTTCTTCTTTGTTTGCTCCTCTCTTCCTCCTGATCTGTGTTAATGAGAATTTCTCTCTCCTTTCTGCTCATATGTCCTCTCCCTCTCCCTCTCCCTCTCTCTCTTCCCTGTGTGTCAATGAGAGAAGCGAGCAGATAGCCGGAATCTATAGCCCAAGACACCAGGAGTGAGTGTGGGGTATTGAGATCCAGGCTGGCACAGAGCCCCAGAGCCAGGGCTGTGCCCTCCCCTCCCTCACCCAGCCCAGGGAGGAGACAGTCCCCTCCCCATCTGCAGAACAAGCCCCAGTCCACCCTGTCCTGGGCAGCGTCCCACCCCACTGTGACACACCGAAAACCTGGTTCCTTACAGAGCAGTGTGCTCCTGCTGCAGATTAGCATGGTAATTATCTTGCAAATGACTGTAACTGTCTTTCATAAATTCAGCAATGTTTGAGATGTGACTAACTGCGGTCTGCGGGATAATGGGCTTAATAAATGATATCTTCAGCACATTGTCAGGGAACAGAGTACATTAGTTTGGGATGGGACAATACCATAATTTTGGCAAGATAGATTCCATTCTTCTTCCCAGCCTTGGGTTCTTCCCAATAGCATGTGCTCATCATTTTTTTCTTAAGAAGATATTTTTCCTTAGGATAATTTGCAAATTGTTAATCTGTTTTTATTATCACTCAGCTTTTTCTCCTTAGAAATTTGGTTTTTCTTGCCACCAGTGGGAAGAGCTTGGCTCACTCAGCAGCCACAAGGGAGCCTCACTGACTCACCAGGGTGAGCAGGACCAGTGGTGACAGCTATAGTTGCAGACAGGCTCCAGGCAGGCACCATGGTGAGGGCATTACAGTGGGAGTGTGGGATGGGAGAGACTGAAGGTAGGCACCTCAGGAGGGGACAGCTTTATCACCTGATATATTAGCCAGCTATCTGGTGACTGGGAGGAGAGGTTTAATTTGGCTCACAGTTTCAGGGGATTCAGTCCATGGTCAGCTGGCTTAAAGGCAGGAGCATCATGGGGAAAGGGCATGGAGGAGCAAGGATGCTTAGTTCATGGTGGCCAGGAAGCAGAGCAGGGGAGCAGCACCAGAGAGGAAGGGGTCAAGGACCAGATATGGTACTCAAGGCCACACCTCTGTAACCACCCAGACACACCCAGAAGTGTGCTTTACTGATCCCTTAGGCTGCTCCCAAGCCAGTCAAGTTGACATAATCAAGCTGAACTGTCCGTCACACCTGATTTGCTTCAAGCTAGAGCTAAAGGTCCTTCCAAACAAAGAGGTTGTGAGGTCCAACCAGGTATCAAGTGGGTCTGGCCCTCAGCCTGGACAAGAGGACCCAGGATCTGCAGTGGGTGGTGGGGACTGCGGTGCAGGGTACGACTGAGGGATAGACACCTGTTTGTGCTCTCAGGACCCAGGGCTACCTGGGCTTGAGGGTCTCCTGCCCCTACCTTGGCTAGGGTTCAGCCAGTGTCCCAAGAAGCTGACAGGTAGCAGGTGTGGTTCTCTTCTGCAGTGTCTCTCTCTGTTCTTACCTGCTGCAGAGGTGAATGAGGACATCTGGGCTCAGCAGGCTGAGAGTTTGGACTGGATGGATCTGGCTGGATCCAGTGCGGATCAGCTCACCTGTACCAAGTGGTATCCTACAACCTCCTCCTCCTCCTCCTCCTGTTGGCTTTGGCCATGGGTTGGTGCTGCCCAAACCTGTGAACCTATAGAAAGAGAGATCCCAAGAAGGTGTCCATGGCTGTATGTCCTGTGGGATGTCTGTGTCCAGCTGTGGCCATTGAGACTTTTCTCGGTCTACCATGTGGCTGTGGTGTGTGAGAGGAGCATTTGGATTAAGTTACAACCAAGATGGGGCAGGGGACAGAGCCAGGAAATCCAGGGGACAGGAAGGACCCCAAACTGCCCAGATTCCTCAAAAAGTCAGATTATGATATGACCCAGCAATTCCACTCGTGGGTGTGGGCCTAAAAGGATTGGAGCGGGACTCAGGTTCATGTGCACACATCTTCACATCGGTATTATTCATGAAAGCCACGCAAGCGGTGGGAGCCACCAAGTGTCCATAATGGATGAATGAATGAGCACCATGTGGCCTGTCCCCGTGATGCAGCATTGCTTGGCCACGAGGGGTGAATAGCGCCCATGCTGCAGTGAGGGTGAGCCTTGCAAACATTACACCGGGTGACAGAGACCAGACAAAAGGACCACATGTGGCTGAGCTGGTGCATGCGAATCATCCAGAATTGTGGGTTCCAGGTAGGAGTGGCTGCGGGGTTGCTTTTGCCTTTGGGGATGGTGGAAATGCACTGGTACGAGGCAGAGGTGGGGGTTGCACAACACAGAATGCACCAAGCACCGCTGAACTGTACATTTGAAAAAGGCTCTGTGTTAATTTGGTGCTATAGGAAGTTCACCTCAGTTTCAAGATATAAAATCAGAAAAGCACCCATGCAGGGCACAAGGGAAGATGCCTGTGCATTTCTGACTCTGAGGCTGGCTCCCAGGCAAAGCTCAAATCTGCCAGGGTCGCCTATGAGGACACCGGACAGTGCCCTGTAAAGGACATGGTCATTTGCCAGTCATTCCTCATGCTCTGCTATCGGTGCTGGCTGGGAGCAGAGGACAGAGCCTCAGGGAGGAGGGCCCTGAACTCTGGAGAGAGGGAGAGACTGTCAGGTAAACCAGAGTCAGGTCAGAGTTCCAATCCAGAGGCACCAGACGTGACTCCACAGGGCAGACCCCTTTATGGGAAGCTCACGGCTCTTCATTTCCCAGAATAGAAGCCTCCTTGGTGCAGGTGACACTGGAGGACCCAACTGGAGAGGATGCCGGAGCAGGACGGAGCAGTGCAGGGCCTCTCTGGCAGTAGCTCTGCTGTCCCTCTGTGACCTTCTCTAGGTGTGAGGATTTGCCCTGGTTTGTTTCATGCGCTAAATTCCAGAGCTGGGAAGGTCTTCCTCTGGTGACAGCTGTTCGGTCTGGCAATGCTTTGATGTCTTTTGAATCCTTTGTGGCCAGAATCAAATAGAAGCTTTTTACATCCACACTTGAAACATCCTTGTTCCCATTTCCTTTCACTTAAAGGATTTCTTCCTCGTGTGATTATCACAAATCACTTCTGAATGGTGCTTTACCATTCAGCGCCTAGGCATTCATTAAAAAGGCAGACACATACATACCCATTAACATGCGGCCGTTTTTAAACACTCGATGTATGTCCACCGATATTTATATATACGTATACAGTATTTGCTGGCATAGACGCATCTCCTACTTCCATTAATGAAATTATCCTTACAGAATTATCATCCCCAAACAGTTGCCTTTCCAGCACCCTGTGACTCATTGCAATTTCTGCCATTTTCCATCACAATGGCTATGGGCAATTACTCAGGCTCAGTAATTCAATGCCCAGCTTCCTGCCTATGGAGAGCGCTAGAATAAGATACATTTTTTTTATAGCAAGAAGAATGTTAATGGATGTCAGTAGGTTGCAGGAGAGACACGGCCAGCACTCGGGAGAAGCAGCCATGTGGATCTCTATCTGTCCAGGCAGCATTTGCAGGAAAAGCATTCTCGACTTCTCTGTTGCTTGAACAGCAATTACTAAAACATTCTACTTGGGAAGAATGCATTAATTAGATGATTTCGAGAGATTTTTCAGGTTTATCAACCCAAATGTCTGCATAAGCTCCTCAGAGAGAGCATGTAAAATGCTTATGGAGCATGAATCTTAGGCTTAGTGCAAACACCAGCTTTCTGCGGTTCTGCAGCCTGGCCTCAGCTGTGGCCCTGGTCCTGGGATAGGGAGCCCTTTCCTCCGAGGGGCCAAACTGGACAGGATGCGGGCTGCTGTTTATCCTTTACTGTGTCCAAAGTGTCTCTCTTTGAAGGCCTTGTTGTTGTTGTTCTATTGTTTGAAAGCCTGTATATTAAAGGCTTGGTCACCAGCCGCTGGTGCTACTAGGAGGTGGTGGGACTTTGGCTATAGGGCCTAGTGGGAGGAAGTGAGGTCATCGGGGGTGAGGCCTTGAAGTGGACACCTCCATCTCCTTTCTGTCTCTCTCTTTGCTTCTTGGCCTTCATGAGGCAAGCATCCTCCCCACCACATGCTCCAATCATGATGCACTGTGCTGCCACACAAAGCCACAGGACGACCTGAGCATGGACTGAACCCTCTGAAACAGAACCCTAATCAACCTTTCCCCTTTATAAGCCCATTGTCTCAGATGTGTGTTACAGTGATAAAAGCAGACTCGCACGCAGGCTACAAGGAGAGCAGAAGTTGCCAGTTGGTAGTGATGATAACCATTAAGGTTCCAGCCTTTGCCAACCCAGGAGTCCTTGATATGTGAACTTGGGACGGTTTCCTACTCTCTGTGTGTGTCAGCTTCTTTGTCTGTTAACTAGAGTGACAACAGTACCCATGTCTTAAAAGGTGGCTTTGAGGGTTAACTGAGATCACACGTAGAAAGCGTGGAGAAGCTCCAGGCCAGGCTCATGGTTTCTGCCTGCCAAGTGCTGTTATCATCATGTCTGTCAGTGGAAGGCTGGCTATGCGAGGACAAGGAGCATGTCTGTCCCATGCACTGTGACATTCCCAGGCCCAGAGAGGACCTTCACCAGTGTTTGTTGATGGACCAAATATTGTTATTATCTCATTGTCACTGTCTCTGTCCTGTTGCTCCTGGTCTGATGGGGGAACAAGAGGAGGGCTGCAGGTGAGACACCGGTAAGGGTGAGAGTGCTGGAAGTGGGGACCCCCGTTAACCTGTGAAGGCGCCAGGGGTGGCGCTCAGCCGTGCTGTGAGGGGACACGGCAGCGCTGTGCTCATCATGCACTCTGCACTCATGTTGGGCTCTGCTTCTCGAGTTAAGCGCACTCAGCCCTGACCTCCACCCTCTCATGGAGGGCGCCAGCCTCCTGTAACAGGGAGGAATAACAGCCAAGGGCTCTCACCACGCTGGTGACATTCAGTCGCCCTGTCCAACCCTTCTGCAGAGGACACTCACAGCCTCCAGGCACGGCCCCCAGCCCATCCCTCTAGCTGGGAAAATCTTCATGCCGCATCTGAGCCTCAGGACACTAAAAGTCCTATTTCTTCTTGCCCTATCTTCTTGAATCTGCGCCCTTGTTTAGAGTTGCAACCACCACATCTGTGGAGTGAAGTTCTGGCCTGCAGAGATCCCCTCTCAAGCCAGTGGTCTCTTCCGGAGGGAAGATATTGCACGCAGGGCAGCGGGCCTCCCGGGAGGGAGCCAGGATCACCGTGCAATGTGCTGCCTCAGCAGACTGCACAGGAAATGGCGGGCCCGCAAGTCAGCATCTGCCTGGGACGGGGAGGCAGCCTGGAGAGGACGAAGTGGATTAGTGGGTGGGCTGAGGCCCCAGCACAGACTTGCAGGCTGGCCCTTCTGGAAGCCCTGCAGCTGGAGAGCCCACCAGTGGGGAGACCCAGTCTCCTGAGAGACTGGGGCAGGTGAAGGGCGTGCACCAGTCCGAGGGCTCCCAGGGGTTCTGGCCTCTCTTTTGGCAGTGGCATAGGTCACAGGACTGTGCTCTGGGACAGGACGCCTGTCCTGATCTTGGACCTGCCGAGATGCCCTGGAGCGGACAGGAGCCACTGTCCCTCCAGAGGCTGACCTGGGCCTGGGCTATCAGTTTGCTGTGTTGTCTTGCAAAGCACCAGAAAGTGGCTGGCGTAACCAGTCATTTATTGCTCACAGCTCTGGAGGTCAGGGGTCCAGGGTCAAGCGTGGGCAGGGTTGGTTCCTACTGCGGCTGGGAGGGAGACTCAGCTCCAGGCCTCTCTGCCAGCTACTGTGGCTGGTGAACCTCGCTGTTCTCGGGTGTAAACACAGCACCCAGTCTCTGCCTCTTGTCTACACAGTGTCCTCCATGTGTCATGTCTGTGGCCTAATTTCCCCTTTCTATGGATAGCGGGCACATTGCATTAGAGCCCTACTCTCGTATGACAGCTTAAGGAATTACATTTTCAGTGACTCCTTTCCCAATAAGGTCACATTGGGAGGCCCAGGGGGTCAACTTCCATGCAGAAACTGGGGTGGGGGAGGGGGATAAAGTTCAACCCATCCCAGTGGCTACAGGACTCGTGAGGCGAGACGCTGGGGCAAGGGGCTGGGCTTGGTAGTTCTGGTCCCCAGTTAGGCAGCTAACTGTTGCTCCACCCAGGCCAAGGGGCAGCCCCTGGGCACTGTACCCTCATGGAGCTGCAGAAGACCTCAGTCATCCTCCTGGATTGCTGCTCTTGGAGGTGAGGCTGTCCCCTAGCATCTCGGCTTCTCTCTGTAGCCTGCTGGCTGTCAATTGAGATCCATTCACACCTGCTATTTAGTATTCTGTCTAGGTGCAAGGGTGAGGGGCCAGCAGAGGCTGGAGGGCAGAGCCAGGCTCACTCAGGCCTGCACTGATGCCCAGGTTGTCAACAAGGCTGCCCCAGAGCTCTTGTCAAGCGTTGGCATCTGCACTGTTCCCCATCTCTCCTGCATGCCTCTTTGTGCCCAGACCTTTGGAGCCAGGGTCCTTTGCAGAGTGACTGCACTGTGGCTTGTGGGAATGCAGGAGTGCAAGGCAATGCAAGAAGCCAGGCTGGTCTGCAGAGAGGTCAGGGTGCCAGGAGTCCCCATGTGGCAAGGAGGAGCTCAGGGTGCAAGCCAGCAATGCAGGGGGAGGAAAACACAAGGAAAGCAGAAACTTCACCCAGGGACAGAGCCTGTGGCCCCAGAGGGGCAGCCAGGTGACACGAGGAGGGGAAGAGGGACAGAGAATGCAGTGGAGCCAGTTTGGGCTGCCTCTGTCTGATATCGTGGACTGGCAGTTGAGCAATCAGAGCCAGTTCCTTCCTGTGACTGGTTTTGACTGTGGCCAGGTGGCCACACGACTGCTAGATGGTGGAGCAGGGATTTGAAGTTGGGGTGATTTCACGCCAAAGCCCATTCCCTCAGCCACTATGCGACAGGAGCTTCAGCCGTGAAGCTTTCAGAGAGAAATGTCTCTGCCGGGGAGACGTATTTTCAACTGTAGCTGTGATCGAGGTGAGGCCTACTTCGATGGCCTTGCTGGCGAGAGGGACAGCAAGGGCCAGGACAGAGGCCTCTCTCTACTGGACACTGTTTGATGCCAGACCCAGGAAACGAGACCTCCCAGGGAAGAGAGGCAGGCACAGGCTGGGCTGGAACCCTGTCTCTCTGCTGTCCACAGCCAATGCCCACTTGGGGGCCAGGGGGCCCTCAAGGCATAGCTGGTGGCACAGTATTCCCAGCTCATAGCCCTCTGGCTGGAGTTAGGGCTGCTTCAGAGCCCTCACCCGCCCGATACCATCCCCAGCATCCCAAGGGCTGGATGGGCACCTGCACAGAATGTCTCCGTGGGGAGTGTGCTTGAGCTTCAGCTCCAGGGGTTGCAGCCCTGTAGGTTTGATTCTGTAAGTTTGGGTAAGCACCTGGGAAAATATTGTCCAAGCTCCCCAGTTGATTCAGATAACGGAGCCAGGCTTTGGGACTCCACTCCAATTCCCCAAGCGTCTCAGTCACAGTGGGAAAAGATGAACATCGGGCCTGAGGGTACAGGGTCCATCACTTCTTACCTGACAAAGGCCTGTGTAATTGAGTCTGTGCCTTGTCCCTTCTTATATCTTCAGGGTGCACCTGCCCCAGGCCAGGCGTGGCACGATGTACTTCCGATGCAAAGTCAACCCACACCGTCTCTCTTGCCGGGGAACTGGGGCCCACTTAGACAACCCGGGGAACACAACAGTGTTACAAATGCTCTGGGTCCTGGGTACCACTCATCATTTCTGGGAATGCATGAGACACCTGGGTGGGTGCCACTCAAAGTGGTAGACATCTGAGATGCTGGGATACCGCTTAGCGTTGTAGATCCTGAGATGCTGGCATAGGGCTCAGCATTGTGGATACCTGAGGTGCTGGGATACTACTCAGTCTTGGAGATTCCTGACGTGCTGACGTGCCACTACCATCTGTACCACTGATGAGATGCTAGGACGCTTCTCACCAATATAGCTACGTGAGATGCTGGGATAACTTTCAGCACCATAGATGCCCCAGAAGCTGCCACACTGCTCTGCATTATAGATACCGCAGATGGTAGGAATGCTGAGACACTGCTCAGGATTGAAGATGCATGGAGTACTGGAGTGCTGCTGAGTTGATAGACACCAAATGCTGGGATAGTGTGCAGCATCATACACCCCCGAGATGCCCGGGATGCTGGGGATACTCCTTAGCATTATAGATATCCCAGATATTGGGATACTGCTTTTAATAACAGACACCTAAGATGCTATGATACTGTTCAGCATTATAGAAACCTGGCTGTGAGATACTGCTTAACATTTTAGATACCTTAGATGCTGAGGTGCTGCTTAGCAACCTGAAATGCTAGGACATGGCTCAGCATTGTACACACTTGATATCCTGAGATTCTGAGATGCTGGGGATGTTGGGAAACTGCTCAGTATTTTAGATACCTGGTATACCAGGGTACCATTGAGCCTAATAGAAACTTGAGATGCTGGGATACAACTAAGCATTGAAAAGAGCTGATGCTGGGGGAGTGTTCTGCATTATAGGTACCTGAAATGCTTGGATAGTGTTCAGCAATGTAGAGCCTTGATATGCTGGGATAGTGCTCAGCTTTTTAGATATCAGCGAAGCTGGGAGAGTGCCCAACATTGTAGATACCTGAGATGCTGGGATACTGTTCAGCATTATAAGTACCTGAGAGACTAGGCTACTTGTCAGCATTGTGGATACCTTAGTTACTCGGATACTGCTGAACACTGTAGATATGGACGATTCTGGGATATTGTTCAACATTACAGCTTTCTGAGATTGTGGGACACTGCTGAGCAGTATAGATAGCTGAGATGCAGGGATACTTCTCTGCACTTTAGATACATGAGATACTGGAGTAGTGCTTATTATTGTACATACATGAGATTCTGAGATAGTGCTCATAATTATAGACACCTGATATGTTGCATTGCTACCCAGCATTATACACACCTGGCATCCTGTGATATTGCTCAGCATTGTAGATACCTGACCTGTGTTTGTTCCTCTCAGCATCGTGGATAGGTGTGATGTTGGGTATGCTAAGCATTATAGAAATCAGCATTATAGAGATGCTGTGGTGCCACTCAGCATTATAGATATCTGAGATGCTGGTAGTACTGCTTTGCAATATAGATAGCTGAAATGTTGGGTTATTCTAAGTATTACAGATACCTGTGACTGTGGGCTACTGCTCACCATGTGAGATACCTGAAATGATGTGGTGCTGTTAAGCATTTTCAATACCCAAGATGCTAGAGTACCACTCAGAATGACTGATACCCCAGTGGCACTGGGGTATGCTAAGGATTATAGATACTTGACATAGTGGGGTAGTGCTCAGCACTGTAAATGTCAAGATGGTGGGGGTATTGCTTAGCATTATCAATACCTGGGATGTGGGCTTATGCTCAGCATTATGGACACTCAGATGCTGTGGTCCTCCTCAACCTGGTAGACACCCAGATGAAGGATGCACTGCTGGGTATCCTGAATGCTCAAATGCTTGGGTACTGCTCAGTGCTTGGGAAGCAGGAACTTTCCGATGGAGGACAGAAGGTCCCTCCCACTCTCCACGCAATGACCCTTTTACATGGAGCCTGGCCTCAGTATCTTGAGCTCTATCTCACCCTGTCTAATGTCTGGCTGTGCAGACAGAAGGCTGTGGGGCTATGGCCTGACCACCTGGTGGCTGGCTGATTGGCTGTGTGGGCCTTGACCCTGACAGACTGCATTGCCCATGGCTCATCTCCAGCTGCCAATCAGCGCAGGGCAGAATCTGTGATCTTGAACATCCTGCCTCAGCAGAGTGACAGGGTTTGGTGCAGGAATAAGGGTGAATAGCTTGCAGACAGCTGGTGCTGAAGTTCACGCTTCGTACTGAGCAGTGGGGTGGTGGGGAGGCACAGTGAAGACATCAGACTGACAGCAGGCCAGTTTTCCTTGGTCCAGCAGAAATAAGGACAGGGCTGTGGATGAAAGGACAAGAGAACCAGGTGTAGGAGACTGCGTGACCTTGAGTAGATTAAATCCCTTCTACAAGATAAGGAAGTTTCTAAGGTCAATTCCAGCTTTTAAGGTCAGGGCTGAAAACAATGACCTGGGCATTAAAGGCAGGTGACACCTGCCTTGCCTAGAGACCACTTCTATGAGAAAGACTCACAGTAATTCAGATTTGACGAGAAGGTCTTACAGGGTCACAGAGGTGGCGAAAGGAGGATCGTTTCATGTAGACCACCCATGGCCAACAGCTTTGGGGGAGAGTGAACAATGCAATAACAAACTGGTGGTGCCCACAGGCCCACACTGTCTCAGTAACAGCCTGGCTCTCTGGTATCCATTTTCCCACATTACCTCTCAGAGCTGTGATTCTGCCACCCTGAGCAGCCCCTGATGCCCCGATCACAGAAGGCTGTTTTAGGGGCCCCTGCCTTGGTAGACTGCATGGACAGCTCCAGTTCATGGCCTCCCTGTAACCGGGCACTTGGCAATGTGACATTGTACTTCCTGCCATCAGCAGGTGAAGGCTTTGAACTTGAGCTGGACTTGTGGTTTTTTTGGGCTGATAGAAAGCAGCAGAAGTTGGGGCCAGGGATTTAGCTTAGTGGTTTTGCCGCCTGCTGCACTAGCGCAAGGACCTAAGTTCGATGCCTGATCCCTGGTACAAAAAAAAAAAAAAGGAAAGCAGCAGAAGTTATGGCACACCACTCTTGGGCCTGGGCCTCAAGGGGCTTGCTGCTTTCTGCTCTCCCTCTGGGAGAACAAGCATGAGTGGCTGGAGCTGAGTCAAGTTATCCCCATCGCCACAGCCCACAGCCAGCCAGCACCTGTAGCAGAGCCATCGGCTGATCTGCACCCTCCTGCAGGGGCATGAGGGAGTCCAGCAAGACCAGAACCACCCTGCCGAGCCCAGCCTCTGCTGCCAGCCTGCAGAGTCATGAGTTTAGAAAATGGCTGTAGCACCCAACTCTGGGGCAGCTTATTCTGCAGCAGTTGGTCATGGATGCATATTTTTGTATGCACACCAGCTCCATGATTTGGCCAATGGGTGCTGTGGCAGTCAGTAGCAGTGTGAGCCACAACCTGTGCCCTGCTACCTCCTGGGTACAGGGAAGACTACCATCCTAATTCCTTGAAGCCATCTGAGTTGCTCTAACCAGGGACTGGGATATGTGTTACTTCTGAGGCAGTGAAATTTCTATGTACTCTCCACCACTTTCTGTTCTCTCTGGCCACTGGGAAGCTATATGTTTAGAGGTTTAGATGACTAAGCCTCACAAAAGAAGACAGCTACAACCAAGGGGCAGTGCATTTGCCGGAGTGAAAGACAATCTTTTTTGGGTTAAAATTCCAGGATTCCCATCTTGCTATCAATACTGAGGTACCTGACTCACTTCTAGCCCCTCCTCAGTATACTCAGCACCAGAAGTTATAACACTGTTTTAAAGTTTAGCCTTCATTTTTAATCAGTAGAAGCCCCCAGACTCATGATGAGTAAGAGGCGTCTACCCCAGGCACATGCCTGCAAGAAGCATCCTCCCGGCTGCTTGGTTCCTGAGTGGATCTGTCCCACTGTCCCTCTGGGTGGCCCACATACGACCATCTAGATAGGGCCCTGTGTGTGTGCACTTTTCTATATCCTGTTGGCCTTGTTCACATGTTGGCTGAGTTCTGAATGTTTACAGCTTCTTTCCGCTCTCTCCAATTTCTGTGGATGCAGTGAAGGTCGACCAGATCCACATGTGCAATCATACACACACATGACCCCTTGTCCCTGGAGGAGCTGACTTCCCCAAGGCTGGAGCAGCTGCTCCTTGACTGTTGATGGGGCCACAGCCTGATAAACCCATCTGAGGTGAAAATGGCACAAGACAAAAATGCCTTGAATGCCCTTCTCCCACGGACACCTTTGCTCAGCCGCAGCACTGAGGGGTGGGGTGGTCTCCCTTGCGATCACAGGGCTGAGTGGCAGCCAAGGCTTTTGGGGATGCCTGCACCACAAGAGGATTGTCTTGCATGCTACTGGCCTGGGAAAGGAGCAGACTTCAGCTCACACACAGTTCGCCGTCTGCTGAATGTGTGTCCCTGGTGGCCAAATGGATCAAGTGTCGCACGTCTTCACTACTCAGTCTCATCTCCAGAAAGAAGCGAAACCCTGATGTGTTCCTGGCCGGCACCTCCCACCTGTACTGCCCCATGCTGCTGCTCCTCTCCGGCCAACTTCTCCCCTCCATGGCTCTGCTGGAAGGCCATTCTCTAAGTCAAACCTTGCTTTGACCCTGGTGGGTTCAGGTCCCCTGTGCCTTGCTCCACTGTGTCCCACTCTTCCCGACTGAGCCCTGTGACAATGGCACTCACAGTTATTTAGGAAATCTGTTTGTTTGACTCGATACTGCAGTTGTACTTGGTAGCTCAGCAAGGAAAGGACCAGCATATCATAATTAATTCATCCACTCATTGATTTGATGAAGAGTGACTGGGCCCTGCACTGTGACAGCTGCCATGCACTGACAGGTGTCGGGGTCAGACAGGAGCTGGGGGTTTAGACTGGAGGAGGGGAAGGTGGTAGACAAATAAGGAGAGTGCTTGGGCCTGGCTGGGAGGGGTCAGGGAAGGGCTCGGTCTTGGCAGTGCTGGGATCCTGTGTGTTGACTGGAAGGGGCCGGGTTCCAGGCCTCTTCTGCAGAATGGGTGTTTGGGCACAGGGTGGCCTCAATTGGCACCTGGGACACCCAGGTCAGGGCAGCAGCAGAACTGGGTCAGGTTTCCCCTCAAGACCCCTCCCCAGGTCCAGGGCATCTCAGGATGCTCCCAGCATGCTTTGCTCCTGTCCTCAGAGTTCCCACGCCTCTGTGGTTGGTGACACTCTTGTCCAAGGCCAGGTCTAATCTCCAATCCCCCAGATCCTCCTACTTGAATCCAAGTTCACAGGAAGGTGGAAAACAATCCCCTAAGCCACCAAGCATCCTGGAGACAGGCTGATCTGGGGCACAAGAAGCCACTAATGATATAAGGAGCAGCGTGTCAGAAGGGACCGAGTTGGGATGGAAGTGATGTGCATGGGCAGACCTTCCACACGCAAGCGATGGCAGGGCTAAGGATGCTGTGGAGGAGGAAACCCTGGGCAGGTCCTGGTTCTGGGGCCTCCTGTCAATCGCAGAGCTGAGGGATGGCGGGGCCGGTCTCACGGGAGTCCCCATGTCACAGCCCGGGCCTTGGCTGGCTAGTGCAGGCACTGGGGTTCCATAGGGAGGGTCTGATGGGCGCAGGGAGCTGAGCCGAGGGAGGAGACGTGATGTTCCATGGACTTCAGCTGGATCGAGTCTGGAAGGAAGCAGACAGCCCACGGGAGGTAGTGGAGGGGACCAGGTCCGGGGGTCTCACTGAGGTTGAGGGAGGAACGAGGTGGTGGCCTTGGAGTGGGGACCCTGCTCGGGTGCTCCAGGGTGAGAAAGGAGACTAGGGTCAGGATGCTCGTCTTCTCCGAGCTTGGCAGGCAGGAGCGAGGCTCTTCTGCTGGGCTGAGCTGTGGCCAAGGCCCACAGGAAACGACCGCACTCCTCAGCACCTCATTGGAGGACTCGAGTGGAGTCTGCCAGGTAGGCTCCCTGGGCACAGAAACCATGAGCCCGGAGGCCCCTGTCAAGCAACCCTGACCCAAGCGCTGCCGCACTGCGGTGCAGTGGTTCCTTCTCCTCCCACACTGTCAGCCCTTGCAGAAAATTCTCCAGCAGCTTGTGAGGCCCTCTCCTCTTCTTCCTGTGGGTGAGGCTTGCTCTTGGGCACTGGGACGGCTACAGTGGCCCACTAGAGACTAAATGGGAACCCGAGAGAGTACACATGACACCGGTGGGGACTGAGCAGGCAGAGACACAGAGCCAGTGTGAGGACACAGGGACAGAGCCGCAGAGCAGCAGTCCAGCCTCCTCAGACCCTGGCCACTCCATGTCCTGGACGTGGGCTTCCCAGCTTCAGACTGTGACAGTGGAACTGTCATGTCTGAGTGCCCGGCCCACAGGACTCCGCTGTGGATCGGAGCTGCTCAACACTCCCAAAGGGACGAGGCCACAGAGCCAACTCAACACTTAAAAATATACGTAAATTGGACTAGGGATTTAGCTCAGTGGGTCCACTGCTTGCCTTGGAAGCGCAAGGTTCCGAAAAAAAGTTCTGTGCAAAAATATAAATAAATAATAAATAAAAGACGGCAACAGGAAACAGAAAGACATCTTTTGCAAAGGGGATCTGGAGATGAGATGGAGGGAGGGGTCAGAGGAGAGGGAGCAGGAAGTAAAAGGAATTCAGCTGTGTGAATGGCCTGCGTCCACCCCTAAGATGGGTGTAAACACGTGCACTGCACATGCTTCATGTCTCCTCCCGCACGCCGTCACCAGGCCGCAGGCGGGTTTTTGTTTGTTTGTGGCTCCTTCAGGGGGCGCAGGCAGCCCCGGGCTGGAGATGGATTTTCAGAATATGCAGAGCCTTGTGGGCTGAATGAAGTAGCTCCTCTGCCCCAGCATGGCTTTTCTCTGCCGGCTTCAGTGAGCAGCCTGGGGGGGATGGTAGCTGGGGATGTGGCAGCAGCAGGGGCTGGGGGCAGCGGGGTGGAAGGGGTCCCAGCTCCACGCTGGCCTGCAGCCGAGCCTTCATTCCCAGGGATTTATTTTGATTCTAGCTTCTCCGCCCAGGCAGAGCTGTGAGCCCAGACACCGGCACGGGGCAGCTGAGCAGTGGGGACCCATGCCGCCGACCTCGGGAGGAGAGGGGCATTTGTGTTTCCTGCCACCTGGGCTCCCCCTGCTCGGGAGACAGAGCCCACTCCGGGAGCCCTCTGGTCCTCAGAGCTGGGGCATTCTCCGTGGGGTTGTCCACTTACTCACTTTAGTGCATTCAAGTTTAAAAATATTTACCTATTATGAGGTAGCTAGGCTCTATCCCAGATGCCGAGTGCGCAGAGTGCGCATCTGTGCAGCTTCGTCCAGTGGGGATGGTGCACAGCGTGAGCTCCTAGGCGAGGAAGATGGCGGGAGACAGATAAAGCAGGGTGCCATGATGTGGTGCCGGGAAAGAGAAGTCAGGGAGGGCTTCCTGGGGAGAGGAGACGGACCCCAGACCTGACCGTCACGAAGGAATTGGGCAGGCGAGGACTGCCTGGTGTGCGGGCATTCTGGGCAGGGAGTGGTGGCAGTGCAAAGACCCTGTGGCACAGCTAAGCGAGGTGTGTTGGCAGAACCCAAGGAAGCCTGGCATGGATGCCGGTGCAGTTAGGGCCAGCCCTGTGGGCCCTGTGCGTTGGCTGAAGAGTTCTGAGAGTTCAGGACAAGGGGAAGTTATGAACAGAGTTGATTGGATAGGAGAGGAGAACCAATTTGCGCTAGCAGAGCTTCACTGGGCTGCCCGGGGATGGGGCAGGTAGGGCACAGGCAGATGTCCCGAGCCCACCCTTCTCCCGGTATGGACCCAGCTCTGCCCTCTGTCTCCTGCCCCTGCTGGCCCTGCCACAGCTCTGGCCTCTCTCGGGTCTCCTCTGCAAGAGCAGCCAGGTAACCCTACTCCCTGTCCCAAACCCACCAGGGGCTCCCGTCTTGTGCAGAGCCTCCAGGTTGCCGTGGGGCTGAGAGGCCCAGTGGTCAGTCCTGAGTGGGCTCACGCAGAACGCATGCACCATCCAGCCAGGCAGGGAGGTCAGGACTGAGCCTAGGTGCCTCCACCTTGAGGCAAAATAGCCAAGAAAGGAAGGAAAGAGTGGCTCCTCCTGTGGCCTGGGCTCTGCCTTGGTCAGTCCAACTATCCCAGGGCAGCCTGGATGTGGAGGACTGGGAGGCAGTGGGCATGAAAGTCGGAGTCACTGCACCTGGCTGGGGCCAGGACGAGGGCAGGGGCTGCTGTCCTCCCCATACCGGACGAGGACCCCAGGGACACTTAGGGTGGGGTGCATTGCCCTCCTTCGTGTGTGGCCAGCAATGCCAGACCAAGGAGAAGTCTGAAGCCAAGCTGTTGCCCTTTGGAGCATCGTCCTAGCAACCACACAGCTCCAGTGTTGTCCTGCATGTCCAGGCCTGCTTGCTCCGGGTCCTCTGCAGGAAGAATCTCCTTGCTTTGAGCCATGCCAAAGACAGCCTCCCTGCCATGGATCTGGTGCAAGGCCTGCCAAGGGTGTCTCTGGAAGGGTGAAGCGACGAAGCTTCTGATCCGTTTCCTAGGAAACACATAATGGGCTCCCCCAGTTCCTCCACTATCTTTCGGTTTTCTCCTTGTGGGTTGGTATTTCCACTGTGAGTCCACCCCAGTCCTTCTGACCTAATTTCAGTTTACTTGCTGGATTTTCTTATTTCCTCTCGACTCTGACTCTGATACATGAGGCTGTTTTATCACCAGGCAATTTTAATCTCCATGCAGAGACTTTTATGGTTTCCTTTGAGTTTCAGCCAGTGCCTGTGCAGGCGCTTGGATTCTACTGGCTGTTTGTTGAATTATTCAAGGTGCTTCTTTATTATTCCCTTTGTGTTTGCCCATGTGCTTTCCTGCCAGAGGTGTGACTTACATGGTAAGCTGATAGCCTACTGTGTGTTGAGTACAGATGAATTTGTGAGGAGAAGTAAGGAGAAGTTCATGATCAGTGGGGCCGCAGAACACTCACAGAACTTAATATCATAGTGCAAACACCTTAGCCAACAAACCAATGGGATGCTGTGAAGGAAGATCCCAGGTCAGATGTGGATGAGAGCAAGCACATGAAGATGGGGGATTCTCAATGCGGATGGAGAATCCAACAATTTTCATGAATTCATTCGGTCAACAAATGCTTGGTAAACATTGTTCTCTGTACTAGGAATACAGCATGGGAAGCACCCATCCATCCATCTGCCATCTGGCATCCATCTCTCTACCTAGTACCATCCACCCATCGATCCATCCATGCACTATTCACTCATCCTTCCATATATCCACTTATCCGCCCATCCGCCATTCATCCATCCATTCGCTCATCCATCCATTCTCTCATCTATCCACCCATTCACCTACCTACCATGCATCCATCCATGCACCCATCATTTATCAGTCCATTAACTCATTCATCCACCCATCTATCCATCCACCCACCATCCATCCACCCACAATTCCCTTTAGCCTTGGCATTCTTCCATATGTCCATTCTGAACCATGGATACCATAGTAAACAAAATAGTCTCTGCTCTCATGGAGGCTTCATGTTGGTGGGCAACACAGGTGAGATTAGCTTACAAGAAAATAGAGGATGCTGTTTGAAGGACATGAGACCTTCAAAGTAACCAAGATAAATGTAATTGGTGTTAACTTCTATGGAAAATAAAGTGGAATGATGGTTCAGGGACAGCTGAGGGGAAGACAGGCGTTTTTTTTCCCCAATAAGAGGGGCACCTAGAGCCTGGGCAGCCAAGTGGCCATGCCCGGCCAGAAGCTAACAGTGCCCCCCAGTGGGTGTGTGGATCGGGATCAGGACCAGCCACAGTCAGCTCCTCCCTGGGTGGACATGTGAAGCTGAGCCACGTGTCTGTCCCTTGCAAGTGGGGATAACCAGCTGGTGTTTTCCATCCTCCAGGACAAAGACTGCATGAGTCACAGTGCTGGCCAGCAATCAGCCCGGCCGAAGGACAGGGCGAACCGAGGCTCCATTTTGCCTTTCTTGGCTGTGCAAATCAATAAAGGATTAGACCCAGCTCTTGTCATTGACATTGATTGATTTCAGAATTTCAAAGGATGTTAATTTTAAGATGGCAGCATTTGGGGACATTTCATTATCTCCCATTAGGACACGGAGAGCACCGAGTATTTTAATCTGGGGGACTGAATTATTCAGGGTCTGGCATTGACATGCCTAATGAAATATGCTTCCTCCTTCTTTGCGGGGGGGTTTGCCATATCTGGCTATGGAAATTATTCATTAACAGAGATAGAGAGAGTGCCCTTATATTAGGGCCATTAAAGTGTTCTATTACTGATGATCTATAAAGGGAAAAAAACGAGGACCAGACTCTACCAGGCACACTGGAACATTTGGAATGTCATTAATTTTAATGATCTGGTCCAAAATTGCAGAGCCGTGAAACTTGAAGTTTAGGGGAGGGGGGAGAAAAGGAAATGCATTCTGAATTATTGCTAATGAGTGGGAAATATTTAAATCATGTTAAATTGACCTTACAGTTTTGTTTAATACTCTCCTCAGAAACAGATTATTTTAGCTTATTTTGGGGTGTCCCCACCTGGCTTGCTTCTTTCCTCCTCCATCCAGCTTCTCTTTATCCTGCCACCCTCAGCAGTTCTTTGACAATCTTTACACGGGTGGGTTGCAGTGCGTTGGTATTTACCTCTGTTCCCACCTTGTGGCCTCTTAATAAATGGAGTCTGGGTTCAGGATGGAGGAGCCCCAGGCTTTCAGGAAATTGAAGACCAGCTTGTGGGATGGGTTGGTTAGGAAGAGAGGAGGGTTTCCCAAAGCTCCTGCTAAGCCATGGCCCACCCCTGTGACTCCGAGCCTCGAGACGCATTGGCTTGATGGTATGGATGTATGGCGCGTAGCTTCTCTGTCCCCGGGCATCTGGCTCTGTGGTCACCCGGATGGAGTAGAGGGCCAGGAGTGTGGGGGTCATTGTGAAGGGACACAGAATTCACCAGATCGTAACCCAGTGGATTGAGACTCATTTCCAAGATGGAGGGCTTGGAAGTTGAAAGAGCCATTGTCCCTAGGGTCAATGTCGCTGTGAGCCTGGGCTGCCGGGCATCAAAGACAGGTTTCTGTTACCAACCCACTGTGTGACCCAGGGCAGGCAGCTTTGTGTCTGAGCCTGGTGTTTACTCCTTTCTCAATCACTGGGACTCAGCTTGAATGTCACCTCCTTAGAAAGGGCCTTTGGGACCACGCTTCCCACACAGGGGGGTCACTGCCCGGCTTTTCTTCACCTTCACCCTCGCTGTTTCTTTGACAACGCTTAGAAACATCCGAAATCATTGCATACTGCTCATTTATCATCTTCCCCTCTTGAATGCAAGCTCTGTGCCCGAGGACTTTGTATTTCTTCTTCCTGTCTTCAGATCACTGGTATTTATAGCCACCCCAGGCCGCAGTGGCTGCTTAGGTGGAGGAATGCTCCTGGCTTCAGGAACCTGGAGCCCGTCTCTGTGTGGCTTCCTAGAAATCTGGACCAGGGTGTTTCCAGTTGGTTTACGGCACAAACAGTAGCAAGCCTATATTTACACAACAAGGTATTCTTTTCACTTACATGTGTACTGCACTCTTCTCTGGTCACCATAACAACCCTACTACAGTAGCCAGAGAATTCCCACCTATGTAAAATTGGAGCTAAGAAACGGAGATGTCAAAAGACTTAACCAAAGCCACAGTGCACACTGACGTGTGTAGACATCTAATCCAGTCCCCTTTGCAGCCCAATCCCACAGCTCCTTAAATACTTTGATTTTTCTGTACATTTAAAATGCACCAAGAGAAGTTTAAAATCCACTGGTTTGGGTTGAGAACACAGTGGCCGGTGGCGTTTGGGGTAATGTGGGCTTCATGTCTAGGACAAAGCCAAGCCTGTATACATCTATGGGGCTCCTGAGTGCTGGCACAGGCTCTGTGCTCTGTCCACTGGCTGGACATAGGAGGAGCCCAGTGGTCCTGCACCACTCAGTAACTGGAAACTGGTCAGCACAAGACATGGCAAGGTGACCGAGGACATGCAAGCCTACTCTGTGAGAACAAGCCTGGGGGCTAGAGACACTTGCAGGAGAAGCACCTGGTACCACTCTGGATCATCTAGCCTGTCACAGCCCCAGTGTTGGCCGATACTGTGTGAGTGAGACCAGCCGAGATCCACCAAGCATTAACCAACTGGAAGAACTCTCTGGCTTGCCCATAGACAAGTGTGAGCAAAAGAAGTGCAAGTTTAAGCTGATATATTCTGGGATGGCTCTTATGCAGCTCAGCTGACTGATGTACGTCCACTGGCCAAATGGAACTAGAAGCTTAAAGACCAACTTTCAGGGATCCCATAGTTTCGGGTATGATAGTTTGAATATGGTTTGAGTGTGTCCACAAAGGCTCATGTGCCAGAGGCCGGGTCCCAGTGTGGTGACATTGAGAAGTCACAGGACCTTCCAGAAGTAGGCTTAGGTCATTGGGTATGTGGTCCTTGGGAGAGATTCCCCACCAGAATGCTGCTCTTCACCACGAGGAGAAGTATGGTGAAGCTTGTATCAGACCTGGCACTGCCTTGTTTGGACTCTCAGTTCCGAAACCGTGAGCCAAATAAACGTCTTTTCTCTAGAGAGAACCCAGAATCCAGTATTTGGTCAGAGTAACAGGAAACAGAACAACACATGCACTTGGGTGGCGTGTCACATGTTCTGGACTCAGTTGAGGACATGATCAAACCCAGCCCAGATGAGGCTGGGTAAGCATGGTCCTTCGAGGTCTACGCCTTGAGATTCTATAGAGAAAATGTAAATCTCTGAGTCTGAGAATTGGAAGACCTTTGGAAGCAAAAGCAGTGGTGGTAGCTCAGCCGCGAGGAGGTCGTGGGTCCTGGGGAAGCTGAGGTCCAGGGTGGCCCCTGCGTCCCCATCCCAGCCAAGGAGCCTGTCCTACCCAACTTCCTCCCACGCTCTTTCACATAAAAAACAAAAAATTGTTTTGCGAGAGCTCGATCATTATTTACTATGATTGTGACAGGACGAACCAGTCAACTAGATGGAGAACTAGGTTTAAAAGGAAGCAGTGGAGAGTAGCTAATTAAAAAATGGTGCACATCACATTTGGTAATTGACATGAAGAGCTATTTGCATGAGGAAAATCAGTAATTTTCAATTAGCATAAAATAAGAAATGGCTGATGTCAATTAATATTATATAATTATGCTGGCAGAGCTGGGGCATGTCGGAGGCCCCTCCTGCCCGGTCAGGGCTGTCGGGGGCCTGGACCTCCTTCCACACCACCACCTTCAGGCTTCCTGGGGGCCTGGGCCCCTCTGGGTCAGGCTGGGACATGTTGGGAAAATGGTTCCTCAGCCCTCGCGGTCAGCCCTTTGTCAGTGTCCTGTCCGTTTTGTACCAAAGCTGCTTCATTATTTATCAGGAACTTTCTCTCCACCAGGGCCACTGAGCAGCCAGTGTCTGTGATGACCACAGCAGGTGGAGGGAAGGGAAAGAGGCACGGCTGTGCTCTGGAGGCCTTCACCGGGGCTGAGCCAGAGCTTCGGGATTGATAAGGCCCAAGGGATTGAAAACTTATGTCCATTCCAACTGCACAGCTAAAACAGCAGCATTCGTGGGACCAGCCCCAAGGCTGTTGGCTTTGGAGATGAGGGGCCCTGGGCCCAAGTGGGACCGGCCTGCTGCATGGTGGACTCCTTCCCCGCCTGCCCACAGCCTTGCCCCTTGCCCAGGGCTCTCAGCTGGTGCAAGGGCAGCCGGGCTTTCTGCATATGGGACAAGAAAGTGGCGACCCAGCACAGTACTGAGGGCCTCTGTCCCTGGGTGATGCCTGGTGGGGCCCCGTCCTGGTGCCTCGGGCTTTGCCCCAGCCAGTGGCCTCTCGGATCTCCCATCCTGCCGCCCCCTTGGCGAGCCCTTTCTGCTGTTTCCATGAGGCCCTTGGTCCAACTCCCTCTCTAGGCCCAGACAGTGGGATGGTTGGGCCACAGGAAGACTTCTGAAAAAGAGAAATGAACACAGAAGTCAGACACCTTTCACAATAGACTGCTCCTTCCACTTCTGTCTCCCCGCAGGGCTTGTCCGATGAGCTTGGTGGTGGCAGTGTGGAGAACTTCATGCACCCTCTTGCTGGACTCCCCACAGCCCCGAAACTGGCCTGGAATCTAAATTCCCGAGGGAGGCACCCTGCTCCGGTGCACAGAATGGCAGGGGGAGGTGCTGGCACTTGAAGCCAGGGACGAGGGACCCAGAGCTGGCATGTCACGTGTTCCCCAAGCCCTGTCCCCAAAAACAGCTTCTCTCAAGACCCTCCTTCCCCGTAGGGTGTGGGCGAGGCTCACAGACCCTCTCCCCTCCTCTGGGATGAGGCCAGCTCCCCACATTTTGTCTTCTCTGTGTTTAGCAGAACAGGCTGTCTGCACTGCTCACAGGGGGAGTGTGTGCACCCGCCGACCCCAGTTCAACCTCTCCGCAGCCCCAGCCCACCTTCAGCTTGGGCTGCAGACAGTCCCCAGGGGGCAGCAGGGCTCAGGATCTCACACCCCAGCCCCCTTGCCTAGCTCTCTCCCTGAGAGGCATCCCTTGTAGTCTGACTTGACAGTGGGGGCCTCCTGATCCCCACTCTGCAGGAGCTCCCCTTACAATAGCTTTTACCCTAAAGCTCTTCTTTCTCTCCATGCCAGATCAGTTTCCCTTCGCCACGTCGCTTCCAGGCAGGACTGTCTGACTGGGACCTGGTGCCCTTCCTCCTGCTCCTGCCGGCGATTGGTCACAACCCCAGATTGCAGTCTTTCCAGTCCCTGTCTCTTGTCCACTGTGGCCCTGACCGGTCCGTCCCCTCCTGTCCACCGGGTGCTGCTGGCTTCTGGGAGCACAGGCATCCTTAGGCAGCACCCAGAGACTTCCATCCCTTCTTAGCTGGTTTGTTTCCTTCGCAGTGAATAATTTAAAAAATTGGAGTTACTTTCTGTCTGTCTGTCTGTGTGTCTGGCTCATCCAGTGGTGACTGTGCTGGGAGATACTTTGGGAGTGCTGCTCTGGGATCGAGGGCTCCTCTTCTAGGAGCCTGGAGGGACGGGGCTCCTGAGGCTCCTGCCTTGAGACCAGCAGGATTCCCAGCCTCGGGATGGAGGTCTGTCTACCTCCAGGAGGCCCAGGGTCCTCGCACCCTGAGACCTGGGCTGACAGCGAGGATGAGACAGAAGCGGGATGGTGGGCCAGGACCAGCCTCTTGGGGAAAGTAGGCAGAGGGACTTCCATGGCGGGGAGTGGAGGTGTGGGGACACTTGGAAGGGCTTGTGGGAGGACAGCAGGGCTGTGGAAAGGCTCTGGCCCTGCCTACCTCAGCCTCAGAACAACCCGGACACGAGGGTGGCCACTTGCAGACAATTCAGTCTCAGAAGCAAAGGAGCTCCTCAGGGTTGCACCAAGAAAGACCTGAGCCAAACTCTGGGGGCCTAAGCACTCGGGAACTGGGAACTGTGTGTGCGTGTGCACTCATGGAGGTAGGTGTGCCTGCTTGGCATGTGCATCTCTGTTGGGGTGTGCTCAGGTGTGTGTTCATGTGTGTACATATGGGTGTGGGGCATTGATGTGCCCCTGTGCACGTGTGTGGGTGTGCCCGGGCACATTCATGTGCATACATGTGGGTGTGTGCATGGCTGTCAGATATGTGTGGTGTGCACAGATGTGTGCACGTGGCATCAGTATGTATGCATGTGTATGCCTGTGTGTGCATGTGTGGGTGCACGCATGTGTTCACTTGTGTACACATAGACATGTACACACATGTGTCTCTGCCTGCAAGTGTCTGGGCATGTTCACACGCATATATACGTGTATGCATTATGTGTTTGTGTTGCCATGTGTGTGTGAGGTGTGTTCATGTGTGCACATGCATGGGAGTGTGCTCATGCATGTCCATGTGCACATGAGTGTGTGTTCACATGCATACATATCTGTGTGTCCAAATGTGTGTCTCTCTGTGTATGTGTGTGGGTGTATGTGCAGAGCACATGTGTACATGTGGAAGACTTTGCACACATGGGTTGTGCACACGCATCTCTGCACATACATGAGGGTGTGGTGCATACCAGTCTGCACATGTGTGCGGGAGAATATGCGGGGAGAGGAACCTGGCTCTCTGGTAAGGATAGTGCTCATTTCTTGCCCACATCCCCCCAGGGTCTGACCCCGGATTCTGGGGTCCTGGTCAGAGCCCCTAAGGATGGGAAGGCCATGCGTGGGCACAGGGGCAAAGCAGGGTTCAGGAGCTGGCTGCCCTGCCCAGACCCCTCCTCCCAGGAAGGGGCAGAGTCTGGAGGGGAAGCAGCAGGAAGGCCAGGGGAGAGAGATGGCCTGGCAGCCAGGAGACCCATCAGCCTGCCCATCTGGGGCTTGTTCCCTGTGACCCTGGGAGGAGAATCTACTGAACCCAGCTATCTGGTACCCAGTCCATGCACAGTGGCCTGTGGCTAAATGGAGCTCAGGGTGGGTGTCTGCCTCCTACCAGAGAGGCAGCGACTTCTGTCCTCAGTACCAGATTCAATCTCGCTGCTCCCCCAGCCCTGATCCAGGGAGGGCTCCACATGGGCCGTGCCTCCTGCACCGCGCCCCCCCGCCCCAGTGTGAGGCCTGTAGGGCCCTGGCTCCGCAGTTCCAGCCTGGCCAGCCCATCTCTGTCTGCCCTGAGAGGTGACAGGGTCTGAGACCCCAGATGGGCCAACCCCTTCCAGCCCCCAGTGCAGGCAGAGGTGACAAAGAACCAACCACAGTGACCTGAATTCCTCCTGCCCAGGGTGGGGACACGTGCTTCCTTGCACTAGGTGGCCACTCCTCAAGGGCGGCTGACCATTTGCAGGTGGCTCTGATCAGGGTACACTGGGTCACCCCATGTACCCAGTTCCTGTAGATTGAAGGTATGAGCAGAACCTGCTGTATGACTTCTACAGGGAGGGGAAGTCTTCGCAGCCCCGGGGGGGAGCCACAGTTGCAGGCTCTGCACCCCAAGGTTTTGGGTAAATGCCAGTTTCACAGACTCTGTTTGCTCATCGACCCCCCCAAACATGAGCATACTCTCAGTGATCCGTGACCCCACACCCCTTTCCAGAGTCACAGGAACATCAGGAAGCAGCTTTAACCAAGGCAGGGATTGAATTGTGCTTTGGGGAAAGGGGTTTTGGTCTATAAGGTTTCAGTTCTGAGATCCAGAGTCCTTTCCTGATTTCAGGCAGGAAAGCTGTCTTTTCCCAGGTATTAGTCGAATCCAGCCACCCGGGGGAAGACAGGGCTCTGGGGCACGGCTCTGTGGCCAGCAGCCTTGGGCATTCCCTGGGGATCCCAGGGGACTGGCAGCTGTGGGGAGAGAAACACTGTGAGGAGTTGGGCGGTGGGTATGGGGTCCCTCTGCTTGGGATAGAGCACCGGCGCAGCAGCCAAATATCTGAGGTCCCTGGAGCACAGCGTCTGCTGGGAAGGTGTGGGGAGCAGCCTGGGGAGCACCCAGGCCCCACCAAGCTGCTTCCCTTGCCATGGCCAGGGTTCCAGCACCCAGGGCCCCCACCAAGGCTCGGAGCCCAGGGTGGGTCCGTCAGGCCTCTATGGGAACAAGCTGTGTGTGTCCCGAAGCTCCGGAGCTCTGGCTTGCCAGGCAGATTGGCTGAAATCAGTGGTGCTTACAATGAGGGCCTTTTATTTATTTTTGGGAAGAATACTGACATTTCCTAAAATAGTGGTCTTTTATTCGATTGGCAGTAAATTTAGGAGCTGTTCGACACGATTTGTGCCCAGTGGGTGGCAGCTGGGGACAGAGCTCTTTGTGCTCATGTCTGCATGCTGCCGTGTGTCCTCCTCCACAAGCATTTTGGTCCCAGGCCCCTCTGTGCGACAGGGGACAGTGAGGGCTTCATGCTCCCACTGCAGGGAAATGCCACTGTGTCCTCTTCCTGCCAGACCGGGATTTGCGACTGCATACACTGCTCTTCCAGGCTGCAGCTCATTTTAATTTCCTTTTCTTTGAAAAGAAATATTCTTCATTTATTTCTCTACCTTTTTGGAAAGATATGAGTCACAGATGAAAGCTGCATTGTAAAGAGAAGGGTGAAAAAAAGGGGGAAAAAAACCCCAACAAAAACCAACATTTCCTGTTTTGAAGCAAAGCAAGAGAGAATGTAAAAATATCTCCAATAGCAGATAATGGAGAAATACCTTCTCCGGAGAGATTTTTCTGCCAGTCTGAAAGGCAGTGGAAATAAGTAGAAAGTTCTTAGGAGAGAGCTGAAGAAATACTGAGGACAAGGCTGTTGTCTATCAAAAGTTTACACTGTACTTTTTGTTGTTGTCCTTGCTAAGTGGCTTTAGCATGTTTGAAGGGACTGACCAGCCCTGCACTTCCAACTGCTGCTGACAGTCTCACATGCCCATAGGTGGGGCTTTGGGGAGGTGATTGGGTCAGGAGGGCATAATGCTCATTAGCAGATTAGTGCACTGAGTTTAGAGCTAAATATGATGTTGGGAGGTGGAGCCTGGCTGGAGGAGGTGGTTCACTGGGGGCGTGGCCTGGAAAGGTATATATATCCCTCCTTCCTCCTTTGATTGCTCTTGGCTTCCTGCCACCACACCATGGACTGTTTCTCTTCCACCATGTCCCTCTGCCAGGCTGCTCTGCCTTGGGGTCAGCCTATGGACTGAAACCTCTATAAACTGGGAGCCAAAATAAACCTCTCCCCCTTAGACTTGTGGCTACTGGGAATTGCGTCCCAACAATGAGAAAGTAACAAAGACATGCATCCCATCTTCCCAAGGCCCCAGAGGGTGCCAGATGCCCAGGTGATGAGCAGACTGACCACCAGGGGAAAGGGCACTGCCTCCTCCATTCGTTTAAAGATCCTCCCCAGGAGCCCATGGATTCTCCATGAAACACTCCCCTGTCCTGCAGGGAGGGCTGGGTGCACCTGGGAGTGGGAGGCTGTATTAACAAGACACCCCTCTTTGAGAAGCTCTCTCATGAACTACATGGGAACTATGTGGCTCGATGGCTTCTCTCCCAGGGCTCCATTACGTCTTCCGGAAAAGCAGTGCCACACCAGAGGGGCCAATCCATCGACTGATTTGTGTGTCTGGGGCACTCACAGTAAGGTCACAGCACAGCAATGACAGGTGCATGACATGAGGGGACCCTCACCAGAAGTGCTCTCCTCTTCAAGCCTTGGGGGCTGGGGCCGGTCACTGAAGGCCCATCTGGGGAGGACCAAGGAGCGGGCCAGGCTGGCTGGCTGAGGGCATGTGCCTTTCCTCAGCAGGGTGGATTTGCTGTTACAAACTCCCAAGTGGCTGTCGCTGGTGGATGACCAAAGCCCCGTGGCTACAGAGCAAGCAGAAGGACCAGGTGCTAGGTGCAGGCCGGAAGGGCCAAATGCCCACGTCCTTGTCTGCTTCCCCCTATGGCAGTGCACAGGGACCACGAGGATTGTAACGCCTCTTGCTGAGAGCTGTCACTCAGTATCACAGAAAGAGGGAAGGGTGTTCTGGCAGGCCCGCAGGGCTCAGGGCTAAGGGGCGTGGAGCAGCAGCACAGGACTTCTCAAGCCCAGTGAGCACTGTAATCTGAGAGTGGAACAAGGTAGTACTCCCCTGCCAAGGTCCCTCAAGGTACACGGAGTCCTTCCCCTGGTCCCTGGATATGTGCCCGGGTTTGGACACTTGGTGGCTGCAGATGTAATCCAGTTAAGGTCAATAAGGAGGGTCCTAATTCAGCTCAACTGACCTTCTGTCTGCAACTCCCAGTGCCCAGCCATTCTGGCTGTCTTTCTTTTTTATGGTCCATCTGTACGACATCTTTGAAAAGCCTAATCGTTCTGCATGCATGGATTAGAACAAAACCAGCTGGCCCTTGCTGCGCCTCCTCTGTCCTCATGGCCCATTTCCTGGGCGTAATGTGGGGGACATCCCCAGTGACCCCCTAGAAAGTTGCTTCTACCATGACCTTGGTATTTGTAAGTACACGCCTCACCTGCCTTTTCTTTTTAATTTCAGTTGCTTCTCCATGGATTCTCCACTGGGAGGTTGAGGATTCAACTCTCTATGCTGTGCTCCTTCACCCTGCAAAACAACTGAACACACACACATACACACACACACACACACACACACACACACACGCTCCCACCCCCTCCTCCCAGTAGCATAATTTGTGGTTAGATCAATATTCTGCATTTGCATAATTATGTAATTATTATTCACAGCTGAGCCACAAAGTAGTTCTATGATTACATTTCCTTTCCTGATCAACTTTGTGTTTTCCCTGGAATGAATAACTGCGAGGACTCTCATTTGCTCGGGCGGCGTGTACCTATCCTTAATGCGTCCCTAGACTATCAATCAGACTTCTAATGCTACTTGCATTTTGGTAAAAAATCTCGAGTCATCTCCTAGTTCCATTTTTATTTTTCTGGGCACCATCATGCCCATCTTCTCCTTCCTCCTCCTTGGGCTCTGATCTCTCTCTCTCTCGGCTGTGTAGCTGTCACCTGGCAGTCCCTGTCCCCAGCCACAGCCCCTGTGTGCCCTCGTGGTTCACACTGACTGTGATGGTACATGAGTGTTTTGAGACCTCTCAGCTCCGAATCCCTCCCATTCCACTCCCATGCTCGGTTCATGGCTTAGTGGGGTCTAGAGGTTGAGGCTGGAGATTTTCTTTCTGAACTTTGGAGGTGTTTTGGAGGCAATAGGAAATCCAGTGCCATTTTGATTACTGGTGTTTGGGCCACCTTCTTGCTCCCTGGAAGCTCTTTGGATCATGACCTAATCCCACCCTCCGCAGCCCAGTTGCCCTGCAGGGTGGGTGGGGGCCTTTTCACTTACCTGTTTGGGGGCTCTCAGTGGGCCCCGTCACTTAGGCCCTGAAGCGCTTCCCTTCTGGAATGTCACTTTACCTTCGACTTTTAGGGTGCCCTTTGTGGGACTCTAGTCAGTACAGTAGGCCTCTTAGGTTGGTCCTTTAATGGTCTTCCTTCTGTTGGCCACCTCTTTGCGTTTCTATTTTCTAGGAAATGGCTTCAACTTTACTTTCTTACCCTTCTTTACAAATTTTAAGTTCAACTAGCATAGTTTTAATTTCTCAAAGCTTGTCCTTGTTCTTTGAATGTGTTGACTTTTAAGAAGAACACTCCGTTCTGCTCTGAAGGATGATACATTCCCCACATCTCGCTGGCATCAATTTTTACACACGCCAGGCTCTCTTGCTTCCTGCATTATTTCTCTCTCTTCCAAGTTCCTCGCTCGGGTTTGCTTGTTTTTGTTTCTGACTTTTATGTGATCGGCCTTTCTAAAATATTCCTGTGGTTCTACTTTAGAGTGAGGTACAAAACAAAAGTAAAAGCATGAGGTAAATACACTCCACCATTTCCTGGATGATCAGCATGTGTGATGGGGCTGCTTCCAAGTGGCTTCCCAGGGGCTGAGAAGCCTGGTGGTGCCCCTTGGTCTGTAGCCTTCCCAGGAAGGCGGCTGCTGTCTGGTTACGGGCTTGGTCCCCAGACTTCAGGAAGCAGAGGAGGACACAGAGCCAGCCCACCTAGTCCAGCAAGAAAACAGAACAATTTTTAGGTCAGTCTTTTCTCCCTGTTCCCAGGTGTCCAGACCTCTCCAGCGTGTAAGCCTCTGTTGTAGCTGGAGACCCTCATCCCTGGGGTTAGGGCTGGGCTCCCCTGTGCAGAAGCACCCCCATGTTTTCAGCTCTAGTTCCTATTTTCACCAGCACAGGAAACAGCCAAGGTCTCATAGTATTTCCAGAGTCTTTGAAGCAAACTGGTCCAGCTCCTTCTGAGTCCTCCTGCCCTCACAGGCTTTGATTTCAGCCAAGTCTGTTCCTGCTTGGTCATCTGCTTCCAAAGTATCTCGGTGCATCCCTCTAGCCTTACTAGATTTCTCTGTCCTTCTGTGTTTACCCTTCTCTTATTCTTTCAGTGTAATATGAAGGGGCCTCGGGAGGGAGCAGATCAATGTGCTGGTTCCACCCATCATGTTTAGCTGGAGCCACCGCACTGGTCTTCAGCCATTCTTTGCACAGTGTTGGGTCCACATTAGCATCTTATCACAGGTGGCCCTGCTGCCTGCAATGCTCAAGTCCTCACTCTGCATTATGCATTGTTTTTTCCATCAGGCAGTTCTCAGTTCCATTGCTGTAACAAAATACCCAAGACCAGGTAATTTCTAAAGAATAAAGGTTTATGTAGCTCATGATTCTGGAGGCTGGAGAGTCTGAGAGCACTGCCAGCACCTAGTGAGGGCTTCTTGCTGTGTCACAGCAACGTGGGGAGGCATCACGAGGCCAGACAGAGGGCAGCACCAGCAGCTCATTGTCCTCATTATAAAGCCACCAGTGTTATCATGCCTTCATCTAACCTAATCACCACCCAAAGGAGGTGCAAATTCTGTCACAGATGACTTTGTGGCTAAGTTTGCAACACAGGAACTTTGAGGACACTGTCACACTGCATTGCTGTCCTTCAGGATAGCAGTGGCATCCTTAAAGAAGGCCACAGACCACAGCTTGTCCCAAGGTGGTGGGGAGATCTCCTCCTTCAGGAGGCGAAGCCAGCAAACTAGTGAAACGTGAAAACCACCAAGCCACCATCCAGGTCTCTGGAAACTGTCCTCAGGGCACGAAGCAAATGAAGTAACATTTGTGCAAGAAAATTGCTCCCCAGACTAATGATGCCACTGTTACGCTGTAACCAACCATGGAGGACCTTGCTTAGCTGAGGTTCAGTTCAGCAGCCCGGTCCCTGATGGAGAGATTCCTGGAGTTGGCCTGGTGGGTGAGCTGGCCTTGGCTGTCAATCAGGGAGTGGAGGTGGGAAGGTGCTAGGAGCCAGGGCAGTGAACTTCGCCCCCTGAGCTCCTGGGGCAGCTAGGTCCAGCTCCCATGGCCATGCGTGTGGTGGCCAAGAGGAGAGCAGGGCCGTGGATGGCCGGGCCTCCCCAGGGAGCCCTCCTCCCACCAGCTCGCACTGGGCAGGAGTGGATCACAGTGATTTATGCTGCACTCAAGTGGCTCTTCCTTTCTAAAATGGTGAGGAGAACCAATTAACCTGCAGTAATTAGAGAAATGCTTAGATTTCCTTTCTGTGTGCTGAGACTGCGAACAGCCCCTCTGTGCAGCTGTTCTGCTTTCCACTGCAGGTTCTGAGCCGCCTCAGCTCCCCCTCAAGCCTTCTGGTCACGTGTCAGGGTCACCGTCCCTTCCAAGGGACACCCCGTGCTGGCCTCCATCTGCACAGAAAGCACAAGACACGTGTTGTGAGGCCACATCATCCACTTCTACAGGCTGAACAGTGACTCCCAGCATTCCTCTGTTGGAGCCGTAACCATCAGTACCACAAAGGGCTCCAGCGTTTGGGGACAGGGCCATTAAAGCCGTCATAGAGATGAGGTCACTGGCGTGGTCAGGGGCCAAGGGGAGAGGGCTCAGAGGGACTTGCGACACCTTGAAGCTGGGTTTCTGTTCTCCAAGACCGGGAGAAAATACATTGTTGTTCCAGCCAGTCTGGTATTCGTGATGCCAGGCGAAACAGACGGATACTCGCCTGATCAGTGAGGGGATGGATATGGCCACTTTCTTGGTGGACAGCGGAGCCCGTGGTCCCTGTCACCAGACACATGTGTTTTCCCCAGCCCGTGTCCTGACGCGACTCTGCGTTGCAGACGGCGGCCCCGCTGCCCAGTGGGAACACTCAGGATGGAAACTCGAGTGTTGTTATTCAAGGAAAGTGTCTGTGACAAATGGCCAGCAAGACGCCGCTGCAGCTCAAGTCCAGTGTTCTCTTTCCACCCAAAACACCTGTTTGAGGTTCGGGATCTAGATGTCAGGGGGTTCGTGATGGTTCCACGTCTCAGCATGGAGTTGCTCCAACTCGGGGTGCACAGGGAGAGGTCTCCAAGGTCCCAGGCCTCCTGGGTTCTGCAAGCCCAGAAAAGGATGCATTGGTCATTTAGGGGCCAGCAGGGTCCACACCATTGTGTGACGACTTCAACCGCAGGGCAGGTCCCAGGCTCAGTGTCTGCTTTGCGTCTTGTTCAGCTCACAGAAAAGGAGTGAACTTCTCCCTCCTACTCCACACTGCTTTAAGAACACAGAGGACAGAACAGTCCTGGGAGGCCAAGGGCCCCGTGGCCTGTGGCCTCAGGGTCATTGCTCAGGTTGCTTAGACGGGGGCCCTGGAGGCAACACAAGTCCCCCTGGTCCCACTTGGCTCAGCTAAGCAGGAGCCAGTGCTCCTTGGAGAATTTAATTTGTATTTACTGTTTTTTTCCAGTAATAAATTTGTGTCATCCTGTTTAAATTGATGGGTCCATAAAAATTATGGATGGATGGTTAAAAATGAGTCCATTGTTAAGAAGGAAAGTAAAGACAATGATAATGATGAATTAATTGGGGGCCCATCAAACTCAAAAGAAAATGGCCCCAGCTGATTTATGGCACCTGGAACACACAAATCCGTCTTTCCTACCCAACCAGGCTATTTGGTTTCAGCCAGCGGCACCATCAGCCACCTTTGTGATGTTAATTGGAATTTTATTGGTTTTATAGTTTTGCTGGTATTTGAATTGTAAATTTATTTTCTTTCTATAGTTGTGTAAGAGCTGTACGCATAAGCAGTTTATACCTAGCTTTATATTTATGCTTGTTTAAGTGACATCATTATAAAAATAATTTGAGTTAAATGGCTCAAGTTATGTAAGCAGTCTAATATCATTCTGGTATCTAAACTGAATCCCGAGAGAAATAAATGCATGGAGATAAATGAAAAACTAGGTGTTACAGCTTGTATCTAGATGTCCCGCCAAAGGCTCATGCACTCCCAGGTGGGGCTTTTTGGAGCTGGCTGGATCTAGGGCTTGTAATACCGGGATTAAGGGTGTGTGGTACTGAATTACTCCACTGATTGGTTTAGCCTAGCGCTGGGTGTGGGTAACGGGAAGGCCTATCCTGGGTGTGGGTGGTATCGCCCAAAAGGCTGGTAGCCTAGATGGCATAAAAAGGAAAGGGAGGCTCCCTGCTTGTTGCTTGCTGTTTGCTGCCTTCTGTCTGCCCTGCCATGGACTGTTTCTCCTCTGCGATGTCCCTCTGCCATACTACCCAGCCTTGGAACCAGTCCACTGTGGACTAAAACCTCTATAAAGTGTGAGCTGATATAAACTTCTCCTCCTTTAACTTTGGGTGTTGGGTATTTTGTCTCAGCAATGAAAAAAGTAACCAAGGCACTAGGTATCTACTTATTTAATAAGATGTGTGTGTGTGTACAGTACTTATATATATATATATATATATATATATATACATTCATGGGTGTGTATATATAGTGTTTATGCATATGTATTCATATATGTAACATACACATTCTTATGACACATGAATATCTGGGTGTGTATGCATAGTGTATCTGTGCTTTATTTAGGGCTCTCTTCCTTATCCACTTTGGCCATGTGGCTGGGGACGTACATTTAGAATAAGACAGATCTGGACTCTGTTCCTCACCCTGTCAAAGTATGAGTTTATTTTGCTAACTGGGCCTCGGCTTCCTCAAACCCTAAATGGGAACAAAATAGACAATAAACTAAACTGGGAATAACATATAAACATGAGCTCAGAGGTGACTGTAAAAGCCAAGGGTGGCCTAGGGGCCCCCAAATGGCCACTCTGGAGCCAGGGTGGGAGGCACCGAACTGCAGGCTGGAGACGCCTGGAATCTGGAGTCCTGGGAGGCTGGGGTACCTAAAGGAGCCTTCGGCACCTGGCCTCTGCTGCCTCCCTTCCCCGGCTGCTGCCTGCAGGGCGGGCAAGTGGGCCAAGAAGGCACCACACTGTCCTGCCCTCAGTCCCTGCCTGGTGTGGCTCCTGAGAGTCTCCTGTGTCCAAACCTCTGATTCCTCATGTTTGGGTTAAAGCAACCCCATCGTGGTGAGCGTTGCAGGACACTGAGGAGTGTCCTGCAGGGTTCCTGGGACCTGCTCGGGGTGGGGGGGCCCTGCTCCTCTGCCGGCCTCAGTCCTGTCTGGCGTCCTGAGTCCCATTCAGCCTCGGGAGGGGTCTCTCCCATCTCATTCCTGTCTCTTGGGTCATCCAGACCCTCAGTTGTCCAGTCAGGGGGCCTGGGCCCGTGAGACTCTCCTGTCTCCACACCGCAGGGCCAAGCAGGAGCCCCGGACTGCCGGGGGCCACTTCTGACCCTGCCCCCAGGAGTGACCTCTGGGGTAGGTGCTGCAGGCCGACCTGCACAGGCCGTGCCTTGAGACTTGGCCAAAGACAAGCCACTCCCACCGCCTCGGGTGGACTGAGCTTGCCCAGTGCTGGCGAGGAGGGAGGAGGACTTTCCGTCGGTGCACGTCCCTTCTCAGGACAGCAGCCCCTCCCGCCCCAGCCCCTGTCCTCCTTCCCCTCCCCTCTCCTCCGCAGCCCCCCTCCCCAGGAGGAGTGGGAATCGGGGCCAGTGGACTACTGATCCTCTCTCCGAGATCCCTGCCCTTGCCTGGCTATTCTTGGCTCACATTTATCCCGGTAAGCTCCCCTGCCAGGCAGCCACTCTGACACGGCACCCACAAGTGCTCGGGACAGAACTTTCTTTTACAGCAGCCTGAGCAAAGAGCGATTAGAAGACTGAGGCTGGGGATTGGAGGGCAGCCTGGCCCAGAGATGGGAACCAAATTGGCACTCACTTCTCCCACCAACCCTAGCGCCTGGCCGTGAGCTCCAGAGTCCCCTGGTTCAGACTTCACGGTCCGTCGGTTAAGGCCCCACCTCCACGAGGCCCATGCTGTTGGGGTCTGGCCCACCTTGCCCGGGCTAAATACCTTCGCCCCCTGCCTTTCCTTGGTGCAGCAATTTCCACCTTCTGGGAAAACACGAGGGGAAGAGAGGAGAGACTCAAAACCGGAGCTCTCGGTAATTAATTGAGCTCGGCAAAGCCGAGCTCCGTTCAGACGGTAATTGGATTTTAACCCCTTGGGACTTGTTCTAAACGCAGATACTAATGTACACCTTATCTTTCTGCCCAGTGAGTTGCCCCGGCAGATCTAGGCTGAAATCCAGGCAGAAAACTCCTGCAAGCGTGGCGAGCTTGATCAAAACTGAGCCGGAACCCCAAGGGATGACGGCGTTTGTCCTGTCAGAGGGGCACGGATGAGAGGCGGCCATTCTGGGTCACAGTGAGCGTCCATGCGGTGAAGGCTTCGCCCCAGAGTGGCACTGCCCGGGACCTGGAGGAGTCTTTAGGTCAGGGGCGGGCGGGCCCTGGAGGTGGGTCATGGGACCCTGGCCGCTCCCTCCCGAGGGGTCTGTTTTGCTCCTGGTTTTACTCTGCACATCCTGCTTCTTCCCCACAAGTGAAGCAATGGGGCAGCTGATGGACCAGCACCTCCACAACTGTCCCCAAATAGGGCCTTTGATGTCTATCAGTTCACGATCTCGACCCAGCAAGCTGACTATCCCAGCCGTGACAGGCGGGTAGAGCTGGTCCTCAGTACCCACGGGGTCTGGCTCCAGATACCCAAGTCCCAAGAGACTTGCCGCCTTTGCACAATGCGGCAGGGTGTTTGCCTAGACGCTACTCATCTCTTCCCACAGACTCACCATCTCTGTGGATTGCTGGTAGCACCCAGCACAGTGTAAGGCTGTGTAAATAGCTGTTGTGCTGTATTGTCCAGGGAATAGTGGTGAGAGCGAAAAAGCCTGCATACATTCAGCTCAGGTGCCATTTTTTTAAGAAGCTACTTTGGATCTGAGGTGGGCTGAATCCGTGACACAGGACTCACAAGTGTGGAGGGCCGGCTGTATAGTTAGTTTCCCAGTGACCGGGACATCACCGTAGCCCTCTTTCAGGACCCCTGAGTGTTGCTGGGGGAATGGGTGGGACCTGGATACCCAGCCCTTCTGGGCTCTCTTTCGGGATGGGCTGTCCAGGGGATGGAGGCCTCCTTTTCCTGGCTCCTCGGGCTGTGGGCACCTGGAAGGGGCTGGGCTGTGGATGGCCAGGAGCAGAGCGGGCCGAGCTCCCAGCTTTGGGAGCCTTGTTGTTCTCCCATCTGTGCACGTGGAGACCAGGGTGTACAGGAAAGTCGGAGGGTTTTGCGCTGGCTGTTAGCTGCCGCCACCTGGTGCCGCGCCTCGCTGGGCTAGCCTGCAGCGCAGCAGGCCGACGTTTTGGGAGAGATCTTTCTGGGATGGGATGACCCTCCCGGCGTTTTCTCCTCGTTGATTGCAGGACCTGCCGTCTAGGGTCTCCTCCCAGAGACGCTCCCAGTCCTGCCCACGGTACTCTGGATGTTCTGTCCCACTCCTCACTCTCCCCTTAGCTGGCCGGTCACTGTTCAGGACCCTGTAGCTCTCCCACTGGGTTTGGTGGGTGAGTCATGTGTTCTAAGCAACATGCCTTGGCCAATTTCCTTTTAGCTTGGATCCCTTCCTGTCCTTCCTACATCAGCCCTGAGCTATGGGGGCTGCGGCCGGCAGAGTGAGCTTCCAGCCCTGCCTGGCACTCTGATTATCACTAGTCCAGTGGGAGATGCTGTTGGAGATGAGAGGGGAAGGCAGAAGTGCCTAGCTGTCTCTGTACCTCTGTACTCCAGCAGGGCTGCCTCTGCCCTTTAATCACAACTACCTTCCCACAGTGGTCCACCCCTGGGTTGGCTTCTTGGCCCTGGCTGCACTTTTTGCTCTGCTAACACTGTTCTGGTTATTTCCCTGTGGGGAAATAAGTTCTTTCTGTCCAAAGACTGGGTCTTGTGAGTTTAGTTTTCCTGGTCCCACACTAACCAGTCCAGATATTTGTTCCTCAGAGTTAAAGAGCTGGCTTTGTGCTTCCCTGGCCTCACTCACCACCTGCAAGCATCTGGAACAGGAAGAAATAAAATCGTGTCATTTTTGGCCTTTTGGTTTGTGGGCTTCTGGAAGAAAGCAGGGAGGGGCTGATGCCCAGCCAACAATTTTGGGAACCTGCCAGAGGCATCACCCTGGCGTCTGCAGAGGCCAGCTCAGGCAACATCCAGGCAGGATCAGCTGCCAAACCTCTCATCCTCTGCCTAGTTCTCCGGACTCTCGGCCCTCTGTGGGGTGTGTGCATGTGGGTGTCTGGAAGGCTGTCATGGGGCCTCAGAGTGGGAGAGCTGCCTCCCGGCCCTCACTGTGCGGGGCAGCATAGTATTCCAGTGCTCCTGCCCAGGCTGGCCTCACCACTAGCCAGCCAGGCTCCACCGAACACCGGAACAGAGAGAGGGTGGGACTGCATCTCCTCAAATAGGCCTCATTCATTTCAGTGACCTAGATTTGATTTTTAAAGACTCCAGAGAATCTAGAAAATAGAAACAAATGTGGAAAAGATCAACACGGCCCATCATCTCTAAACCCGAAACAACAAAGCCAGTGTTGCTTTTGCCTCTGAATTCTTAGCGTGCATCTATTTGTAAAATCTGTTTATACAAAATCAGAGAATTCTGTAAGTTTAGTTTAATATTTAGCATTTTGGAAACCGAGCGTTAAATATAAAGCTTATTGGCTTATGGTACATATTTATCATTGTGGGGCAGATACTGCCTTCCATTTTCAGTTTACTAAGAGTCTTACCAGGAATGAATGTTGAATTTTATCGTGTACTTTAGCAGCTATGAAAGTGAACAGATGGTTTTTTAAACAACTTGACCTATTGATAGAATATGTATTACTCGGCACTGCTCTGTAGCTCTTCTTAGGGAACAGCCCGTGGAAGAGGCTGCCGTTCACGCCATGTGCTTTTGGTGAGGAGGAGGACCCACAGAAGGAAGGTTTTTGAATAACTTAAAGGTGGAAGGAGACCTTTGTCCTTTGCTTCTTCCAAAAGTTAAAGTCCTTTTGGAATCTCAGGCGGTGAATAAGGTGAGTGTGTTTACCAAATAACATGTGTAAGTTCAGAAATAAGACCCAAAGGCGGCCGGCCCTGTCCCTGGTGACTTCATCCCAGAATGTCTCTGAATTCTGACCCAAGCAGCTCTTTCTAGGCAGCCAGAAAGGCAGCTGTATTTGAGCTCTGTACCATCACGGGGAAGCGTGAGAGGACACCACTCACCACTGAGGGCCTCTAGCCTGAAGCTTTCTTGAGTCCTTGTGAATCAAGAAGCAAGGATCAAGAAGAAGAGGCATACGATGCAAGCTCTCAGTGTCAGAATCATGTAGGAGGCCAGAACAGTGCCTCAGGGGAAGTCGAGTAGGAGAATTTGCTCTGGTTTGAATTTGTCCCTGGGTTGCATCTCCTGGGAACTGCTGTGGCATTGTCTACTCCTCGCTGGTTTTGTAGCTAAGAAGAAGGCAGGAGCTACGGAGTCACAGCGGCTTCTGCTGAGTTTTGAAAGGGAAGTCTGGGAGGCCAGGCAGTCTGCTGCAAGTTGGCATCCTTGCAAGCTGGCCCTGACTGGGGGGAGTGCATGGGGCTCAGAGTGGCCCTGAACCTGCAGTGGAGACCCCAGGAAGGCACGGGTACCCGACGGGCTGGGCTTGCCAGGGAAGCTGGCCCAGCCTGAGACAGTGGCAGTGACAGCTGCAAGCAGCAAGGCCATGGGGTGGGGCTGCCCCAGCCTTTGGGGAGCCGCGTTCGGCTGCAGTGTGCGCCAGGCCCGGACACAGAGCTTTGGGGTTCAGTGTGTGCCCAGCAGGGTTTCTCTCCTGCTTTGGGCCGATCCCTTCTTACTGTTTTCCTATTCCTTCCTTTCAGAATGGGGACGTTTGCCGTGTCTGTCCCGCTGCTGCATGTTGGGGGTGTGGACCTTTCTGTCTGGACCCCAAGAGCTCAGGTTGAGTTGGTCTTGAGTATTAGAGGGGAGGCTAGGCCTGGACTTTTGAGCAATGCTGGCTCAGACTCTTGGGGTGGGTGAGATGGACACAGAGCTTTTGTGATGAGTGTGGGAGGTGCTCCCCAGACACCCCGTGTTAAAGGCGACTTCCTGGGGTGATGGGGTGGGAGGTGTTGTGGACCTCCAGGAGCAGGGCCTGGTGGAAGGTCCTTAGGGCTGACCCTTGATGAGGACTGGCCTCTGGCCTCTTCCTCTCTTCTTGTTTCCTTCTTAGCTGCGGATGAGCAGCGTGCCATTCGCTGGATGTCCCCAAATTGCTGGCTGGCACCCCCAGCAGAAGTGAGAGGAACGGGGTCCACAGGTCTCGTCAGGGAATCGCTATAGCTGTGACTAAGTGGAGCTCTCCTCTCAGAAGCTGATCCTCCCAGGTATTTCCTCACGGGAACAGAGGGCAGCATAGCACAGACACACAGTCCCCAGAGGCGCATGTTAGTGGTGTTTGGAGGGGGGAGCTGAGAAAGGCAGAGGGTCACGCAGACAGCTGGCAGGGTGGATTAACCTGCTCATGGGTCAATGAGGCTGTGGGTTATGGCAAGAATAGCTTTGTTACAAGAGCGCTGTCTCTGTTCTCTTGCTCCGCCTTGCCCTGCCATGCCCCTGCCACGTTAGGATGCCCCAAGAAGGTGGAGCAGAAGCAGCTCTGTGTATGTAGAGTGGCCTCCAGAACCACCAGCCAAGGAAGCCTCTGTTCTTTAAAGCTTCCTGGGAGCTGAGGTTCTGTCACACCAATGGAAGATGGGTTAAGATGGACATTGAGGTGAGCGAGTAGGGACCACACAATGAGGGCTGTCCCAGGCCATGGCCACGGTTTGGGGAGCCCTGTGTGCACTGCAGGGAACACTTTCCTGTTATCGTCAGGGTCAGGCCTTTCCTTCTCGTGGGAATCAGGACATAGGAGAGGGCTCAGGAGCTGCGGATGAGAGCCCCTCCCCTCACTCCTTCACAGGTCCCTGTCCCATGAGTGCTCCTGACATCGTTTCTGGGTCTGAATGTCCCCCAAAGGGGAGCCTGCTGAGAACAAGGCCCAGATGGACCATGTTTGTGCTCTGGGTCTCAGGATGGGAACTGGAGGCTCCCTCTGGGTTGGACAGACCCAACGGGCACTGGACCAGCGGATGGAGGAGCAGATGTGTGCACTCAGGAGACAGCTCCGGCTCTACGGAGGCCTGAATCTTGTGGGGTTTTTCAGCTCCAGTTTTAGTTCTTGCCAAGCATGCATCCCTCAGAAGAGCCAGGGGGGCATGTGAGACCAGCTGGCACCAGGAGGGGGGCGCCATCCTTAGGGGGAGGGGCGGAGAGATGGTGTAGATGGACAGCAGGGCAGACTCTTGGCTCCGAGGAGTGGATGCCTCCTTTCTCTCCTCCACAGAGTAGCAGGGTGACCTCGGGCTCCAGATCCCGGCTAGGTGGGACAGTGTCCTGCTGCAGGGTGTGCCAAACCTTGCTGAGCTTCAGCTCGCTCACCAGGGGAGTGCAGACCTGAGAAGAAATGTTTTCCTGGGTTGTCGTCGTCCTGGGGCTGTTGTGTGCATCACACAGGGAATGGGGAAGAGAGAAGTCAGCCAGAAATGGCACTGGTCCCATCAAAACGTGCCAGGCAGAAACCCCTGTTCTAGTTGTGCTCCTGAGAGCCACGGATCCAGACCATGGGGGTACTGAGGGCTGAGGACCCCTTGGTCCCTGAGGAAGTGGGGCCCGCTGGAACAGGGCATGCTGTTGCCCAAAGCCACACATGCGGTCGCCTTGCTTGTGTTCACAATGAGGCTCAGTCAGGCCCCACGCAGGGGCCACACCGGGAGCCCCAAGGGACCTTGCAGGTGCTCCATCTCCCTCTTTCCCCCGCAGGTGATGCTCTCTGGTTCCCTCTTGCTGCAGGGCAGCTGCAGCTGGGATCTCAGGTGCCCACTGCACCTGGCCCCATCTGGCACGGGTGCTGAGCCTTCCTGGGGCCCCTTCAGGCTCTGAAGTCATTAGTTTTCCTGCACAAGTGGTGCAGAGATTCACCCATGGCACCTGGCACCTGTGCAATGGGCAGCTCACGGGCCTCGAGGTCCTCCCAAGGGACTGCTTATCGGTGGGGCAGGCAGGGGAGTCTCTCCACTGGTACTCGCTTTCCTTGTACCTCTGATGCTTTGGGGCTCCCTAGGGTGACCCCAGTGAGCCACACTTATAAATCCTTTCTCCTCAGGTACAGGAGACTGATGTGCTTCTCAGCAGCAGCAAACCACAGAGGCACAGGGGTTCTGCAGATGAAGTGAAGGTGCCTAGGAGGTTTATTCTGAGTGAATCAGAAGGGGGATCCCCCAGTTTGGCCTCGGCCTAGTCATGGGAAAGTCCCTACAAAAGGGGCTGGGGTCTTCTCCGATGTCAGTCTCCTGGCCTGGAAGAAGAAGCCTGCTGCACTGAGAGAGACTGTGGGCGGCCTCCAGCCTCCAGCCTCCAGCCAGCGTGCAGCAGGGCCTTCTGCCCCATGGCCACAGGGAGACATTCTGCCACAGCTGGAAAGAGCCTGCAGGAGATTCTGCTGTCGCTGGCCTCCAGATGGAAACGCAGTCCCCAGACACCTCCCTCGCAGCCCCTGGGACCCTGCACACAGGACTCGGGGAAGCCACTGACTCACAGAAACTGTCACAGAGCGAGGGTGCCTTGCCCCAAGCCCCTGACTTGCAGCCATTGGTTCTGTGGTGACTGGAAAGGGGACCCAGCCCTCCGCCCTGGAGGTGAGATCTGGGACAAAGTGTTCAGCTTCCTCCAGCTCACTCTGGGCTGGGGTTTTCGCCTCCAGACTCAGCTCATGCCCAGCAGGTGTCTGCCAGGTGGTGTCTGGGGGCAAAGCTGGTGTGAAGTTCCACGTGGATGATGGTCCCGGGGAGGCAGGCGGTGACCCCCCGGGAGTTCCCGAGCCTCCAGGGCCTCTGGGTGCCAGTGTGCACGTCCTGGTCAGTGTCACCATCACCGCGTAGTTATGCCTATTAGCTTTGCCTGGACACACACTTCACACACACATCACATTCGTGTCTGAACACACTCCCTTCCTACGCATGCCTGGACACATAGTTCACACTTGTGCCAAAACTCACGCACTTCACACTCATTCCTGAACACACCTGCTTTACATGGTGGCTGAACACACACACTTCACACTGGTGCCTCTTCTTTTTCCCTCGTGCTTTTTCAAGTGTATGAAATTCTATTTATGATCTCACCACCAGCAGTGCATAAATTAAAGGATGGATGGATGGACGAGGGAATGGACCTGCATTTACAGTCTGCCAGGCTAGCTCTGAGACCTCCTAATGCAAGGATGTAATTTTTTAGCCTAATAAATGAAACGCGGCCTCCCCTCGCGCAAATGCTGCCTCAGCAGTCAGGGCATAGCAAAAGGGACGTCCATCTCTCGGGGATGGTGCCAAGGATAATATTTTGGCAGGTTATCTGCACAGTTACTCAGTACAACATTGTCAGTCACAGGTCAGTTTCTGAAGCAGGGATTTATAAAGTGAACTTGGAATTGGAGCCTGGGACAGTCTATCTCGTGTTGCAGATCTGTCTCTTAGCTCTGACAAATTCTGATCGGTGGTTGACTCGGAGCCCAACACGATGTCTGGGCAGCAGGCTGTCTACCCCCGGTGGCAGCAGCTGTCTGTCAGTGAGTGTGTCAGCCCCACAGAGAAGCTGTGCGATGGCGGAACAAGGGTCAGGAAAGAGGCCAAAGGAGGCTCCTCCTGATGGGGCCTGGAGACAGCAGGTGGTGTCTCTGGCCTGGACAGGGACGTCGTGTGCGTGTGCCACATCCAGGAGTGAGGTGGAGATGTCCCTCTTTTATTTGCCATTAAAACACTCACATGTACATTTGTGTGTGTATTTGTGCACCTCTGTGTGGGAGGGCACCGCCACCTGTGTATGTGTACCTTGTGTTGTGTGCATGCTTTAGTGTATGTGTGCACTTTTGTGCATACATGTGTAAATTATGAGTGTGTGCACATATATGTGTTTGCATTTGCATACTTGCATGCATGTGTGTAGAGGGTGTCTATGCACAGGTATGCACATTGTGTGCATGCACATCTACACATGTTTATATAAGTCTGTGTTCATGCTCACACATGTTTACATATGTGTATGTGTGTGACCTGGTAACCAGGTAGAATGCCAGGTCTTCGGGGGAGGAACTTGTGTCTAAGCGTCTCTGAATGTCTCATTCAATCTGATCATAGCCCCCATGGTTAGCGGCCAGTAGGCTAAATATAGAAAACAGAAATGTGTGCCATTTTCCTAGGGTTCTGTTGTGTGTGGGAATCCAGGTATAGCCCCTCTTTCCTTCTGTCTTCCCTGTGAGGCATCCTGCTGTTTTCTCCCACATGTGGCTGCTTGAGGCACAGCAGAATAACTGGTGTTCACTTAGAAAGACAAAGGGGAATAAGCACAGGGTAGTTTTCCAAATGGGCTAACGACAACTGCTGCCTTGGGCAGAAGCCAGACCAAGGAACCTGCCTGCTCTGCTTTCGGCCCAAGCCTGTTAGAAGCAGAAGAGAGAGTCACTGGTGTTGAAGACCTCCGCAGCCATTGCTGCTCTGAGCTGCCCTTGCGGTGAAAGTCAACCGTGTGCTGCCAGTAGGCTCAAGAGCAGGGGTGGTAGAGGCCCGCGGGATCCGGTTCTGGCTGCAGCACATCCTACCTAGGTTTTGCTCCTCTGTGCTTGATGGGCCTTGAAGCCCATGGTAAAGGTGTGGAAATGAACAGAGACCCCCAAGGAGGACCGCGGAGCCCTCTGGCGGCAGCGAGGCATCCCCACTCTCGCCTGAGTTCGGCAGAGCAGCAGGGGAGCAGCGGACGCTTCCTGCAGGAAAGAGGGGGCTCCAGCTGAGCCCTGGCCGAGGCTGTCGTCCCTCTGGGCTGGAGGCAGCTGCTGAGAGCAGGAATAGGGTGGGACTGGGCAGTGGAGCATATTTGGCTTTCTCTGGTCCTTCCTAAGTTAGAAGCAGCGGGAACAAAACTTTGGAGGCCGTCCATGGCGGGTCATTTCTGGCCCTCGGGCGGGCTGTTACAGGCACTGTTATTTGGCTCCTGGATTCTTGTTAGGGAGAAAGAATCCGCTTCCAGCAAGTCTGACCTGGGCAAGTGAGCTCCAGGGCTGGTTGCTGGGATGAGGAAGCGTTTCCTACGTGGTCTGCTGCAGCCTGGGGTTGCCTTTATACAAGCTTCGGCCTCTGGCTGGGGTGCAGGGGAATAGAGGCTGGGCATAATCTCCCCAGCACAGCCAGAGAGCGGAAGACCGGCCTCATCCTCCGGGGGGGGGGGCTGGTGAGATGAACAGCCACTGGAGGCGGGGCTCTCCCATCTTGTCAGCATCCCTATCGCCTGCTCCATCCTCTCCAGGCTGAACAGGAGATTGAGGTCCCAGATTGGGCTGGAAAACTCATTAAGCAGGTAGCAGGGACCAGAGTCGCTGACTTCCTGATTCAAAGGGAAGCCAAGAATGGCAGCAAGAAGCAGGTCTGTTCTGCTCTCCTCTGTGGGAACAAAAACACTTTTAAATTAAGACCACCGCTCCTCCTTTGCATCTAGCCGCTGGGGTCAGAGCTCCGGATCTGGTGATTGGCAGAGAGATGCGGAAATCTGCCTGAAATACATCTCTGGACACAGCGCGGTTCTCCGGGGCTGAGGAACAAACACTTCCTGGTGACACGGGGGAAATACTGTAACGCCAACCTGCTAGATGTCAGATAGGCCGAGTTCATGTTCCCCAAAATCGAAGGATGAATTCTAAGGAATAATGGAGGCTGGGAGCAGGAAAAATTTATTGAGAGTTAGCTCCCGAGAGACAGGAAGAGACATGAACGTGGGTTGCCAAGGAGCCCACTTCTCAGAGGAGGCTTTATAGAGCAAAATCATGAGGGTACAATCTGAATCAAAACTATGATCAACCAATAAGACTACAAGTAGAGCCGCTTATGTGACACTGATCCAGTGGGGAAGCAGGTCACATAGCAAGGCTGCATGGAAAGAACAAAGACCTCTTTAGGGAGCGATGGATCCAGAGGTCCTGGTCACCCACCAGGGTGACCGAGGCCTAGCTAGACTTTATTGGATCAAGTGATCTCAATTGTCTTCCCCCTAGGAGGCGTGTCGGCCTGCTCATTCCACCTTGAGGCCCGGCCCTCCACAGATACGCCTCCAGACACAGCTGTGCTGTGTTCTCATCCTCCGCACCGACTCCCTCCGGGGCCCAGCCCTGTGTGACTTCTGAGACTATTTCTACCTAACTTAGCTGTCTGTAACCTCAGGCTGCCCTGGCCAGTACCGCAGATGTCCTGCCCGGTCCGGAGCACTGTGCTCTGCCAGGAGGTGTGACCTGGCCCTTCTGCACCTCGGTCTCCTTGCTTGCTCTGGGCCAGCCTTCCTGGACCCTGGGGTGCTGCTTGGGAGATTTGACGCAGGGTTCATTCTTAGGAAGTTGGGCTGGTGGTCGAGGCCCGAGGTCCTTGCTCCCGTGTGGACAGACATAATCACAGAGGACAGCCCATAACACAGGCATGGGACAAGCCATTCTCAGGACCCAACTCCCGGTCCTTCCAAGCTCGGCCAAGCCTGCTGCAAGCCCGACACCTGCATTACTTCTTCCATTGTGTGAGCCTCAGATGTGACTGTTATAAGTGGGTTGCGGCCACTTTAGATAAGTTCGTGTTCCCAACTGTATCCCTGTCATTAAAAACTCAGTCTGGTGTGGGCAGGTGTGGTTACTTAGGCGGTGGCATGGGGGAGGGCCCTGAGTGCATGGGGTTGGGGGCACACTCGGAACAGGAAGTTTAGGGGGCCTCTTCGTGCTGAGCCTCTCTGTGCTGAGGGCTCACGTCTTGCTTCTGGCTCCATCAGATGAGACCTGACCTGAGACACTGCACCAATGGGCCCGAGGACTGAGCACCTTTCCAGGGGTTTCTCCCCACTCCTTCACCTGGGGGCTGGAGGCAAGGACCTGAGCAGTGGGATCCTGACCCAGCTGGATCCCTGGGAGTCCTGACAGAGGAGCCTGCCTTCCCCCTGGGCTGTGACTGGGCTGTGATGCGTCTTGGGCTCCAGGGCATTTGTTCAGGGCACAGTGACTGAGCATCTGCCGTGGCCGCCTTGTGTGGGGTGCCGGGTGCATCATGAGCAGATGCCAGATCTCAGCCTCATAGGAGCCCACGATCCACCACTGCCACTGGCAGTGGACACTGAACGCCCGGCCTTAGAAGATGTGAGGGCTCAGAGTGGGTGACAAGGTGGCTGCAGCATCCTGCAGAGTGGGTTGGGAGGCCTTGGTGAGTGGGAGTGAGCTGGGAGCTGATGCCAATGGAGGAGAACCGAGGGAAGGTGCTCCCTTGGAGTGGGCGTCTTTGCCAGGCGTTCAGGGACAGCCCTGAGGCCCTCGGGGGCAGCAGGGATGCCCGGGGCAGTGGGCTTGGCACGGGGCCCCCACAAGGCCTGCTGGCTGTGAGGGCCTTGCTCTTCCCCCTGGACCAAGTATCAAACAGCTGCAGGCTCTGGCCCCAGAGGAGGCAGGGCCTCACTTGGATGGCATGAGGCCCCTCTGACTCTGGTGTTGGACCCCTTGGGCACAGGAGCAGAGGTGGGTGGATGGTGCAGCTCCCAAGGGCCTGGGAGAGGTGGGCGATGGACCTAAGGGGGATGGGGTCAGGATTCGGGGGGCTTGGGGCAGGTGGCGGCAGTAGGCTCTCCTGCAGGTTGCTGAGGGTGGCCCTGGGGATTTGGTAAGGGGCCCGGAAGGCCGAGCTGCTGCACCTGAGGGGAGAAGAGTGGATGGGGATGAAAAGGTAAACTGAGGCATGACAGGGACCAAAAGAGAAGGCAAAAATGAAGCAACAAGCAAGGTTTTATTTTCAGCCAGGGTACATGGGGGTCAGAGGCAACAAGACTGTCAACCTCTGGGGTCTGGGTGAGGGGAAACTTTATAGGGGAGTTTGGGTAGGGGCAGGGTACTGCCGGGAGGAGTGGAAAATTTTTGTCTAGGGGTGGAGGGGTCTTGTGGTTCTCTGGGGTATCTGGGCTTGCAGGCGTCACCCTGCGAGACTGTTGCTGTTTATCCTGAGCCCAAGTCTTGGCTTTCTGTTATCTTTTGAGCCTTGCAGGGTGCTGACAAGGGGCAGTGGGGCTGCTGGTGGCCGAGTGTCTGCTGGTGTCTGGGCACAGCCGGGGGCCGTGCCAAGGCAGTGATGAGTACACACATCTGGGCACCAGGAGGGTCTTGCTGAGGTGGCAATGCTGGCAGCATTGGCAGGTATGTGGTGCTGCAAGCCAGGGCTTGGGCCAGCTCTCCGAGGGCTGAGAGCAGAGAGGGCCAGGGCTGAGAAACTCAGCAGGGGGAGGAGCTGCCCACGGGGGTGGGGAGGGGCAGCGTGGCGGGAGGGGCCTCAAGGGTGCAAAGCTGGGAGGAAGGAAGTGACCTGGGGAGGGACCGTCTGGGGTTTCTTTTGTGCCTTGGGAGCTGCAAACCGCCAAGAGTGAACCTGGGACCACTGGATGCCTCACGGCACCTTGTGGATGGAGCTTGGGGGACAATGAGGCAAGGGGGCGGGGGAATCGAACCAGAAACATTTGCAGCCCATCCATTCTGCAGGCCCGAGAAGCAAGCTTTTTCCTTGAGCTCCTTTGAGGTAGTGCTGACGCTTGCTGGCTGCAAGTGTTTTGTCCAAGAGAGGTCTGTGGACCGGTACAACAGGAGGGCATGGGGGGCCGATTCTGAAACTCAGCATCGTTGTTCCCCAAATCTCTACAGACCCTTTGGGAGCTATGGCTCTTTCCCCCGTGACCTTGGTTTAAACAGCCAAACGGGCAGGAAGGGGTGGAAAGCGATTCTACAGGCCGTGCTGGGATAGAAATGTGCTGTTGAACAGATGGTTGGAGAACAAATAACCGTTATTATTGGGCTTATGTTAGCACTGCCTGTGGTATTTTAAATAAGGCCTTGGGAGGCGACTTCAGAACCTGAAATTGCTTAATAGGAGGTGTTCTTTGCAGGGCCTGGGGGCCGTGGGAGGGGGCTGGTGAGTCACGAAAGCTCCTCATGCTCACACCCCGTGCCCAGCTCAGGATGTGGCCAACACCAAGACCTTGTCTTGCAGCAAGGAGCAGCTGCAGCTTGCCGGGGTCTTTTGTAGACCCAGGAACAAGGGCAGGAGGGACAGAGAGAAGCCGGAGCTGTGTCTCTGCCAGGTCGGCCTGGGGGCTCTGTGGCCGTGATGCGGGAGGAGGGATTTCTAGGGCTCCCCGGGGTGTGGGATTGGGGTGGGGAGCAGGAGTGGCAGGAGGCAGGACACCTGCTTCTGTGACTCATTCGTGACCACTCGTCTGTCCCTGTCTCCCTCCCCTCCTGTCCTTCCCTTAGCTCCTGTCTTGGTGGCACCCGTTCAGCTCAGCTTAGCTCAGCTTTCTTTCCTGCACAGTGACTCCCATGGGAGCGGGAGCCCTCAGCCCCAGATGCCACTCACTGCCACCCGCCTGGGTCTGCATGACACCCGGCACATAGTAGGTGACTCAAAAGTAGCTGTGGATGATCGAGGAGTGGCCTTTCCCCCAGCAGTCCTTGTGGCATAGACGCCTGTAAGGCTCTGGTGTAGATGTCTGTGTGGGCACAAATTGGGCTCATACAAAGCCTACGGCCACGTCCTCAGCACCCTCCTTGCTGGGACGCACCGCAGCTTGGCTCACAAGTCCAGAGGGAGCCGCTCTTCCCGCGCTGTTCTGTGTCCTCACCTGTGACCAGCTGGCTTCTTCACGGGGAGCATCTCCCCTCAACATGGACCACCTGATGCCTGCTGTCATCCACTCAGTGGTGCGCCTGTGTATGGAGGGGATAGGCTTTGATCTCTGAGATAGCTTGGGGCTGCTGCCTTTCTCATGTCAGGGCCCCAATGGCAGCAAAGGCTGTTTGTGGCATCGTGACAGCACGTCGTGACTGCACAGGGTACCAAGCAAGCCACAAACAAGGACCACAGGGTCATGTTCCTGTGGTGCGTGCAAATGTCCACGACCACCAGGCAGGAGAAAGAGTCAGGAGCGGGACATCTGGCGTCGGCCCTTCCCTTGTGTCCCCACTGGAGCCTGGCTGGCATGTGCAAGGGCAGATGGAGGGGTCCAGGCCCTGAAAGTTGCTGGGGCCAGAGGAGTCACTGTTGGCTTCCTCCCTCCACCACTTCTTGAATTTCACAGATGTGGCATTTCATTTCCAGAGGAAATCAATATTCCTATCGGCAAATAGACATAAATGCTGCATTCATTCTACAAAATGTTACACCAACATTGCAGGCACTTTCTGTCCCCAGCAGGGCAGCGGGGGATGTTTGAACACATTTTCCTCAAATAGAAATACGAGGGGAGTGGGGGCCAGTAAGGGCAGGAGGAAAGAGAACATAAACATTTGATGATGGAAATGGAACAAAGGTGCTGAGGTCCACACGGGGCTCCTCCCTTTGTCAGAGACAGAGCGATCCCAGCAATGGCGGGCGGTGGTTTCTGATCACCCCGTCATGTGTGAGGTGTGGTGTGATCTTCAGGCCAATGGATTTTCCTGTGCTAGATTTTTGTCTGGGGTTGGAGGTGAGAGAAAGACAGAAGAAACATGGCAGCTGCTCTACAAAAGACTGGCCCTTGATTCAGCATAGTGTGTTACCATAGCAAAGTACCCAAAGCTGGGACTTTATAAAGAAAGGATTTATTTCCCCTCACACTTTTGGCAGCTGAAAGTCTATGATTAGGCAGCCCCATCCACTGGGTCTCTGGTGAGTCACCTTGCACCCTGTCCACATCCCAACATGGAGGCCAACCATAAACAGAAATGGTTGTATGCAGAGGGTCCAAGCACGAGGGGTGGTCTTGTGTTTAACAGCCTGCTGTTGTGAGAACTCATCCCTGAGATAAGCCTTGACTCCTTCTGAGGGCAGTGCCCCGTGACCTGCCTACATCCCACCAGGCCTAGGTCTTGAAGGGTCTACCACCCCAAGATAGCCACACTGGGACCAAGCAGGCTCTGGAGGACACTTCAACCATCTTCAAACTGTAACAACCCTCTTGTTTGGAGAGATGCATGTGCTAGTCAGCTTTCTGTTGCTATAACAAAACACCAGAGATCATCAAGGTGGAAAATGGAAAGGTTTATTTTGACTCATGGTTTCAGAGGGTTCAGTTAATGGTCACTTGGACCTGTTGCTCTGGGGCTGGGGTAGGTGGCATGTTAGTGGTGAGCATGAGTTGGTGGTGGAGGAAGCTGCTCTGATTCATGGAGGCTGGGAGTGAAAAAGAGGAGATGGAAGAGGTGGGTCTGGGGTCCCAGCATCCCCTTCAAAAGTCTGCCCCATCACCTAACTTCCTCCATGAGGCCCTGCCTCTTAAAACCTCCACCACCGCAGTTGGTGGCAGAACAAGTTCATACCTAGGTCTTCTTGTTTTCCCCAAACCAGACTGCTGCACATCAGATGAAACTTGGAGCTCATTAGAGAGCTCTGTGAGGTTCTGTGGGCTCCCTGCACATTGATCTCCATCGTCATTGATCTCTTTTTGTCTTCCAGTGTTTGAAATAATTCAGCCCCACCCCACCCCAAGCCATCCAGCATTATTTTTCTGTTTTCCTCTCACACCCATAAGAAGGAGACAGACAGGGGTGGCCTTGGTCCTAGCCAGGATGCCTGAGGACTTTGTTGACTCCCCCAGCCTGGCCTGGAGGTGGGGACCTCAGGATTCCTGCTACTGTTCCTTCCTCTGGACCATGACCCCTGGAGAGGGCTCCCGCCAGCCCCATATGCCTTGTGAGTCCCTCGGACCAGCTGCTTAACTTGGGGCCACCAGCACTGTCTGTTGCAGAGCTGGAGCTCATAGCCTGGCCATGCTGTGTTCTCCTAGATGTGGATGCTCTGTGTGTTACACTGGGTGCTCTGCTTGCCCCTGCTCTTGCTCTGAGGAGGAAGGGCTGAAGAGGCAGGCACATCCACGAGGATGACATGGAGGCTCTGCTTGGCCCTGCATCTCCTCCTGGGAGCATCTGTGTACTTCTTCGCCAAGTCCAAGTGTATCAAGAGCCCTGCTTGTCTGTTTAGCTGGACTCCCTGCTCCGCCATACCTGACCACTTTCCACATCTGATCAGAATCCTCACCCTCCGTTCTGCCCAGGTGAGGTCTGATCGCCTTGGCATCCTTTCAGCAAGAGTTCCCTTGGGTGGGTTTCATGTAACTCTCCTTGCCCAGGTGTTTCCCCTTGGTGATTCTTCACCCTCTGGCCCCCACATGCTCTACTTGCTGAGTTGAAGTTGCAAATGGCCCTGAGGTTAATAGAGAGAGCAATGGAGATCTTTGCTTTCCTTTTGACAACCCAAATGAGCTGGATACACTAAGATCATGACTTTGACGACTCATTGGATAACTGAGGTTGCAAAAAGAAGGATGAGAGAGACTAAACAACAGAAAGTGCCGAGCTCTTCACAGGAGAGAAGATTCATGGCTGCCCTCTTCCCTGAAAGGGTTGCAAGGGGTGGAGGTATCTGACCTGGAAGGACCAAGGGGCCAAGGTGGAACCTCTGGGACCTGAGCACTTTCTATGGCCATGTGGGGCTGGGGCAGTCAGAGTTCCCCAGTTATTGCACAGCAAGGCACTCCTCCATCCTCCCCTGCAGTCCTCCCCACAGTCTTCACGGAGGCTGCCTGGAGACCCATCCTGAGGCATGTGGGGTGCTCCCTGCACTCAGGAAGCTGCCTCTGAAGGTGGTGGGTCAAGCTGAGCCCTGAGAACCATCCATCTGGAGCCCTCTGGGCAACTTTAAGCTGGCAAGGGCTTGGGCATGGGAAGCTGTGCAAACAGCACAGTTCCTGAGGATTCTGGGCAGAAAGAGGTCTCCCTACATGCTTGAAGGCCTTTGGTGGGACTTGGGGGTCAGAGAGAACCCTGCTGCACACCAAAGAGCTGGCACCAGCTGCCACAGCAGAGAAAGCTCTGACAGGCAGGAGGATCAAAAATTTCATCCCTGCCTGGGTAACTTAGGCTACAAATTAAAGAGGCCCCTGGAGTTCTTTCTGTGTTCGGAGCCAGAGCCCTGTAGAGGAAAGACTTGATCTCCTTCCAAAACATTTCTAGCCAGCAGAAAACCAAATGAACTAAAGCTACAACAAACCCCAGACCCACCTGAGCTGCAGATTCTACTTCCACCTCTGTGGTGGCCTGACATGAGAGGAGTGCACCCTTCTCTGACATAAACACTGTTTACCTCAATCACTAATGTTGATTCAGACAAAATCTCGACAAATGGAAGATTTCAAGATGCACAAGAAGGCAATAAGATGTGACCTCTGTGAAGAGAAGAAACAATCAATACAAGCAAACCCATAAAGGAAGCAGATGCTGGATGAATAGATGGGAACTTCAAGAAAGTTATGATAAGGATAGTTAAGAATGTAGAGTAAAAACTGGGGGACAAATGGAATAAATAATAATCAAAAGTGATATTTCTGAGGATATATGTAATCAAAACTAGAACAACAGAGTAACAATCATGACAGGCAGCATTCACCAGTGATGTTAAAATTAGTGAGTGAGTCTTTGAGGGGAACAGGATATTTGTGTAGACTCAAAGCATCTCCTCTGAAAGGTTGTTGATTACTACAGTGGTTTTACATGATCATGGATTCTGTTCTTACTTCTCCCTCCAAGAGGTGAAGCTCAATTCCATTCCCTTTGAGTATGCTCTTGATTTAGTTGCTCACTTCTAAAGAGCTCAAGAAGGGAAAAGGTATTAGCTTTCTATTGGAAAAATTGTCAGACACTGCTTTAATGATGTGACCAGGGTCAGCATTACTGGTTAATGAGATGAGGGTGCTTCCTCTCTGCAGTGTACTCCTCCAAATCCCACAGACTCTGTCTCCTGAACAACATCAAACAGATCCAAATGGAGGGACTGCTGTAGTTCGAATCTTGAACGTCCTCCAAATGTCCATGTGTTGAAGGTTCCATCCCTAGGTGACACGACTGGGAGATGACATCAGTTTAACAGGTGAGACCTAGCCAGGGCTCTTTGGATCACTGGGAAAGTGCCCATGGGGAGGGGCCTATGGGACTCAGCCCCTTCTTCTCTTTTGCTTTTGCTTCCTGTCCATGAGGTGAGTAGCTCTTCTTTGTCACATGGTCCTACTGTGATGTGCTGCCTGACCATAGCCCAAAGAAATGGGTCTGGACTGTCCATAAAAACTGTGAGCCAGAACAAACCTTTCCTTTGCATAAACTGATTATCTGAAATATTTGTTATAGTCATGGAACTCTGACTAACACAGGGATTTTCTACAAAATAACTGACTAGTGATCTTGAAAAATATCAAGATCACCAAAGACAAGGAAAGATTATGACAGTGTTAGGGAGCAAAGGAGACATGTATTTAAGCACACTGCATTATGCTAGATTGAATTCTAGATCAGAAAAGAATCATCAGTAGAAAAAGCATTAAAATGCGAAGGACATCTTTATCTCAAAAATCTGCTGTTTGGTTAACAGTATGTCAGCATTAGTTTATTACTTTTGAGAAATGTAATGAGCAAATGGCTATGTAAGATTTTAGCCAAGAAATGGTGGGGGCATTTCTTTCTCTGAAAATGATTGATGGTTTCTTAGTCTGTACAGGCTACTATGACAAAACACCATAGACTGGGGGACTTACAAACAACAGTCATTATCACAGCTCTGGAGGCTGCAGATTTCTAGGTCAAAGTGTTAGCAGACTGGGCATCTGGGTGACCCACTCCCTGGCCCATAGATAGGCATCTTCTCAGCTCTAAAGGACAAGATCTGGGCAGTTGCAGCAAAATAGATGGAGACAAGTGAAGCCTGGTGCGTAGAGAGAAAGACCACATGTTCTCTCTCATATGGGGGCATTACAAAAGATATTGACTTGGTTATAGAGACAGGATTACTGGAGGTTGGGGCTTAGGTGAGGAGAGTTGGTAAAGGGAGGCTGGATTTGACCAGTGCATGCTGTGTTCACTCAGTGAAATATGGTAACCCCTGTTAAAATGGACAATTAGTACACGCTAATCAGAAATAAAGTAAACAAAAGTAAATGAATACATACAATCATTGATTACTAAACTGGTTATAAAGGGAAAACTCATCCCTATGCTGTATGTAGGAAACACAGTTAAAATACAAGACATAAACATGCTGAAATTGAAAAAGTTTGAATGACAGACTATGCAAACCCCCAAGGCTGCAAGTTTGTGTGATGCTAATATCAGAAAGAATAGACTTCACAAAAACAGTATCACTAGGGAGAAGAATGTACAAAACACATTGATAAAAGGAGTAGTTTTTCAAGAAAGCAGAATAACTAATTACAGAGGTCCAAAATATATGAATCAAAATTGATAGAATACTGTGGAGAAATAGACAAAAGCACAACGATAGAACTGTTAACACCAATTTTTCAGCAACTGATGGAAGTAGGCCAAAAAATTAGCAAACACATACAAGATGTAAACATTAACATCAAGCAACTGAACCTACTTGATATTTACAGAACACCATTAACAACTCCAGAATGCACATTCTTTCAAGTTCATATGAAACATTCACTAAGAGAGAAACACTGAGGCATAAGATACATCTCAATACATATCAGGGAATTGAAATAACAAATATCTGTGATAACGTGGCATTAAATCATAGCATTAATATCAAAAGGATGAAACATAAAATACTCAAATATGTAAAAACCATGCAACACATTTAGATGACCTATGGGTGAAAGAGGAGATCACAAGTAAAATTAGAAAAAAATATTTTGAGTTGCAAACAATGAGAACACAAAATATCACAGCTTTTTGGATACAGCTAAAATGGCACTTAGAGGACAATTTACAGATTTAAAAATGCTTATAAAAGAAAGAATGAAATGTTTAAAGTCAAGGATCTAAGCTTCCACCTTAAGAACACAGACAATGAAGAACAAAGAAAACCCAAGGCAAATAAAAAAGAAAATAATAAAAGTAAGAATGGAAACCAATGACATAGAAAAATATGGCACAGATAAAATGGAGAAGTATCAACAAAATCAAAAGTTGATTATATGAAAAATAAATTCATAAATCTCTACATGACTGGCAAGGAAAAAAGAGAGCACAAATGACTTGTGTAAGAATGTGGAGAGGGACATCACTACAGATCTTACAGATGTTAAATAGATAAGCACATAGTTTAGGCAACTTCAGGCCACTAAAGTTCTCACTTTGAGGACTCAAGTGAGGTGGAGAAGTTCATTGAAAACCCAACTTTAAATAGTCTGAAGTCTATTATATAAATTAAATTTGTATTCAAGCACTTTTCTTTACATTAATCTCCACACTTGGATGTCTCTGAATGTGAATTATATCATACATTTATTGGAAGAAAGAATACCAATCCAACATTTTTTGGAAAATAAAGGAGAGAATTCTAATTTTATTAGTTTTTAAACTTAATTAGATTTATTATAAGATTGTAAGGTTAGGTTAACATTTAAAAACCAGTTAATATAATTTATTACCTTAACAGAATGGAGTAGAAAATCCATATGAACATTTCAGAAGATTCAGAAAATAAGAATTTGACAAAATTTAACATTTATCCATAATCACAATTGTACATGAGTTCAGAATAGGAAGAAACTTTCTCAGCCTGATGAATGGTTTACACACACACACCCACACACACACACCACCACCAACAACAGCAACAACTAACATATTAAAATTCTCCCCTCTAAGGGAACAAAGCAAGATTGTCTTGTCTTACTGTTTCTCTCAATTTTAGTGTATGTGCTGCTGAAGCGAGCACATGCTTCTTTTGGTCTTATGTACAGAGTCATTACCAAAATAATAATGAATGAAAATAAATAAAATGGATAAATATTTGAAATAAAAATGTAAAAGTTATTATTTAGAGATGATAGAATTGGGCATTTAAAATTCCCATATAGTTAAATAACACATTAGAAGTAACCAGTGAATTTACAAGTTTGTGGGATACGGAGTCAATATACACAATAAACAGTGTTTCCATAGACCAGCGATGGAAAATTGAAGTGAGCATTAGTCAGATTTCCATCACTGAGACAAAATGCCTGAGACAATCAACTTAAAAGGAGGGAAGGTTTATTTATGCTTATGGTTTTAGAGGTTTCAGTTCATGGTTGTTTGGTGCCTGGGCAGCACAGTACAGGATGGAAGGAGAGTGGAGAGAGATATCCCTCTCCAATTACCTAATCGTCTCTCATTAGGCATCCCCCTTAAAGGTTCCAGAACTTTCCAGTAGTGGCAAGGACTGGGACCAAGCCTCTAGCGCACGGGCTTTGGGAGCCAATGAACAACAAACCATGACTGAGTATGAAACTTCCTACTATTTAAAGTAGCACAAAACTCAATATCTAGGGGACAAATCTAATACTAGTATTGGAAGATCTCTGCACTGAAATTTACAAAACATTGCTGAGATAATAACTCAATGGATAGATATTCAGAGACCAGAAGATTTGATCTTGTTAAGCGGCCCCTTCTCTTCAAGTTGATCTACAAATTCAACATAATCCCTATCAAAATTCTAGTGGGTTATTTTGAGGAAATTGAACTAAACTTAAAATTCATATGGAAATGCAAAGGATTTAGAGTGGGTAAATGATCTTGAAATAAAGAAGTTGGAAAGCTTATGCTATCTGACTTAAATCTTACCATAAACCTTAAGTTCTTAAGATGGCATGATACTGGTATTAAGAATAGAACAATGGATGAACTGAACAGAATATAGAGCATAAAAATAGGTCCTGACACAGTCAAGTCAGTAGGCCTATTGATTAAGGGAAAATTCTTCTAACAAACGGTCCTGAAACAACTAGCTATTTTTATGGAAAAAATGAGATCAAACCGGTATCTCTTTCTATTATCTAAGTTAATTTGAGGTACATCACAGAATTACCTATGAAGTCTGGAATCATAAAGCTCCTAGAATAAAGCTTAGTTTAGCATACTATGAGATTTTAAGGTAAGTAAAAATTTCTTTTTTTGGTACTGGGGATAGAACTTGGGTCCTTGCACTTGCGAGGCAGGTGGTAGAACAACTGAGCTAAATCCCCAGCCCCCAAATTTCTTATAGGAGAGGAAAAGCCCTATGTATAAGACAAAAAAAAACTGGCATGATGGAACTCATCATTTAAAAATCTGCTTATCACTGCATACTATTAAATGATTGAATAGATAAGCCATACTTGTGAAAATATTTTAGTATATATGTCTGAAAAAGAATTCATACCCAGAATATACAAAGAACACCCTGGAAATAATAAAAGACAAAGAACTCAATTAAAAGTTAGTAAAAAACCCAAATACTTCACAAAAGAAGATGCATGTGAATGATGTATGCCAGTAATTCCAGGATTCTGGTAGCCTGAGGCAGGAGAATGGCAAGTTAAAGTCCAGCCTAGGCAACTTAGTGAGCTACGTCTCAAAATAAAAAATAAAAACAGGGGACTGGGATGTAGCTCAGTGCAAAGGCCTTTGGTTCAACCTCTAACACCACACACACACAGACACACAGACACACACACACACACTATTGTGCATGCATGAACATCATTGTTAATTAGGAAAATCCAAGCAAAAACACAATGGCATAACATTTTACATATGTTGGAATGAATGAAGTCAGAATATCAATGGTTGGTAAATATTTGAACTACAAAGTGTCCCCAACTTAATGGTGGCTTGACTTAGGGATTTTTTTTTGACTTTACAATAGTGGTAAAGCAATACGCATTCAGCAGAAACCTTACTTTGAGTTTGAAGTTTGATCTCTTCCCCTGCTGGTGCCGGGGTCTGATCCTGTCAGGCAGCCACAGTTCCCAGTGTGCCGCGTGATTGGGAGGGGAACAGCTGGTACTCTGCCATGTGCTGTGTGGTCAGCCTTGTTGGATATGGATTTTGAACAAATGCCAGGAGATGTTCAATACTTTATTACAAAATAGGCTTTGCTCTGGATGGCTGTGCCCAACTGCAGGTAGTGTAAGTGTTCTCGCACTTGAAGGCAGGCCAGGCTGAGCTTTGCTCTTTGGCAGGTGCTGCGGTTTTATATCCAGATGTCCCCCAAAGCCTTACGCACTCATAGGAGGGGCTGGTAGGAGGCGACTGGGTCATGGGTCTGTGATACGGGAATAGTCTACTGATGGTGGGAAGAGGTGGGTCACTGGGCGTGGTCTGAAAAGGTGTACATCCTTTTCCTCTTTTGGTCTCCTGCCACTTCCTGCCTGCCATGTCATGAGCTCTTTCTCCTCTGCTACGCCCGTCTGCCATCCCACCCTGCCTTGGAGCAGCCAACTATGGACTGAAACCTGTACAAATTGTGAGCCGAAATGAACTTCCTTCTTTAACTTGTGGGTGTTAGGTGCTGTGGCTCAGTAATGAGAAAGTGACTAAGACAGCAGGTTATATATGTTGGATGTATTTCCAAGTCACAGTACTTTTCAGCTTATGTTGGGTTTATCAGAATGCAACACCATCATAAGTCAAGGAGCCTGTGTCATTTCCCAGTGGGTCCAGGAGGAAGCGAGGCACAGGGAGCCTGGACCATGGTGGACACGACTCCCAAGTAGCCTGTCCTTCCAAAGCCTTGCGGTGCAGGTTGATGCGTGACTTCTGGCTTCTTCCCTGGGAGGACGGTGCTCCAGCTTGACTGAGACCAGACTGAGTCCTGATGCAGACCCTTCCTGAAAATGTCCCCAGAGTCACTTGCCACCTGCCTGTGCCACCTTCTCCTCTCCAAGGATGACCTCGCCACTGGGTCCTCTCTCTCAGCACTCATCTCTGCCTGGATAAAAACAGCTCCTTTGTCATCTTCTTTTCCTAGTCACCATCCAGGCTGCTTCCTTCTCCTCTGCCTGTGTGCAGGGTTCCCCACCTTGGGGGCGTGCTTACTGGATATTCTGTGCTGCTCACTTCCCCTCCCCACCCCTCCTCCTGTTCCTGTCCTCCTCTCTCCTAGGTCTGATGCCACCACTCTGGTGGCTTCACTTTGCCACCGTCTTTCTTGCACCCTAAGAAGTGAAGACCCCCTTCTCTCTGCCCACCTCCAATCCCCTTCCTCTCTTGGGTTCTGAAATGAAGTCTCTACCACTCCGTGGCTCCTGGTGGCTTTTTGGGGTGCCCTCTCCAGAACATGAGGAATGGCTACCCCCAAAGGAGCCCCTCCCTCTGATTTAGAACCCAATCAGGAGAGAGGAGAGGATATCCCTTGCCAGGTGTCCTTGGTGCCACAAAGTGGCCAGGAGTTGCAGGGCTGACCAGGAAGCCTGCATCCGAATGGTCCTGGTGAAGCAGGTGGGTGCCACAGGATCACCGCAAGTCCTCATCCTTGCCTTGGACACGGATATGGTATTTAGAGCCATGGTACAGGTGAAAGATGGGACCGTGAAAGACAGAGGCATCACAGAAAGGACAGCAACATGTTGACGCCACCTGGCTGCTCCACACCTGCAGCTTCTTGTTTGGGGTGGGGCAGTAGTATCTGATTTTTAACTTGATTGTTTTTTGTTACTTGCAGCCCAAAGCACAATTTGATGAACATCACTGGTGACTCGGAAAATCCAAGTGGAGGTGACAATGACATAACACTTCACAATGCTCCCATGATTAATGTCAGAATATCAACTGTTAGCAAGTATTTGGAGTGCAGAGTCTCCAACTCAGTGATGGCTTGACTTAGCCATGATGGTGGGAAAGTGGTGGGGATTCAGGAGAAACTTCACTTTGAGTTGGTTGACGTCTTCCCAGTGGAGTCTTCCCACCATGTTTGAAATCAGAATGAATGTGGAGGTGCTCTGAGCCACTTGTCTCTGCCATCTATGTCCTTAGCTGTTCCTCTTTGCCAGAGGAAGCTGACCTTGAAGTCGGGACCTTGAACCAGGCCCTTTCCCACTCTTCTCCTATCTTCTGCATGCCCCTGCCCGCAGCAGGTCCACACTCCACCAAGCTCAGAGTTCCGTCAGCAAGGGACCCATGGTCCCTCCTGCTGTCCCTCTTCTCATCCTCCTTTCCTCCTTCCCTACAAGACCAAGGTCCCATCACTCAGGCTCCAAGATGGGGTCCTGTTCACCCCTCTCTTCTCTAAGCCAACCAACTGGTTCCAAGCTCGGTAGACCCTGACACAATCTCTCCCCGTATCCTCCTCCAATCTTCCTGCCCTCTGCCTGTCACACACCACTCCCCCTCATTATCTCCTTGGACACTCTAGTGATCTCCAGTCTGCAGCTGCTGCTTTGACCTGAAGCTCCAGCCTTTGGAGCACAGTTGTGACTCCATCACGCTAACTTATTCAGGTGGCAACAGCACAAAATAGCACTTCCTGACAGGAGGACATTTGGAGTTCCAGTCTGACCTTTAAGCTGCCCTGCTCCCATGGCCTTGTCCTCTAAGTGACTGGAGCTGGCATTCCAAAGCACTTGCCATGGGCCAGGCCTGCCACCCACCCTTGCATTTCTCCTCTTCTGTACAGATGAGAAACTAAGTTGTAGAAATCCTGGGGGACCTGGGTGAGTAGCATGTGGCAGAGGGTGCTGAGCAGCCAGCCATCAGCACCCAGATCTCCAGCCTCAGGCCTGGAGTCTGTTGCCCAGCTACACACACCCTGCACCATGCCTGGCCTCCCCTCCTTCTGATGGTGGACATGTCCTCTTGCCCTTGCCCACCTGCCCAATCTTGTCCACTCTTCAGTGGTGAACTCAGCTTCCTGTGCATCTCTGCCTCCTCCCAAAGGGCTGGTCTTTCTTGTGACCCATGAGATTGTCAGGCCAAGGAGTCTGGGCTTGACTCTCTTTCCAACTTGCTCTGTCATCCGCAGGCTCCTGAGGGCAATGCTGGGGTGTGTGGTGCCTCTGGTGGGGTGGCTGCATGTGGCCTAGCAGAGTGCCTGGCAGTGGGTGGTCGAAGCAGACAGGCTGGTGACATCCTGATGGGAGAGTGACAGCTCCAGAACCTCAGAAGGAAGAAGGGAGAAGTGCTTTTCCCTGGGCAGAGCCGGGGCTTGTTGGCTGGGTCTTCTCAGCACCGGGAACTCCCAGCACTCCTAGTGGGGTGGGGGTGGGGGGTCAGACTGGAGTGAGTTTAATGAAAAGTGACCAGCCAGCAAACGAGATGATGCTCTGACAGCCAGCACCTGGGGCTCCAGCCAGACACCTACAGAACCAGGCAGAGCCCGCATGGATGAGTCCTCTGGTCGGGGAGCAGCTGGGGATCTCAGGGGTGGGGTCGGGCAGCAGAGAGCAGGCAGCCACCCCGAGGCAGGGAGGCCCACCCTGATTCCCCTGCCCTGCGCCCTGTCTGCCCTGGGGCCTGGTACCTGCTTGCTAAGTACTTGCAGTCCAGATTTTCACCACTTCCTTCTTTCTACCTATTGCTAGTGCCTCAGTGAGCCTGTGGAAGGAGCTGAGAAATCCCAGAGTGCGTAGGGAGTGAGAGGCTCCTGCTGGGCAGGAAGAACTGGAAGGTCCTGCCAGGGAAGCAGAGGTGTCCTGCAGGGATAAAAGTGCTGCTGCTGCTGGTGGCTGTAGGGGACGCAGGCCGAGGGCTGCTCAGGCAGGACCCTGGCAGCTGTGGAGGCCTTGGGCTCCTGATTACCTTGGCATGGGTCCCCTTTGGGCATCTGAGAAGTGGAGGTTCTCGGGTGACCCCCTAAATTCCAGTCAGCTCTGGTTTGCTCCACTTGGATGGCTGGTGTGCACTGCTTCCCCAATGTGTCCCAGACTGGGCAGGTCCAATGCAGGGGGCCAGCAGATCCTCAGCCTCGGGTTCACGGACTGGGAGGATGAGGCAGAGGCTGATGATGTCCTGGGTGGAGTGAGGGCTGCTGTGGCAGAGGGGAGACTTGAGCCTGGGGTGTGCAGCAGGTGTGGCCAGTGCTTAGACCAGCTTTCAGGGCCTGCGAGTTTTGGGGGGCCATCCTAACTCATGACCACAAACTGGGGTGCTTAGAGTATCAGAAATGTAACCTCCCACCGTTCTGGAGGCCAGAGTCTGAACCCAAGGGGTGCACGGGGCTGCACTTCCTCTGCAGGTGCTAGGGGGAACCCTCCTGCCTCTGCCAGCAACTGGGGCCTCCTGGTGCTCCGTGGCTGATGGCCACCTCCCTCCAGCCTCTGCCTCCGTCTCCATGTCACCTTCTCCTCTGGTCAGAGGTGGAAAATCTCTTTCTGCCTGTTTCTTTGAGGAACTCTCATATTAGATTTGGGCCGCCCCAATTCAGGGTGATCTCCTGACACCCTCCACCCTCTACATGTGTAGGTTGCAAATAAGATCACATTCCAGATCCAGGGTATTAGGACTCGGGCATATCCCTCTGGGTGCTGTCCCTCAGTGTACTCAGAGAATGCAGCAGCTGGTGCTTTGGGATAGCTTCCGGTGTGGGGAAGTCTCCTTCTGTAGCTTCAAAGTCAAGTGCAGTCACCAGGTGAAGAACAGAGAGGACAGCCCAGCCAGGGGACATAGAGGCCAACATCCACAGGGAGCGGCTGAAAGAGGGACAAGGGAGGTGAGCTTGCCAATGGAAAAGGAGGAAAATGACAAGGTCCCTTGAATATACTGCAGAATTTTGGGATTGGGACAAAATCCTCAAGTCACTGGGGAGCTATGGAAGGTTGAAGGGGAAGGTGAACTCAATTCTAAGGCAGCTCCCCTCAGGGGAGGAGCAGGGAAGGGGGCCTCCCTCCCACCTCTTGCCCTGCCTTGGGTACCTTCATACACACAGGTCCCGCCAGCAGGGGTGACAGCTGTGTGCCTCTCTGTGCTCGGCTCTGTAGCACCTCCCTCCCCAGGTCGAGGCCAGACCAAGGCCAAGCTGATTGAGATTCCCCGCATGGGGGTCTGGCGGCTCTGGCTGTGGGTGCGAGAAGCGAATGTCTCCTTTTAGTATGCCTGCTGCTTCCCTGCTGCCTGCGATTGAACTGTTCATCTATAACGCTGGTGGGCCTATTAAGAGAGAAATACAATTTCACAGCTACAGATAAGAGATTAGACAGATGAGTCTCAAGCCTGTGAAATAGACCGGGGCAGAGAGGAGCCATTTCCAAATGACGATCTTGCTGGCTTGGGGCTGTTGGCTAATTGGATCATGGGCTGGCTCCTGACCTCAGCGGGTACTAGTTCTGCAGTCGTCAAATGCTGGAGTCCAGGGAGCAGGCTCCACTGCTGGGGGAGGGTGCTGCTTGGAGGAGTGGGAAGGTCCCCGTGTTTGCCTCCAAGATATGGGTGTGCAGAATACTCCAGCCAGATTGAGGTTATGGGCTTTGCTGGGTGTCCTCTTTAGCTCGGTGAAGGATGGAAGCTAATGGCACAAAATGAAATCACCTGCTCACACACTGGCTCCTCAGAGGATGCTCTATGAGGCTCTGATCCTAGTTAGCAGCCCACATTCTGAGCCAGATGCTGCCTGAGTGGGAGGGGTTTGCATCAAATGCTTGGCAAAGGTCACCCTCTCTGGGGCGCTGGTGGCAGCCTCTCTCACCAGGCAGCCGGGCTCTGTTTCCTTACACAAGAGCTGGCTTCCTGCAGGCCTCCCCCATCCTGTTGGATGCAGGTCTCTCGCTCTTCCCTTTCTCCTTACAGTCTCTCTCACAGAACTTCCCACCCAGCACCTAGCAGGGGCAGGTGCTCTTATCTCAGTCCTGAGAATTCTGAGATGGGCACTCAGGGCTCCTCCTGCTTCCATCCATAAAGCCAAAGTGTTTCAGAGACAGAAGGATCACAGGGATGGCTGCATTGTTTTGAGAAATTTCCTAACCAGACTCTGGAGCAGTTGACATTATGCATGGAAGGGGTTCAGCACCATGGAACAAACGGAGGTCCTCCACAGACAGTAGCTACCACCATGCTACTATCACTATTGTTATCCCCATGATTATCACCACCATCACCACCATTATTGTGGTCACCACCACTGCCACCACCACCATCATTATCCCTATTGCCACTATTACCAGCATCAGCACCCCCACCGTTACCACCACCATCACTGTCATCATCATCACCATCACCATCCTCACCATCATCATCATCATCATCACCACCATCCTCACCATCATCATCACCATCATCATCATCATCACCATCATCATCATCATCATCACCATCATCATCATCACCATCACCATCATCACCATCACCATCATCACCATCACCATCATTATCATCACCATCACCATCCTCACCATCATCACCATCATCATCATCATCACCATCACCATCCTCACCATCATCATCACCATCATCACCATCACCATCACCATCACCATCATCACCATCAGCATCACCATCAGCATCCTCACCATCATCATCACCATCACCGTCACCATCATCACCATCATTATCATCATCATCACCATCATCATCATCATCATCAGCATTATCATCATCATCAATGATCTAGTCTAAACCCCTTGTGGTCTAGGTTAGAGTGTTTAGATATTCTTAGAAACATTTTCTTCCCCCAATTTTTGAAAGCAACAGGCATACACACACACACACACACACACACACACACACACACGACAGAGGATTTGAGTGAAGAAACAGCATTAAAGAAAGAGGGAAGCACGAGAGGTGGGAAAGCATCAGCAGTGCATACCTGGAGATCTTGGGAAATGAGTGAGAAGTGGAGCTGAGTGGACATTAGCACCTTGAGACTTGAGGTAGCAAGGACACGGATCCTGCCTTTGAGTCAAGTGGCAGCTTCTGCCTGGCGCCTTCTCCACAAGTGACAGCCCAGGGCTTTTGAAGACATTGTCATGTTCATGTTGTAGATCCAGTGGTGAGACTGTCACTAAGTGCAGGTGACACTACTTCTTGCCTTTGAAGCTGAGTTAAACCAGGGAAAAGCCTGGGTTCCTCCCACAGGACATGGCCTTAGCAGTTTCAACTCTACAACAGAGACTGGGTACAGACCTGGTGTCTCAGGAGGTGGGTGCTGAGGGCTCTCCTGTCATCTCAGTGTCTCCATGGAGCCCCCAGAGGTGAGCTCAGTAGCTAATATGCTTGTGCAAGTTCAGAGGAGCAGGGAGGCTGGACTGCACAGGGCAGCCCAGTGGCCTGAGAGACAGCTTGTGCTCTTAAGGACTGGTGCTTGATCAGACTTTGGGTGGCCCTAAGCAGTAAGAGGGCAGCTGCTGACCCCTAGGATTGACCTCCCCCTCTCCTGGAGGGCATGGGGTTGTAGATGATAGGAAGTGCTCTGTAGCACCATTTGGAGGTGCTGATCACCTGCTGGGCTGGGGTCTCTGTCCTAACCCTGTTCTGTGGACAGGAAATGAGCTTGGGGTCTTGAGGAGCCAGGGAGGTGTGAGCCCAGCAGTGTGGCTCCAAGCCTGGAAGCTAGAGTACCCCATGTCATTGGAGGAGGAGGATCCACATGACAGTCTGCTGCAGATGGCACTTCGAGGAGGTGAGGAGTGGAGGGGCCCAGGCAGCCCATGCTGCTGCAGCCATCCCCAAAAGCCTGCTGGGTAGCTTCGGGTAAGACACTGTCTCTCTGCTTCCAGTGGGGTAAAGGAGAAGCCTCCTCTGGTCCTCAGGTTACTGAAGGATGGAGAGAGGGCAAATGGCCTGGAATGTGGCCTTGCTTACCACCCATTGGGCTGATCCTCCAACCTGGGGAGGGCAGTTTAAAGCTCCACCCTCACAACACTAATTGGTCCAGTTCCTTCCTTTATATACCACCAGCCACAGCTGCATATGGTCCCTGGGGGTCACAGGTGCCAGGACCCTGGCCAGCCCCGAAGAAGCTGGAGAAGCAGCTCCATGGATGTGGAGTCAGCACCGGAGGGTGACATGGGGCCTCAGGACTCTGGAGCTTCAGTGCATGATGGGAATGTGCAGCAGCCCTGGAGCCAGCAGGTGGTGTGTGTGTGTGTGCATGTGTGTGCGTGTGTGTGTATGAGGAGGAGGAGGAGCTGATGGGTGAGGTGAGGATGGGGCATGGCTGCAGGACAGAGACTCTGCCAACTCCAGACTTGGCCCCATCCCTTGCAGAGGATTGGATCAAACCACAGGCAGGAGCAGGTTGGGTGGAGGCTGCAGGCTCGTCTCTGAGACTCGGCTCTGCTGCTGAAACAGCCCCAGCCTCTTCTCTTCTGATGGCCAGGCCTCTGCATTCTAAAAAAGATTTCTGTTTTTTTAAAATAACTTTATTATCAAACACAAGCACACACATACAAAAATTAAAACCATTCAGAGAAGAACAATGCAAGGGAAAAAACTATAATAATATTCAAATACGGTAGAACTCAACCAAAACAAAACTGAAAAGCACTTCAACATTTTTCCATATAACTTAAAACAGCACCTCAAGCACCAACAAGACACCAGAGGATGTGATTTGTTTCAGAAAGATCCCCAAACCAACACTGAACAAATAGTGGTCTGGGAAAAAACCTCCAGTTTCTCCAAGCTTCTCCCTAATTTAAATTTTGATACAGTCATATGACACGAGATGGAAACACAATCCAAGAAATATGTTATTAGGCAAGATTTCTTGATATCTGTGCATGGAACTGGGAAAACAGTGGTGGACAAGACAGAGAGGATCCCTGACCTCAGGCACTTCCATGTCTGTGGGAAGATCCATGATAAGAAACTCGGCCATGTCACTGTAGTTGAGGTGGGACTGAGAAGGGCATTGGCCAGGAACTGCACAACCAAGACTCCTAACTATCTAGAGAAGAGTGTGGACCAGTTAGCAGCCAAGGGGACCACAAACCATTCTAGACCTGTCATCATACAGGGGGACTTAACACAGGAACTGGGTGAATAGGCACTGGAAGGGCTGATGGTACAAAAAGAAGAAGCAAAGATGACCATGAATGTCTGAATTCCAGGAGTTGATGCTACCCCTAGGTTAGAGGAGAAAGTGGTGATGTGATTGAGTCACACCATTGCTGTGCCTTGGATGTTATATCACTAGACCCATAGCAGGACCTCCCAAGGGAGCCAGCTGGCACAAGGGTCTGGAACCTGGCCCCTCCTACCATATTGGTAGATGAATGGAGACAGAACATTGAGCACGGGGCTGAGAAGAAGGCTTATGGGTGGCTCTGTGTGTGAACCAAAGGTCAAGGAGGGGCCCATCCCAAGCTACAATGGCAGAACCAGTTTTTATTGAGATTCATGTGCCTGTGGGTTGACTTATGGGGCTGATGGAGGTCAGGAGGGATAGAATGGCCCTCCCAGGTGCAATGGCTGGGTGCTGAGGAAACAGCTTCCAAGTAGAGGATTTGAGCTAAGGTCTGCAGGAGAAGGTAGCCCACAGGACTTTGGGCTGAGGATGTGCCCTTGGCTGGGATCACCAGTGTGGTCAGCTGCCTCTTGATCCAGCTCTCCCAGAGCCAGGCTTTGCCCAGCCAGTTCCCTCCCTGGGTTCTGGCCCAGGCCCCCTTCTCCATGGCTTCTGGGAGATTCTATAGCAGCCTTCCTGGTATGGATTATAGAAGTTTCACCCTGTGTTCATGTCCCAAGGATGCCATAGTAAAGAGCTGCATAATGGGTGGCTTGAACCAACAAAAATGTTTCCATCCACAGCCATAGAGGCAGGAGGTTCAAATCAAGATGTAAACAGGCTGTACACCTTCCACAGGTTGGATGAAATCTCGGCCTCTGGTGACAGCTGGAATTCCTGCATGTGGCTTCATTATAGGTGCCTCACTCTAATCACTGCTTCTGTTCTCATGTGGCCTTTTCTCTCAGTACCTGTCTCTGTGTCTCTTCTCTGCTTCTCATAAAGACACTAGTAAGATTGCATTTAGGACTCACCCTAACACAACACTGTTGCATCCATCTCAGTCCATTTGGCATGGCTATAACAGAATTCCACACACTGGGTAATTTATAAACAATAGAAGTTTATTTAGTTCATGGTTGTATTAAAGGAATGGGACAAAAGCAAGACCAAAATTCACCAAGATAAACATTAAATCCTATGGCTCTGTGTCCAGCACCAAGGTAGGTGATGGTGAAATGTGAGCTCCAAAAGTCTTGAGTGGCCCCACCCCGATGGCTCTGTTTGTTGTAGCTCACATGACCTCTCTCTTTGGTTAGCTCCTCTCACTGTCTGCAGTTTTTTTCAGCAAGACATTATACATTCTTGGTTTTTTCAACTTCCTGGAGTGTCCCCCTCTAACTTCACACACTGCCTGGATCCCCAGATCTTCCTGTAAAATCTTGGTGGAGGCATCTATGATGCCATAACTCTTGTATTCTGCATGCATATAAAAACAGTATCAGTTGGATGACAACAACATCTGTTGCTTTCTTTAGGAATAGCCAGGCCCCTTTGGATCATAGCTGCAGAGGCCTCTGAGTGGCTGGATGGATGAGTACTATGAAACAAGTCTCATCAAGCAGATTTCTTATGCAGTCCTTTTTGAGTGGGAGACCCAGAGGTTCTCTTTTCAAATAAAAGTTTTAGTTTTGTCCTCTTCCGCCTACAAAGGGGGTGGAATCATGTTGATTCTTGAGGTTTTTTAAACCATCTTTTTATTATCTTGATATAAAGTACTTGGTTTCTCTTTAATGCTAATTTCTTTTTAGCAACCACACTCTCCATGTCCCAAACTTTGACAGGCTCCTCTTTTTCTGATGAAATTGCAAATTTTTTACGTTTGCTTTTTGCTCCTGATTTTCACTGTAGATCTGACTAAAAGCGCCAGAAATATTCCTGCCATATTCCTGAATATTGATCTGCTTTGAAATTTCCTCCACCAGATTAACTAGTCCACTGCCATTAGTCTAAGCCTCCTGCAAAGTCTCAGGACATGGGCTAACTGAAGACAAATTTTCTGCCAGGGTGCAACACACATGGCCTCTAGTTAACCTGCCAATGGAGTCCTTGTTCCCAACTGAAACATACTGAACTTGGCTTTTACCATCTGCATTCCTTTCAACATTTGGTTCTTCTGAGCTTGAACCAGAATCTTCCATCAATCTGTTCTTATTCTGTTTACATTCCAGCATTCCAAGCCTTCTCTAGCTGGCATCTTCAAACCTTTCCAAATTCCTCTTGAAAACCAGTTCCAAAAGATTTTGAACTGTACTGTCAGGTATAGTCTCAGCAAAGACCTCACTTCTGGTAATAAAATCTGTGTTAGCCACTTTCCCCTCTGTTGCTGGGACAAAGTACCTGACATCCACACTTTAAAGGAGGAGAGATTTATTTTGGCTTATGGTCTTTTGAGGGTTCAGTCCATGGTCAGCTGGCTCCAAAGTGGCATGGCAGAAGGGCATGGAGGAGAAAAACTGCTCACTCCATGGCATCCAGGAAAAAGAGCCTGAAGAGAAGACCAGGGGATAAGGGCACACCCTTTCAAGTCATGTCCCCAGTGATCCACCCCTTCTGATCGGGCCTCAGCCCTCAACACCAGATTCAGCTATCAATTCATCCACTGATGAATCTACCGATGAGCAGAGCACACCGTGACCTCATCACTTTCCAAACACATGACTTTTGGGGACATTTTAGATCTAAACCACAACAGTGTTTCTGGAGGCTGTTAAAGTCCAAAAACAATGTGCCAGCACCTGGGGGGGGCTCTCTGCCACACCACCCATCTGGAGTCATGGATGGAGAAAGCAAACATGCTTGTCTGGGTCTTGCCTCTTGTGAAGGCCCTAATTCCATCATAGGGACCCCATCTTTATACCTCATCTAACCCTCATCACCTCCCAAAGTCCCCTCTACAAACACCATCAAGGTATGAATTTGAAGGCTTTTTCCAACATGTGAACCTTGAGGGGCTCCAACCGCAGCTTCATCTTGACCACTTACCCCTGGCACAGCCCTATTCCCAACAGGGTCACACTCTGCAGTGCCTAGAAGGTCATGATGTTTAATGGCAATATCATCCAGCCAGGTTACTGTGGCTGTCCTCTTCCACTCACCCGTGAGACTATCTTGAGCTTTCTCTGGCCAATGCCCCAATTCCACACACTGGGTAGTTTCAATGACAAGGGGATCATTTGGGCTCACGGTATTGGAAGGCCAAGGTGGAGGCACTTTTGGACACCATTGGGAGCCTTCTTGCTAGCTGAGTCCTGAGGCAGTGCAGTACAAGCCATAGAGAGACAAGGAGCGTGTGTGTGTGTGTGTGTGTGTGTGTGTGTGTGTGTGTGTTTGTGTGTGTGTGTGTTTCTGTCTGGTCTCTCTCCTTCTTATGAAGTCACTAAGATTCAACCAAGAAAGAGCACCCTTCCTATGGTTTGACTGAATCCAAATCACCTCCCTAAGGCCTCACCTCCAAGTTTTCACCTTGTTAATAACTCATAAAGGGGATGCAGTTCCAACACACGAACCCTTGGGAGTATGCTCAAGCCATGTGCACACCTCATGATTTTCTACCTCACTTCTTCCCCCACCTGCTGTCACATGTGAACCCCTTGGGTGCTGGACCCCATCTAGTTCTCCTGGGGATGCTGAGGGCCATAGAGAGCAGAGCCCAGGAGGCTTTCAGTGTCCCTCAGCAAGCTTGCAGGGAAGGCAGGGTTGTGGCATGGCAGTCATTCCCTGGGTCCTTCCTTTCTTGTTTCAGTTGCTTAAACACACACACACACACACACACTCACTCATCCATGCACACACCCATGCATAAATACCTCCCAGCCACTATTGCTACAAATGAAACTTTCCTCATTTTCTTCTATCTTGGCATCAAGAAGAGAATTTTGGGGTAGAAGTCTGAGCCCCATGCAGATATGGGGTGCTCTAGGCCTACACTTTGCTCTCCATGTAGCACCTCTACATGGCTGCTGTCAGCATAACTGATTTAGGAAAGAGGCACAGGCCACATCAGGAGGAGGCTGTGACTTGGTTAACCAAATGCCCAGCTCTGCTGGAGCCATGGTTTTACTATTTAAATAGCACGATTTCGAACATCTCTGGAATTTGGCTTTTGATTCTTATTTAATTCTTGCAAGGATTATATTTAAAATTAAATAGTGCATTTTCGCTTTCTTTAAATAAATGATGTCTCCAATAGCCTGACATTTTCCTAAGAATTTAGAACTGAAGATCGATCGTCATGTGCAGGACACTGTTGTTTGCCTACCCACTCTTCCTGGAACTGTGAAATCCCTGTCTTGGGCCAGGCTTCCTCCCAGAGACATCCACATGCTGTGGCCGGAGTCAGCCTCACCCCAGTCCTGGGGATGGTACAAGAAGAGTCTAAGCCAATAAGGCTCTCCTGGACTGATTTGTGCCAGTTAGAACTGGGTCTGGGTTTCTATGTGAATTGTTGGCAGAAATAATCTTCTCTTTCTAGAGGGTTGAGGCTGGAAGTCTGGAGTTGTTGGCAGCCATTCTGCCACCATGAAGTCCAGTCTGCCTGGGAACAAGATAGAAAGGGAAGAGGGAAAGAGGGAGAGACAGAAGTGAGAATTGCAGTAAGAGGAAGGAAAAAGAAGGGGAGAGGAGAGAAGAAACTTGGAGACTCTGGGCCCTGCACTGTGGACAGTTTGGGTACATCACCATTGCATATTCTTTCTGAAGTCAGTCTAAGTTTCTGCCCTCTGCTTGCACGGCAGATGGGGCTAGTGGCCGACTGTGTCCGCACTCGTACATTTATGGACCTTGCAGCAGTGTGGAGCAGAAGCATCTGAGGATCTCAGTCCCATGGCCGGGTTGAGATCGGCTCTGCTTGGCCACCTTCTCTTCCTCCAGCTGCTCTTCGAGCTTCTGCAACGTGAGAGTTTGGCTTCCAGTCTGCGAGGCACCCAGCCATACTACAGGAGGGAAAGAGATGACACCTCCCCAGCCTCCTGCCTGGCCTGGAACTGCTTGAGGTTTTATCTCTTTCCAAACACAGGTTCTGTCTAGGAGTTATTTGAGAGGGAGGAGCACCCACAAAAATAAAAAGCTGCATTTTAAAATCAAGCAGCTGGTGTCACTGACTTGAGGGTCCCCAAGTGTGTGTGTGTGTTGACCATGGCCATTTGACATCTTTCTGGTCCCCCTACATGCTGCGGCCCAAGGTGGGGCACAGCAGTGGCCTCTGTCTTCACTCAGTAGGGAAGAGAGGTCCTCCCAGGCCCCGTCTCAGCCCTTGGACAGGTGCTAGGAGTCATGGTGGCAGCAAGGGGACAACTTGGGTTTTGGATAACACAAGCATTCCCTTGTGCAGTGTGTGAGTGGGTTAGGGTTAGGGTTTGGATATAAAATGGCCCCCAGAAGTCTTGTGTCGGGGGGTGGTGGTGAGCAAGAGGGGTGTACCCTTGCTATCAGCTCATTCCCCTACTCACTCTGCTTCCTGGCCACCATGATGTGAATGGCCTTCCTCTGCCAGGCCTCTCTGCCATGCTCTTTCTGTGTTGGAGTCAGCTGACCATGAACTGAACCCGTTGAAACCAGAAGCCAATTACATTTCTCATCCTCTCAGTGGTGGGTGTCAGGTATTTGCCCCAGTATTGGAAAAGTGACCAGTGCTGTCAGCTACCCAGACGTATCCTGGATTGGAGTCCTCAGCACCACTGTTCCAGTCCAGCCATTTCACACCACGTGCTGACTATGCCTGTGCCCTCCTGGCCTCTGTTGCCAGGCCCCATGTGCACTTCTCCCTCTGCAGGGGCCCTGGTATAGGGAGGGACACTGAACCCAGCTGATTGGGGGGAGATTCTGGTGTAAGGCACAGCAAATGCTTTAAGGCCACCTCCCCACTGGCCCTCTGCTGACCCAGGAAGGACATGGCGTGAACAGTTCCCTGGTCCTTGGTTAGGAAGACAACTTTTGAAGGTCATGCAGACAGAAAGAAATGCATCTCAGGACCCCCAGACATTGGTACCAAGTGACATCCGGCCTGGTTTAGTGCCCTTGCTTTGCCTTGTGGCTAATGAGTTCGGGCAAGATGTATGGGGCTGACTGAAACCCTCATTTGGGGAGAGTTCCTTATCTCTCACACAGTGGCTTTGCATTAATTTCCTCCCTGCCTTCTCCCAGTGACTCTGCAAATTAAGCAGAGAGCAAGTGCCACAATCCTATTCACAGAGGAGGAAGCAAGGATCCGGGCAGGTTACAAGATCCCCTAGGTGGCCAGGCGATTAAAGGACAGAAGAAGGCATCTGGTCAGGTCTCTCTGCTCCTAGCCCTTGCTCCTTTCATTAAACCCAGTTTGGATTGAGCAGCTTAGAGAAATTTGAAGCACAGGATTTTACCCACGGGCCCTTTCACAACATTAAGGGCCGGCGCTGCTTGATTTACTGACTAAAAGAATAGTTAATTAAACACAAAGACAGGAAGCTTTGGTGGCAAAGAAAAGAATCCTACATCTATTGTTCTTTTGCTGAACGATGAGAAAGTGCTGAGCCATCTGTCTAAGACAGTAACCTCAAGTGAAAATTTATTGTGCTTTGGTGGTTGTTTCAAAAGCACAGAACCTAGCGGCTTCTGGTACAGGTACAGAAGGAATGGATAATGAGAGGTATGCACAGCCTCGTTGTTTATATGAGTTAATTTCCTTAGTTCTTTGGAAAAACAAAACCAAGAAAAACTCTGAGTACGTTCTCCATGAATATCAAAACAAGATTAATTCCAACATCTAAAGACTTTCAATAAGGAAGAAGCCGGAGGAGTCATCCACCAGGGAATAACCAACTGAGAGCACTAGGAAATTGGAAACCAGGAGTGTGGATGCAGAAGCCAGGAGAGAGTGGGATTTCCCTGGAGACCGGGCCGTTTGAGCTTCGATAGCAGCATACTTTTCCTGTATCGAGTGAAGAAAACCAAGTAATTACCTCCCCACTGAAATCTGACAGCCAGCAAGGAGTAGGAGTCAGGGTTGAGGCCAGAGCCCAGCTCTGTGCAGCCTTGTGTGGGAGGAGAGGCCGGGCAGGGCCCATGTGTGAGCTCCAGGGCCCACAAGACCTCACGTTCTTTCAGCAAATTCTGCCCCTCGTCGCCAGCACTGCTGGTTGTGTCCCCCAGGAAGGCATGTGGGAGTCTCACCTCTGGCACCTTCCAATGTGACCTTGTGTGGAAACAGGGTCTCTGCAGATGGAATCAGGTGAGAGGGGATCATGCAGGTGAGCCCTGACCCAGTAGGACAGACTTCCTTGTGAGAAGGGATGGAGGCATGCATAGAAGAGGTGTCCTTGTGACAACAGAGAGAGACTACAGGGACACAGTGACCAGCAAGGGAGCGACTGGGCCCCAGAAGCTACAAGGGGCAGGAAGGATCCTCCCAGGGGCCTTGCCGGGCAGGACCCTCTGACACTGGGACTCAGGACTAGGACACGACAGACTTCTGTTGCTCAAGCCCCCGGGTCTTGGTACTCGGCCACAGTACCTTCCAACCCCGGCTAGTGGCCCCTGGGCCACTATCCTCTCTTTACTCTTCCCAACTCTGCCTCCTCCTTCCTCTCCTACTGTGTGCCTTTCGCATTTGTGCTCCCACCCCCAGCAGTTTCTGCTCCTCCTTCCTGATGTCACTGGTGCCCACAGCAGGCACTGAGCCAGTACTTCCTTGTTGAGTGGATGAATCATATCCAGTTGGGTTCCAGAAGTGCTCCCAGGAACAGTGCTCATCCCTGCAGGGACAAGGGACATTTCCTTCTAAGACTCTGACTGCAAAAGTATGCCTTTTCAGAAGGATCCCGGCCTCCACTGGGAAGAGTGGGTGTCATTATAACCTTGTGGCCTCTGCTTTTTAACACAGCTGGAGGAGGAGGATGGAGACCAGCTTATGTGGGAAGCATGCTGTCCTGACCTGGAGCTTGTGTTCCCACCATTTCTCCATGAATCATCCTTCATTACTCAGCAAGCACCTGGATGCCTTCCCCAGGAGCCCACTGTCCAGCAGCAGAGGAGAAGGAGGGCTTTGCGGGCACATGACAGCCCTGTCACATGGGCCTCACTCTCAGAAGTGCATGGGGTGGGTTGAATGCTTGCTGTCACCATCATGAAATTGTTTATAATTTTATCTTTGCTCTTGTAATTTTAAGTGAAATTGGACAGAATAAAGAACATCACCATACTGCACAAGGAAAGGAAAGACTTGGGATATTCATAAAGGCTTGTGATGACCTGAGGGAACACACATCCACAAAGCTGCATGGTCTGTCCCACAGTGCACACGAGGTAGGAAACTCAGCTGGGTGGTGTTGTGACTGCCTATGGGTCATGTGTCCTAACCTTTGCATTAAGCCTGGCATTGGACAACATGAGGAAAAAAGCTAAAATGCGTGCTGGTGACTGACTTTTTTCTACTTAAACTGCCGTCCAATAGAAGCAGGGAAACCCTGCAGCAGGTCAGGAGAGGCAGGAAGGGAAGTGATTGGTGGTTTATACTTCACAGGACTCTTGCTTGCTGCTCCTGCACGGGAACCTAAAGCTTCCATTTGTCTTGGACAGAATATGCAGCCAGCCTTGGTAGGAGACAGGAGGTTCTTGATGCTGTGAAAGAGAAACAAATAAAGACCTTGAGGGTGTCAGCAGACAGCAAGGACATCGCGGGAGGAAATGGAGGAAGGCTTCCTAGGGGACGTGGCTATGAGCTGTCTTGGTCCACATCATGAAGAGCATGAGACATGGCCGTGTCCTCCTTCTTGTGTTCACCTGGAGACAGGAACGAGGCGAAGGCTCTGTCGTCCTGGGCGTCCTCAGCTTTGAGTGATACACGGGCAGGGAGAGTCTCGGTCACTCCTGGAGGCCAGCTATTGTCTGAGTGGCCAGGATGTGGGGGACACTAAGCCACAGGTTTCACGCCTCAGAGGCCAACCCTGAGCCCCACCTCCACGCCCTCCTCCCTGGACGCCACCGCTCTGGTGGGGGAGAGGGAAGCGATGCCTCATGGGTCCTACCACATCTTCATGGAAGATTCCATTCTGGCTTTGGGTGGGCTCCAATGGGACCATGAAGAGCCCGTGACTTTCATGGGTGTGTGGGAAGGGATGCAGCTATTGGGCCCTAGCTGTGCACCTGTTCTAATTCCAGCTCACATTGGCTCCTGGAGACCCAGGTCTTGTGAGGATCCTGCAAGAAAGAGCCCCCACCCTGACGTCACACAGGAGAAAGTGGAGGCACAGAGCAGGTGAGTGAGTTGCTTCTCATCACACAGCTGGTCAGAGCCGGAATTAGGATCCAAGTGAATCTTGGGAGCCCTGAGGCCTGGGCTCCCTGTTCTGCTACTTGGTGCCAGCAGCGAGGGGCTACTGGTCTGAGGCGACGCCCATGACCTTGGGGGGTGGCCAGTGAAGTGTGCTGGGTCCTCTTGAATGGGTATCAGACCTACCGGAGCCTCTGCCAGCCCTCAGCCCCTCCCTGTCTCTCGGGCATTGGGCCAGCTGCAGCTGCCCTGGTCTCTGCCACCCAGGGGCTCAGGGTCCAGGGCACTGAGCCACTTACGCTGTGGTCAGCCCCCTCTCTCCCCTTGAGCTCCCGCTCCAATTTATTTCTGTTTGCACAAAGCTGCTATTAAGAGGTGTGGCGGGGTGTTCTAGAGCTTCCGGAATCTGGGTGGGGGCTGAGGGCTTGGGCGGGTGAGAGAGTCTTGAACATGGGAGGAGCCCAAGGGGCAGTGCCCTTCCCAGCCTTGCAGGGGATCCTGGGTCTACTCGGGGAGTGCAAGGGCAGAGAGCGGAGGTCCTGGCGTCCCTGCAGGCCTCTGCCCCAGGGCCCCACCTGCTGCCCTCCCTGCTGTGAGCTGCTGAGGCCCCTGGCAGCCTGCACCCCTGTACTCCAGTGCTGCCCCATCACCTCCCATCCCCCCAACCCCCACTGGCCAATCTGGTCCCAGCTGTCAGGGATGCACAGTTCACGTGGTCCTGGATGGTTCCCCTGGGATGGAGCTGGGGCTGGGCAGGGCCTGTGGGGTGGCTGCCCCTCTGCCAAGAAGCCTGGGTCAGGGAGGGTGGGCTCCTCCCTCCCTCTGGCTTTGAGCATCAAGGATGGTGATCCAGGGACCAACCATGCACTCCCCTTTGTCTCTCTTAGGGGTCTCCCTCTCCCACTCCCAAGTGACTCTCCTTGGAGTCTGCTCTCAGATAAACTAGCTGCACCCAGCCCTGTCTGAGGCTCAGCTTTGAGGGTGGGGTGAAAGCCGAGAGAGACTTCCCCAGGCCCAGAGGCTCTCCTGTCACAGCCTCTCCAGATCTCAGTGGCAACGTCTGCTCTGCTTTAGGGCGCACCCTGTGTCGCTGCGCTGGGCTCCGGGGCAGAGGGAGGCAGGGCCCAGGCTGGGGATCAGATGAGGCCCCCGTGGGTGGAGGGTCGCCCTGCACTGCCAGTTCTCCCTGGCCCTGAGTTTCTTGAAGGAGCAGTCATTGTGGGCTCCCAGAAGCCAGCCCTGGATTCGGATCTTGGGGCTCCTGAGAGGCAGAGGCTGAGCCTGGGGCTCCAAGGATGCAGGCTCTGGGTAGCATCCTCCCTGGGGGCTTGGATGCATTCCTGAGCAATAGGTGACAGGGCGTCCCTGGACTGCTGGAGAGGGGATGGGTAAGTGTCCTTCTGGGAGGCCACCAGGTCTCATTCCTCTAACCCACCAGCTGCATTTGCATAACTAAGTTTCCTCTGTTCCTCCAATGGGTTTTTCACAATAATCTTCTGCAATGGGCTGACTATGGGTCCTCCTTCCTTCTTTGTCTCAGGGAGACTGAGTCAGTTGGGCTGAATGTCTACTGAAATCCTACCCCCAAGGGGATGGTATTTGGAGGAATTGGAGGTGGGGTTGCTGGCACCTCCATCTTGGACATCCCAGCTCTCTGTGGGGCAAGCACCTGTCCTGGGAGCTCCTAGTCTGGGGCAGTTTGTTAGAGCAGCTGGAACTGACAAGACTGAGAGGTCCAGCATGCTGCCTGGGGTCACGGCTGTTCAGTGAGGACACAGGAGGCTCTGTAAGGATGCAGTTGAGCTGAGGATGTAGCCCATGAGCCAAGTCAGAGTCCTGGGCTGTCCTGGACATAAAAACCCGAGGAGCCATCAATATGTGGAAATAGAAAACAGACCGAAGTAGAGTACATTGGAAAAAGCATCCACTAGAAAAACAAGATCAGTCATTAGAGGGAGAGCGAGAGCAGAGAACATTAATATAGAACAGAAAGTTATTCGCTGTGACAGCCCCAAGCCACCAGTGTACTCTGCAGTATTTTCCAGTTTGGTACAATTTGTAAAGTTATTCTTTTCCCCCTCTCTCCCTCAACTTCCTTTCCTTCCCTGCATCTGTGGCTTGGGCAAACCCAGGGAGGGCCGTTTCTCTTTCCCTGGCCACTGGGTTTGGGGGAGCATGTCTACTATTTTGTGACAGTCATTGATCTTCCTTTCTGTTTAAGAAGAGACCTTGTGCCCAGCTCCAGGAGTCAAAAATTACAGAGACCCAGTGAAAAGGTTTTTAGAAGAAACATTGCAAACATAAAATAGCCCCTTTTTTTCACTGTCCCCAAACCTGACCTCTTAATCCAAGTCCTGAAACAATATTATTTGGTGGGGCTGGAGGGAAGACTTAGGACACGAGTGCAGGGAGTTGTTGGTTTGTGCAAAGCACTTTGGGCTCAGGATGCCAGGGCCTGGAACCCCAGAGCAGTCAGCCTCACATCACCTTGGGACTGGTCCTTGCACACCAAGGCCAGGTGGTTTCGGAACATGGCCTCTTCCAATACCTGGATGTTTCTCTGCAGCTCTTCCAACTCAGATAAAATCTGTGTCTTACTGAGATTTTATAAAATGGAATGTGCCCTGTTCTCCTTCCCCTTTCATGCACCACAGCACCCCGTGTGAAGTCCACCTTCTTCCGGCTGGATAAAACTACAATTAAACAACAGCTCCTTTGGCTCCTTCCTCATGTTTAGTGTCTTTTGCCAGACAGCTGGCTTAGGTCCTAGAGGAAGATGGGCTGAAGAATCAGCTCACAGTCGACTCTTCATGTCTCCATGCACCTGACCGGGGAGAAATGACGCCGCTCCTTTACCCCATCCCCCTGGCCCGTAGCTCGTTGCCCGACACTGTGCATGACCACACCACCTTAAACCTAGTAGGAGAGGGTAAACACATTACTTTGCATGAAATTATGTTCCTTAATGAATTAATCATAGGGTTACAATTCTTAACTCAACAAGCAGAGAAATACAGAGAATAAAATAAGGGCAAGTAAGTGCATTATAACTACTGAGTCTTTGCCGCCTGGGCTTGAGAGTGCTTTATGTCTGATTGCAGGGAAGAAAAGGCCAATCCTGGGCTGGGTTGGCTCTCAGCTGCCGGGGCTTCTCCCGTGGCAGAGAAGAGTAGAAGCCAAAATTCACAGCTCTGGGATGGTAGCGATTTGTTTTCATGCCAACTGGCTCCATGCATCCCGAGATTTTGACTCCTGGAGAGCCCCAGCTCAGTCCTCTTAGGTAGAAGCAATACCCTGAGCCCTGCCCCCCACTGGTTCTGTCCAACTCACCCTGGAATGCAAGTTGGCACCTTCTGGGACACATTTTAGAACCCAGTAGAATTCATCTTGCCTGGGGCTCCTTCTCCCATCCCTGACCCAACCCACGGGCACATTCCCACCTCCGGATCTGAGGTTCTGTCTTCCCCTTGGCTTCTGAGAGGGGACGTGCTTCACGCCTCATGGCAGGGCTGGCCCCCTGGTGCAGGCTGGTGCTACTGGAAGTCCAACCACGTCACTCAGGGTGGAGGCTGGCTCTCACGGTGTCAGGTGACCTAGAGACAGAGGTCAACCAGAAGGGCGAAGCCTTGCTCCTAGCCTTTGTCACACCAACACCCACACCCACACAGGATAGCCACACATCCTGACTGTAGGGGACACTCACCTGGAGACCTCCCAGGCCCTGCCCTCTGCACAGCTTCCCCTGGTTGGTTTAGATTGTGCCCTCTCCCTGTACTGAGCCATAACCATGGGCACAAGAGCTTCCCATGAGTGCCGAGTCCTAGTGACTAATCCTAATGAGCGTGGCTTTGGACACCCGAAATGTGCACTTTGTGTCAGTAGGGGTGATCTTGTGGAGGTCCACGCCTTTAACCCTTCAGTCTAGTGGACCCTAGGCCACCCTCAGTGCTTTCCAAAGCTGCGTTTCACCTCTCCGGAGTTGAGCTTGGGTTCTGTCTCTGGTCATCTCGTTTGGTCTTTGGCTGGTTGTGCGTGCCTTCAGTGTGGCTCAGGTTTGCATATCTCCATGCAGAGAAACCAAAGCATCTGTCCTTAATGCAAAGCCACCCAACTGCTGGATCTGAGCAAAGCTCCCAGCTTGGCTGCCAGTGGCTCTTTAGGTGACAGCTAAAGACTCAGAGCATAGCTAAGTTTGAAGAATGGCCCTGCTAAATGTCATGGAGGTGACGACAACAGATGGAAACCCTCTTCATCTATGCCTCCACTGAAGGATGCTATTTATGGCCCACTGCTGAAGGTCACTGCCAAGTTCCTCTTGGAGGACAGGCAAGGACATCAGGGATTCACTGAACAAATCTGACCAGGAAGGGAGGGGCTGATCCGGGTATCATTTTATCTACCTCCCCTTTCCCCTGATGTGTACCAAGGGCCTAACAAGTGTCCGCTGTGAATGTGCTGTGCTGATCTCTGTGGAGTTCAGGGGGATTCGTCACGGGCTATCTTAGGAAGAGAGAGGAGGAGCAGGAGGAGGACACAAACAGGGGACAGAGGGTCATTTGCAAAGCACCTCTCACCTGAGCTCCTGGAGGGCGCAGTCACCGCTCCAAGGGCTGGAAGAGCCCAGCTGCACAGAATTTAGGCGATGATTCTCCTGGGTTCTAAAGCCCTTCAACCACCCACCAGCACCCGTGGAGACCCCTGGGCTCGGGGGGGCCCTGTAGTGCTCTCCTAGCTCTTGTCATCCCTGCTGCCTGCTGAGGCTTAGCTCGAGCCCAGGAGTGGTTCTGAACCAAAGTGTGATGGAGGCCCTGACAGTGGGGCATGAGCACCAGACGTTGCTGTGAATCACACCTGGAGGGGGCTCCTGTGCCCTGTAGTTTAATAGCAGTTCAGGTGAGAAGCCCCTTCCAGCTCAAACACACTGTGTCTGAATGATGCCTCTCTCCCCGCTGTTCACCTTGGGTGTCCCTTCAACTTCCTGAGCCCTGTGCGAGATTGCTGGTCTGTGAAACAGGGATGCATCATCTGCTCCTCAGAGCTGGGAGGAGCAGGAAGGAAAATGATGCTCTTGACTCAGGAATGGCTTCCAGTTTAAAATCAGACAAAGGAGAGGGTACCGCCACTGACCACACAGCGCTTTGGCGGGAGGGCTAATACACCCAGGAGAGACTGTCAGTACAGACAGCATAGGGGAAGAAATCAGCTTCTTAAACAGCTATCTCCCCAAAACAAGCACCACTGGGCCAGTGTGGATCAGTGGTGGTCTCGGCTTTTATTTGCTGTTAACCTAAGCAGGAGAATTCAAATAAAGTTGCTGTCAGGAGCATATTTCTTTCTAAATCCAGAGCATAATAAAAAGCAATGAGTGATCTGGATGTCAAAAGAGTAATCGAAAATTCTACTTGCAGCAAATATAAATAGTATTTGCTGTTAAAAGGACAATATATTCCAGAAGGAGAGAAAATTCACCAGCTGACCAGCTCCATAACTTTCAGTTGACTCCCAGTTGTTTTGGGGCTTGAATCAGAAAAGAAACTCAACCTTAATGTTTTTCTTCCAGAAATTTTTCACAAAAGGATCTTCTTTTAAGGAGGTAAAAGCTATTTAATAGCGTGAAAGAAAAACAGTTTTGTTTTTCAAAGGTCGGGTTATGTATTACTTAATGGTGCTCTGAATGCATTGCAATCCACAAATACCTGGCCCAAACTGGATCAAGAAACGGGACCCTTTGACTTGTGTTCTTAGAAGATGTGGGGGTGCCAGATGCCTAGACTTGTGATTCTCTGGCCCCTAACCCAGTGGAAGAGGACAGGGCTCTCCAAAAGGTCAGATAGGGGACTCTCTGGCCCTGGATTCATGTGGCCATCCCGAGCCAGTCCCTGTGGCCAAGAGAGAGAACCACTCCTGGTGACCAGCAAAGGTCAGGGGGCCACTTCTACAGGGCAGTGGCAGGTGGCGGTGGTCTGTAGTGACCGCCTCCCTGGGGTGACAGAGAGCAAGGTGTCTGGAGTTATGCCACCTCCGTCCACAGTACCACCCCACATTGGTATCCACGAGCAGTGTCCACAGTGCCCCGGAGGACAAGGGTGTACAAGGAAGAGGTAACCCTGGGGGATACCAGGGTAGAAGAGGACCTAGGAATCTCTGCTTCGTCAGCCTTGCTTGGATTTCTGAAACAAACAAGAAACAAAACAGTGAACAAACAAACAATGCTCTCTGGGCTCTTTGCATCCAGAGAGTTGTTGACTGAGGACACACAGACTCCACGCATTCAGGCACTTCCTGAATCCTAGGCCAGTCTGGAAAAGGAGACTTGCTTGGATATCTCAGAGAGGCTTCTGTGGAGGCCCCGATTCAATCACACCACTCAGAAAGATAAATGTGGAAATCAGCCATCGGTCGCAAGCTGTCCTACGATTTTCCAGGACTCAGTCTGATTTGAGAATTAATGAACCAATATGCCAACCTGTGGAAATTCTTTCCAAGAGCAGCATCTGGTGTAAGGTAAGAGATGTCTTTCTTCTTGATTGTTGGGCAGACTGTAGAAAAATCTTCACATTTAATATGCAGAGCCTGTTCCCCATCTTCCTCCTAATAAATTAGTGTAGCATCTTATACAGCTAAATCATGAGGGGAGGACCGAGCTCCTGAGGCCAGTTATAAATGCACAAAAATAATATAGAGCTAGGTGTATAAAATATAAGCCGGTTACTTCATCTATACTAATGGATTTTAAACAGAAAAAATGACTGAGAATAAGCAACAGGCACATTAGAAATTAAAATTAGGTTGCAAAGCTCCGCAGTTCACACGAGAGTCGGTGTGCAGTAAGTGATTCAAGGAAACAATTGTTAGGAATGAAATCACCCGTGTTTTTACACTAACTGATGGGCTTACATTGCCTGGGTCCTGATGTGTTCGGTTGCTATTGCCTCTCGCCAGATTCCAGCCCCAGGCTTGAACTTGTGCTCGTCTTTTAAACTGGAAGACACATGAACCATCCTCTCTTTCGCACAGCTGCTGCCTCATTCTGAAGTCCCTCTTTATTGACTGGAGATTACTAAGTGTTTTTCAGCTATCTACAGTGTGTCATTCCCATTTTATGTTTAAACAATGTTTCCCCTTGGTTATAAAAGCAATGCATAGTCATTGCTGAAAATATGGAAACATAGAAATATCTAAGGAAAAAAAGAAATTACTGATCGCCAACCACTTAGAGTGAAGCACAGCTGATATTTTTTCCCTTCTACTCTATTGATATATATGTATTGCAAAACTGGAATAACTACGTATATAATTCTGCATCCTACTCCTTGGTTTTCTTCCTTAGCATTATATTGTATTTTGCCCTTTCATTAAATATTCTTTAAAATGTCATTTTAATGGTTGTAAAATATTCTATCCTCTGGATTGCCATAATTTATAAAGCCACACATCAGGTGCCCCTCACAAATAATACCAGCATAAACACCTTCCCATGAAAATCTTGGTTTATGTGTGCAAATATCTTCACCATGTGCATCTATTCTGAACACAGTTCTGTGGAAACCACCGGAGAAAAAGCAGAGGAGATGGATTGGTATGATTCCTTCATTCAATAATTGTTTTCACTGCTGCCTTAGGGTACATACATATACGAGGAATTACTCCTTAAAACCTAATACAAATCACCAAATTGCTTTTCACAAAGATGGTGCCAATTTACAAACCCCCAATGCCCAAACAACAGTAGGTCACTTTTAGTGAATGCTCACCCATGCTGGCCACTGTCCTAGACGCCACGCTGGTACCGCCTCAGTCCTGGGTGAGGTGGTGCCCTTGTAATTCTCATTCGATGGGTAAGAAAACGGAGAGACTCAGAGTCAGTACTCACACACTGGGGCAAGGAGGAGGCACGACTCACACTCGGCAGCTGGCGCCAACTGCTGTGCTATGAGTTATCTGCACCGGATCTTGGCCAATTTGAGAAGAGTATCTTACTGTTAGTTTTGCATCTACTTTTGGATCATCAGTCAGAGTGTGCATTTCTTCTAGGTTCATCAGCCCTTCAGACTGAGCAGCTGATGTCAGCCTGATTTTCCTCCACCCGCTGCTGCCACTGCTTGGTTGGCACTCCAGCCCTCTGTCCAGCTGCGTATGCTCAGGAGGCAAGTGGGGATTTTTATATGGACAGAATACTTGTACAGGACTTACGATGTGTCCGGCACTTACGATGTGTCTGGCACTCTAAACTAAACCAGACACGAAGATATTCATAAGATAATGTTTTTATAAATATAAATATAAACCAAGGTCATGGTTGAGAATTTTTTTCTGTGTAGTCACTTTGCTATGAGACTGTATATTTTAAATTTAATTTTGAAATTTCTCAAGTGCAGTGTTAGGGGTTAAGTGTTGGGATTCTTCTGCTAGTATGCAATCTCCAGGTCAGTGGTCTCCTCCATCATCCAGGACCAAGTAAAGGTCTTCCTGGACCATCTCTCTCCTCTCTGTTCTGTAGAACATGGTTTCCTGGGCCACACTCAGCACCCACCCATCTCTGTTCCATCTTTACCTCTTCCTCTCCAGAGGCCCTGCCACTTCTCCACAAACAGGTTCAAGCATTTTCTATTGTCACAACCTCTCCTGGGTCATATTTCATACTGGAGATGACATTTTTTCTTTTCTTTTTGTTAACTCAAACTTCTCAAAAGAATGCAACATTCATGATTTCAACTTTCGGGCCTCGCATTAACTCCCTGGGCTGCTGTCTGCTTCTCAGTCTTCTGCTGAACCACTCACTAGAAGGTGCCAGGGGCTTCCTGCAGCCATAGGAAGTGGATCTTGAGGTCTCTTCCTTCATGGGTCTTTCTGCTTCAGGGGACAGCACCTGTCTCTTCCCTGTCCTGAACTCTCCTTCTCCAGCCTGACTCCCTCACTGCTGGCCTTGCACTCAGACCCTTTCTTCTTTGTTCAGCTCATTTTCTCATGGTTGCCCTTCTAACCCTCCAATCCTGCTGGCGCCTGGGGTCTGGTCCTTGATAACTACTTTCCCACAGTGGATCTCCCTGGGGATCGCATTTCTTCCCGTGGTTCCTTCTGATGACTCTGTATACCATGCACAGATGTTGAGAATCATCCATGGTCAAATTCTTATAATCATCTCGATGTCCCCACTTCTACAAACCTCCTTTTTCCGTGTTCTCCATTTCTGCTGCAGACACCACTGTGCCCCACTCATCTCTAAACTGGTGAAAGCCAAGGGCATTGACTTAAGACCTTTCTTCTTTTCTAATATACAGGTTGAGTGCCGTAAAATTTCCCTTGAGTACTATTTTAGTGGAGTCTCATGAGTTTTGATATACTCCTTCAGTTCAAAATATTTTCTGACTCTCAAGTTTCTTTATCTTCTTTGACCAACATGTTATTTAGAGGTATGTTATTCAGTGTATAAACACTTGAGAATTTTCCAGTATTTCTGCTGTTTGTTTATAATTTAATTCTATTTTGATCAGAGAACATACATTATCTAAGTTTAATCAAATCTCAAAATTATTAAGACTGCATTTATTGCCCAGAGCATTATTTCTCATGAGGAATGGTCCTTATATACTTGTAAAGACTGTTTCTGCTATTTTGGATTGAGCATTTTATGAATTTCAATTAGGTCAATTGTTTCACAATGTTTTCCAGCTCTATATCCTTAGAGTTCTAAGTTCCTTAGTTCTCTAGCTATGACATCTATAAATTATTGACAGAGGGGGGTTGACATTTTTCACTGTAAATATAGATTTGTGTCTGACTTGTTGGTTCTAACAATTTTTGCTTTGTATTTTGAAGCTCCGTTATGAGGTACATAAGCATTTATATTTCCCTCCTGCTGAGTTAGACCCTTTATCATTATGAAATGACCTTCATTATCTTTGATTATATTCTTTACTCTGAAATAAACTTTGATACAAAGACAGCCACTCTGCACTTATTTGCTTTAGTATTAGCATGCTGTATACATATGTACTTGTAGCCTCCCTTCTCAACCTGGCTGTGTCAGCAGCACATAATTATATCTTGCTTTTTCATCTGATCTAACAATCTCTACCTTTTAGTTGAATGTATTTAAACTATTTCATTTTATATGGCTGTCTATGTGATTAGATGTGGAACTGTCATTTTTCTATGTGTCCCATCTGCTCTTTTTTCTCTCTTCATTTTATCTTATCTGGATTTTTATGGACTAATCCATTATTTTTATGATTCCCTTAAGTCCACTTTATTAAATTACTAGCTTTAAATTGGTTTTTGTAATTGTAATGATAAATTTTTGCTTTACAGTGTACACCTTTGACTTATCATGACCTGTCTGCAACAAATTTCATAATACTCCATGTAGTGTAAAAACTACATATATGATTCCATGATGCTATACCAAACTCACAATAATATATGTCCATTTCTTCCCTCCTGGCTTTATGCTACTCTTGTCATACATTTTATATGTTATAAACTCCCTAGTAAATTATTGTTTAAAACACCTGTTATAGTACAAAAAAATTAAAATTGTAAGAAAGAAATCTATATATTTATCTACATACTTACCATTTCCTGCACCCTTAATTCCTTATGTAGCTGTAGATTTCTATCCTAAATCATGTTCCTTTTTCCTAGAGGATGCCCTTAGACATTTCTTGTAGAGCAAGTGGGTGGTGTATCTGCAAATACTTTGTTTTCATTTATGAAAGATATTTTTGTTTCAATGCTTTAAAGATGTTATTCCACTGTCTTTTCATTCACATTGTTTCCAAGAGAAAATCTGTAGTCATTCATACCTGTTTCTCTATACATAATGTGTACTTTTTCTATTGCTGCTTTTAGGATTTTTCTCTTTATCACTGGTTTTGAGCAATTAAGTTTTGATGTGTCTTCGTGCTATTTCTGTTCATGTACTTGGGGTTTATTGAGCTGAGCTTTTTGATCTATGCATTTATTGCACAAAGTTTGGGAAGTTTTCAGCCACTATTTTATTAGTACATGTTTGTGGTACTTTATTAATACATTCGTTTTAGGTAGTTGGTACATGTACATGACACATATTATTTCTTTTTACACCCCCTTTCTCTTCCCCTCTATTTCTTACAACCATTATTTCTTCTAATAATTTAACCCTGGCCCTCCAAATACAGCCATAGTAATTTACAACATCTATGCTTGCCAATTTGAACACTTTCGTTAGTTGTAATGTGACTTTGATGTATTTTCCTTTCACTGTGGTTATGTTTTCCTTTTCATTTACTCTGATTGGATGCCAAACACTATGGGATTTAATCTTGTTGGTTGTCTGATATTTTTGTATTTGTGAACATGTTATTAAGTTTTGTTCTGGGATGCAGTTAAGTTCCTTGGGAACATTTTGATCATTTAAAATCTCGTGGTTAAGATTTGTTTGGTGGAGCCAGAGTAATGCTTTGTCTAGGGCTAATGATTTCCCACTATGAGGACAAAACATTCCTAACTGCTCTGCCAAGTGCCCCATGGACTTTGCAATTTTCCTATTTGTGGGAGCAGGTGGTATTGCTACATGAGCAGGGTCATAATTAGTGCCTTTTAGGGTTGCTCTAATCCTGGTCTCAGGGACTTTTCTTGTACCATGAGGAGGTGTTTTCCTTGTACCCGTGTGGAGGTCACTACTTGGCTGGACACTCGGGGGCCTCTTTAGGTCCTGGGCTATGCGTGCCAGTCTTGTCTCACTGGTGCTCTGCCTTTCCAATAGGCTCTGTGCAGGTCTCCCTGCATGCCTCTAAACTCAGCTCCTCTGCTGGGTTCTGCACTGCACAGAGCTAGGGCAGCCACAGGGCTCCCCCAGGTCATCTCCCAGCACTTTGGGACCAGCATCCTTCCTAGCTCAGTGTCTTTGTCTTGAAGACCAAGATGTCCTTTGTCCACTTTGTGGCTGTTTCAATAGGAAGATAAATCTCGTCTATTATTTCCCCCTCCCAAATGAATCTCATCTTTTTAAAAACCAATATCCTCATAACTGCTTTATACCCCAATTTAGGATGTGAGTGGGTTAAACGTAGGATGCTTTCTTTGCTCACAGGGTATGAACTGCAGTGAGCAACAGCTCTTGAATTCAGCTGCCTGAGCCCACATTTCACTTCTGCCACTCATTCTTTATGGCCTGGTGAAAGTCACTTAATTTTTCTGTGCCTCAATTTCTTCAATAAAATAAAGAGAGTAAAAATGCAACAGTAGGAGTTATTTTGAGGATCCAGTGATACACAAAAAGTGCTCAGAGCAACTGGAATATAGCTTCCAATAAAAGCAACTATAGATTGAATAATTGTACTTACTGCTACTTGAGTTGTACATGCACGTTTGCACATGTAGAGAGTGACATTGTTTTGCTAAAAAATATTTGGGTGAAGAAATGAATTGGGTGCTGATGGTTCAGCCTGTGTCAGTGCTTCTGTCACGGGCAAAACCCTCCAGTGCAGCTGTTTCCTCTCCACCATCTGGCCATGTGACTGGCACACAGAAGTCTCCACTCTCCACACAAGAGGTTGGAGTTGAGCAGATGTTGTCTGTTGTGCTTGGGTTGAGAACATTCTGCATCACTCCATTCCAGAGGCAGAAAGTTGTCTGTGGGCAGTGCAGGGCACAGTGTTTTGCAGAGAGGAGCTGTGAGTAAATAGTGCAATGGGAGGACAGGTCTTTTAGCACTCTTTTGATTAAGCTGTTGGCTGAGAATTGGTACTGGACCCCTGCATTTGGCATGATTATTTCATACTCATTCCAGAGTGACAACAGCTGGGAAATTTCAATGAATGGGAGATTTAGGGAATTCGGAGGATGATATGCATTCAGAGAGCTTATTTTGTCAGGTTGGTTTTAAAAGCATGTCACCAACATCAAGGATTCCAATGTGTGACCTATTTCAGATCATCGCCCCTTCATTTTCCTAGTGGGTATGTTGTGACCCTGCACTGGAAGGGGTATGTGTGAAGAATCTCCTTTTTGATGTCTTAGGCATGTCACTCTTCATCAAGGAGCAGAAGTGTCTAACTATAGGTTTCCATTTAGGATCATTGTGTTTCTGTGTGTGGATGATTTCTTCCCTCAGATAACATTTTCTCCTAGCTGAGTCTTGAATCCAGAACCTCATCTTCAGGTGTGCCTCCAGGTCATAAGAGGAGGAGGCAGCATTGCCCGAGTTAGTAAGAGTGTGGAAAGTACCCTGGACAGGACCATCTGGGGGCCCCAGGTCTATAGATCATACCTAGGAGAAGAGGACAGATGGCAGCACCCACTGAAGTGGGTGCTGGATTTATATCCTCATCAGATTGAGCATCCAAGATTTTTCTTTAAGGCCATTTGGGCATGACTTCTATGGGTTTTTAAAGGACAGCAGCGATGTGAGAACATGAATCACATAAACTGGGCCAATTTTGTATCTGCACATTTGCAGGAACCAACATGGAGGCACCCACAGCCCACAAAAGTGCATAAAATGGGTCATTGAGTGGACGAATGCATACTTCTTGCATCTTAAGTACAAATTGCAAGTAATTAGTAATTCAAAAATTAATTAATAATTTCAAAAATGTTTTCGATGTAAACCTGGCGATGTCTTCGCTCAGAATATCTTGGGTCTGGAAGTAAAGACATTAAAGGGAGCTCATTTTCCAGCTTCAGTCCAGCATGAGAGCTGATTCCTGATGTGAGTTCAGGGACAGAAAGGAAGCCTCAGTCCACTCCTGGTGGAGGTGTGCAGTGCTTTTACTTTTTATATGTTATGCTTTTATTGGTCACAGAGCTAATAGCTAATGGCATTGTTTTAAAGTATTTTTAAAAATTAGACTGTTTTCATTGTGTAGATTTTATGGTTATCTTTGATTATGTGAGGGTAACCATTTCCCATACATATGAATGATACCCAAACTCCTTGTGAAAGAACAGTGAGTGAATTAAGTATGTTAAGTAGATGACACTTCCTTGGATGGCACGACGCATCAGGAAGACAAAGGACAAGCAGACAGCGCGGAAATGTGGTAGTGGACAGTGGGCTCCTTGGTCAGGTAGAGGGTCTTCTCTACCCCACAGGGACCCTGGGGGAGAACTGCTCCATGAGCCGACAGATGCAGTTCCTGTGGATATTTTGACCTAAGGCTTGGCTTCTTAGTGTCTCTGTTTTCTCACACATGGAATAGGCACCCAGTAATAGACACTGCAGAAGGAGGCCATGCAGACGAACACAGCTGTGTCTGTAATCTGCCTTCCCCTTTATCCCTTTGAGTCCAGCAAATCTCTGCTCTTCCTCTGACCTGGCAAGAGGCTTGGTAATAGTTGCTCCTTTCTGGGGTGCAACTTTTCCTGGGCTGTGAATGGAATCAGCCAGAATTTACCTCTTTCCAAGATTTGGGAGCAGAGTGGACCACAGACTGGTGCTCAGCAATCTCATGTGGTTTCTCTGGTCCTCTTTTTCTCCCATCTCCTGTGTCAGGTGCTCTGAAAAGGTCCTAGGACTGCCACTCAAGGGAGAGTGAGGCCCTTTTGGAGTATTATCATTCTCAAGGGATGGGCCACACATCAGGCCCAAGGAGAGTTTCTCTATCTGCAATTGAGATTCATTCTCCCCACAGTCGTTCTCTGAGCACCTGCCAGACACCAGGCGCTGTCCTGAGAGTTGGACACACGGCAAGAACACAACACACCCTGCCCCCCCAGCTCCTCTATCTGGTCTGGGGAGACACAATACACAGTGCTCAGAGCCAGAAAAGAAAAATGTCACATAAGTGGTAGCAGGCGACTGCTCAGTTTGTGCAGATATCTTGGTCACGTGGGGCCTGGGATTTCGAGGCGGGGCTGTGTGGGAGTTAGGCCAGCCCTGTTGTTGGGCATTAGTCTTCTTTGCCAACAGGATCACTGTGACCCCTGAAGCTTGCAAATTCTCACAGCCAAACATCAGTATGAAAACCCATTCTCTAGTTAAAATTTCCACTTAGTTGTTTAAACACTGGGCTAATTAGCTGATCACTGAGCTAATTGGCTTGGAGAATTTGTACCTAATTGTGCTATTCACCAGGTGTTCCCTCAGCATGGCACACCAGGGATGGTCCCTGCCCTTCCAGAGGTCACCACGCCGAACCCCAGTGACAGCCAAGCAGCAGCTATGTGTGCATGTGGGACTGAGAACCAGCACCCAGCCCTTGGTCTTTGATTCACCAGCTCTGAGACCTGGGGCAAATAATTCGGAGCCTCAGTTTCTCATTTGTCAAATGACTATGATTTTTTTGTGTTCCATTTACATGGGAACCTATGAACAACCAAGGAGTGGAATGCCAGCCTCTGTGGAGAAGCTGTGTCCTCCTCTCTGGACCCTCTGTCACCTGACCTGACAAAAGAGACTGAAGATGGGATTAAGCCAAGAATCTGCAGATGGGGAGAGGTCCTGGGTCCAATCTGATCACACAGGAAAGAGACTGAGGAGGAGGAGGAGGAGGAAGAGGAGGAGGAGGAGGGGGAGGGTCTCATTGCTGGCACCTCCCGTGAGCTGAGGGCCGAGGCAATCCCTAGAAGTCAGAAAACCTCCGGTCATGGGTCGTCTCTTAGAGCCTCTTGATGGTATACAATGTGGCCAGTCCCTTGCTTTGATAGCCCAGGGACACCCTGCTGGATGCTGACCCCCAGGAAGTGGAAGATAACAAATGTGTGCTAAATCATGATGAGCCACAGCAGCTGTGGGACACTCAGACAGCCTGAAGACCACGTCCAGCTCATCCTGCTTGGTTCTGTTCCATCCAGAAGCCGAGAATGGCTTTTCTAGGTGACCATTAGCCATGGATTTGATGGAAAGCTGCTAATCTTCACCTCGACAAAGCAGGATGTTATTTCAGAAATGATGATTTCACTCTTATTATCAGCAGACTCGTACTTTTAAAAAATTACTCAATTTTTATAATAGCCATTGAAAAATGTGCAGAAAGGTTTTTTTTCTCTCTTGGTTTCTGTGTAAATGATAGGAAGAATGAGGAGCATCAGGAAAGGAGGACACACAGGGCCAGGGGTGTGGACAGCTGGTTTCTATGGTGATTCTGGGAGAGCAGGGGGTGGGTCTCTGTATCCGTGGGACAGGAGGGGGTGTGCCAGGCGGCAGGGCTGACGTCCACAAGGTCTCGGAGGTGGGAACCATAGGGCCTGATCTTGGAGAATCAAAAGACACTCTAAGGGGTCAGGAGGAGCCTGACAGAGCCGGCAGAGGGGTGGGTTGGGGCAGACGGGCTGGAACACGGCAGGGACAGATTGGGCAGGAGCTGCCGCGGAAGCTTCCGAAGAAATGAGCTCAGAGGTGGTGCAGGGCCCCCCTCGGACGCCTCCTGTCCCTAACGGGGTCAGAAAAGCACACTGTCCGCCAAGACAGCAGCCACCAAAGCTCTCAGTGGCCGTCCTGCTGAGAGCAGCGCCCTGCAGCAGCTGGAGAGAAGACAGCAGCACAGGGTCCCCTCTGGGCACTGGCGGTCAGGCACACCCCGGGGACTCCAGGTCTCTTTGGGATTTGCCTCTACCCCACCCCAAGCCCTGCTGGAGCCTCAGCCTGCACTTGCTCACCAGGAACCTGTCCTACTCTCGGGCTCCCGAGCCTGCACGATGCTGGTTATGGTCCCACAGCACTGCCCTGGCCTGCTGTGCTCTGATCTCCGCACAGCTGAAGACTCGAGCGGGTCGGCTTGGGGACAGCAGCAGGGACACGGACTGCACACGGCTGGAATGGCCGCGTCACCCCGGGTGGAACTGCTTCTGTGTGGCACCGTCACGCCCAAATGCCTGTGTGCTTATTTCTCTTAGGACAGAGTTCTGTGTTCATTTTCACGGGCCGTGGCTGGACATGTCCCTGGGCTACAGTCCGGGAGTCCTGGCTTCTGCTGGACTCTGTGGGTCTCTCCTTCCTTTCTCCCCAGCCTCGGATCTGTGACTGAGGCCAACCTGTCACCAGCCTGGGTCTTGGGAGCTCTCTGTGCATCAGCACCAGCTGGGTGCCAAGTGGGAAAAAGAGGCTGTCGTGCTCAGCTCTGCACACAAGGCCAGGTGTCGGGACTCACAAGTGGAGATCCACAGGTCGCTTTTTAAAATTTTTAATTACGTTTTCAATTTTATTGATTGATATTGGGTTGTTTAGAATTTTTAGGTCTTCTTCGTTCAACTTTGGTAATTCATACGTATCTAGAAATCTGTCCACTTCTTCTGTGCTGTCCATCTTATTGGTGTATAGGTTCTCGAAGTAGGTATTGATGATCCTCTGGATTTCTGCTGGATCTGTCGTAATTTCACCCTTTTCATTCCTAATTGCATGGATGTGGCCCCTTTCTTTCCTTTTTCTGATAATGTTGGTAAGGGTTTGTCAATTTTGTTTATTCTTTTGAAGAACCAACTCTTGGCTTCATTGAT